>JALPQD010000137.1:4224070-4503619 GCA_023101885.1 Typhlomys cinereus | reverse complement strand
TAGGTGAATGAATACAGAGAGCTGGCCTAGAAGTTGCAATCCTATCGTATGACTTCCCAGGAATGCTGCGCTAGCAAGAAAGGATTACCTGTCTCATTCTGTCATGTGAATCTGGTGGCAGACAGTTCCCTAAGGCCCTTTGGTGAGGTGACCACTATCTCTGCCAAGCAGACTGAGAACTAACCAGACAATAATAGATATAAAACCCCTTGTTCCCTAAGTCATCTGTTGGTGATTTTATCAGCAACATGTCGGCTGACTGCAACCAGGCGACTGGAAAGTCAATGGAGTAATACACAGAGCAGTTTCATAGAAACATCCAGGGACCTAAAATCCATCCCTTTGGTGAGAAATCTCTGTAGAGAATAAAAAATTCATTCACTAGACCAATTGACTGCTCAGTCTTAAGCTGGGCATTGTCAGGGTACAGGTCTCCTCTGAGGGTGTAGGTCGGAGTGTTTTCTTTCCTTTGGTTCTCTGCTGAGCTGGGGGATTCATCAAACATCTATTAATGTTATCTTAAGAGCAGTGGGAGTGGTTGAGATGAACAACAATAAGACCCTTTGTACATTGATTTTAAAGGCTCCTCTTTCCAGTTTAAAAGGACTACTCCATATCTGGTCCCCGATTGTAAGGATATAGTTATATCTTAAGAGGCATATGTTATATCCCTGACCCTTTTATGTATCTGTGAGATAAGAGGCCACAATCCTGAAGCTGTTTATGTAAATCCAAGTATTTTAATTCTCAGGGGTCTTCTTTTGGAACTTATCCGCACAAGCAGCCATCCATTTTGAATTTCAAAAGATGAAAAATCCTATTTCTGTCCATAGCAAACATTTCTCTGTTTAAAGGATTCATGAGTAATATCCACATAAGGAGGTTGCTTTTCTGAAATAGTAAGACAGATTTTTTTAAGGGTCTGGCTCATGCATCCTACTCCATGGCCCTGGGGATAATATCTACATATCTACTGATTTTTGTTTAAATTCTTTGTTATCTATCGTACTACCTCAGTCACAGATGCCACATTGCCTCCTGATTTATGGTTAGGGTCATCCATTTCATATCTGGGAAAAATGTCTATCAAGAGAGCCTTAGTCTTTTTTTCTTGTGCTTTTAGTTACATTAGAAACGCTTCTGTCTATTTCAAGAAGGTATAGAGAAAACCCCCAACAGACTAACTAGGACAAACTTAATGAAATCTAGTTTTTAACCTAAAATGAAGGACTAATCATAGTACTGCATCCCTCCTGGTCAACTGGGTTCCCAGTGGACCATTGTTGTAAGCAGGATATTCATCAATGGTAGACACAACGGAACAGAGTACAGGGAGGCAAGGGCATGATGTCCGGTACCATTTAGTAAGATTTCTGAAGGCTAGTTGCCGATGAGGGAAAGAAGACATGTGGGCCTCCATCTTTGCCAGAAGATCTCTTTCCAGGAAGAAGAATAAGATGGTCAAGGTAGACTATAAATTCATGATCGCTTTATGGCCTTCTATCTGACATCATTGGGGGCCACCAAGAGCCTATAGGTGTGAACATCTTGGCCCTAATAGTAGGGCATCTTTCCTGAGAACAAAAAGCTCCCTGTTGAGTGCCCACCTGTATTGACCCACCAATATCTGTTGACTGCTGCCCTCCACTGAATCCTGACCATAGGCTCTCGGGCGTCTAACGCACAGAGCCTGGCTCCCTCTCAGACCTACAGTTTCTATAGATTAATTCATCCACGTGACAAGAATGTTGCCTATTTGCCTGCCTTTCTTTATAAGAAACGTAACTTAGTTATTTGTTGAATTGGTTACATTCCAGAAAAAAAATACCTACTTTTGTTTGGCCTTTGTAATATGGGCTTTTTTTATTGTGATGATTATGAATTATGAATGATATGAATTATGAATCTTTTGAGTGAAAATAAGAAATTATTTTCTCATTTTAATTATTTTTCTGTAGAAATAAGGCTGCCCCTTTCCTGTCCTAGGCAGCTGCGGCTCCTCCTGCCCCACAGGCATGCAGCTGGGCTGGGCCAGGCAGCAAGACCTGGGGCTTCAACCACCAGCTGCTGATAGTTGCGTTCTGTTTCATTCTCTGTTAGAACTTGTGGAAAGGAAAAATTGGAAAGGGACCTGAATCGAATGCCATTTCTTTAAAATAATAAAACTGGATCGCTCAGCATATCTCAATGCCAGTGGAAAGGAAAACTAAAGGCATGACTAAGTTCAAAGGCATATAACAGATTTCAGGAATGTGGTCATTGTAATAGGTTACTCTTAACTGTTGCTGCGACGAGAGCATTCAAACTCAAAAACTTAAGGAGATTATTCAGCTCAAGATTCAGGGTGGAGAGGTGGCTCAGGGGTTAAGCCTTCTCTTGCAGTGAAAGGTCCTGAGTTCGATCCCAGATCCCAGTATAGACGCCGGCGGGAGGAGCGGGGGGGCCTGCCTTCTGGCCTGAGTAGGCGGAGCCTGTGAATCCGGGGCAGAAGGAGGTGGAGGCGCCATGGTGGTTCCGCATTCGTCGTGGTTCTACACAAACGACACAGTGACACACACTATACACTGCACATGCGCACAGTTGAATAATAATAATAAAAAAAAAAAGAAAAAAAAAAAGATTCCAGAGGGGCGAAACAGTCTTTCATGGTGGAGGCACATGGCTAGGGAGCTGAAGCTGGAGGCAGGTTATTAAGCTGCAAACATCCCGGAGGCTCAGAAACTTCTCAGTCCAGTAGGCCAGTGGGTAATGGCTGAAGGCTGGAGGATTCCTGGGAAAAGTAAAGAAGGGAAGAAGCCAAGAGAGCAGGAGGAGAGTTTTCCAGCACAGGTTCAGAGAATCTCTCTTCAAGGCTCATGGTTTATAGTTCCTTTTATCTGGTCTGTTACTGGAGGTTCCAATCAGATCTAGGGTGGTCTTTGTATTATAAATGTATTGAGCTGGATAATAGTCTGACAACTGATCTTGAGTTAATGCTAGGTAATCAAGTTATAACACCAGGATTGACTATCACAATTTCGGTGTAAGGTTTATCAAGTGCCTTTCACTGAAAACCACATCTGACATTTCCATGTTGACCTACATGATGGCTTGGCCTCTCAGAGAATGTCAGATCAGTTCCAGTGTGTTCTGTGTTTAGAATAAAAATTGAATAAAAAAACAAAGAACCTGTGTCAGTCAAGCGAGTGGGGTACTTCTTAGAGCTGTGGGTTGTCAAAAGCACAGTATCTTGAGAAAAAGTCACTTTCTGTGTCCTTCCTGTCTATCTCTGAACGATCCACATGAAGACATTATGTAAGTATGTGACATAGATGCTTTTATGTGGTCATGTGCTGTGTTTATGCTTGAGTTGCATTGTGTGTATGTTTGTGATATTTGTACATGTGATATGTGTGTGTACCAGAATACAAAAATCAGTATTCCTCAGTCTATCTTTTTCTCCTTTTTTATTATTTTTATTATCCTCCTGAACCTGGAGCTCAATTATTGGCTAGCCTGGTTGGCCCAGGGATCATCCTGTCTCTACCTCTCACTGCGGGGATCATAAGCCCTGCCACTGTGTCCAACTTTTCTTCCCATGGGTTCTGGAAACCAAACCTTCAAGTCCTCATGCTTGTGTAACAAGCATTTATCCATGACTCTTTAAAAACGGTATTAGAACCAATATATTGAATATATGTTACTTTATTTAGAGTAAAACAATTGTTTGTAAATGCTGTTAGAAGTACTTAGGGAACTGATTATAGTCTGTGTTCCTTGTATCAACTTATGTGAGCGCAGATTGCAATGTTTGGGTGGAAAGTGACATGTGAAGTGTAAGAGACAATGAGGTGACTTTCAGTAAAAGCGATTGCTAAAGAATAAAAAAACTTGGCCTTGATTTCCCATAAGGTTATGAAACTGCCAAGCTGGTAATTAGTCATCTATTGTCTTTGTTTTACCTTTGGCATCATGCTTTATGTGTGTATCATTGATATAAAGCATGCTCTGCTCCCATAACCACAATGGAAGTCTATCGTGACCTCATAATATGCTTGCTCCAAAATTTAAACTATATTAATTTGCTAGGGTCAGTACCAATCAAGCTGGCTATCAGCCATACTGCCTTTTTGTTTTGTTTGCCCTTTTGCTAGCAGAAGCGTTGCTGATCCATTTTCCTATTTTCTCCTGATTTAAAAATCGGTTTTCTTGAAATTCATTTTTTTACTTGAATTTTTATACATTTAGGAAAAGCTCAAATTAAAACTACTAATAAGCTCCTCTTTGGAAGATATACTTATTTTAAATAAAAGGCGTGATTTTTAATTATTATTTTTATCTTTTATACCCAAGAACTTATGAAGAGGTTGAATCCTTTAAGAATTGCAGGTGTCCTGCAAGAAAATACATTTCCGCTCTGATAAGTGCCCTTGGCTACTTAGAAACAACGAGCACAAATAGCGAGTAGTTCTCTGGGCAATGATAAGTACATAATAGTGTTAATTTTCAATCTCATTGTCAGCTGATGTACTGTATATTACTTAATTTATAAGGATACTTATTTATATCTTTTGGGCATTGTTGTTTCAAACTACTGTTTAAATCTACAGTGGCTGTGTTTTATTAGGTCAGAATCAAGACATCTGTTTGTCATTATTCTTTAAATTATGTAAACAATCAATGATTAGATTAAAGAATAAAAGTTAAAAGAGCTAGCTAATCTAGTATTTTGAGACTTAAAAAGTCAGATTGACCGCGCCCTAGGTTGGATACTGAGACCAATGGTCTCTCATCACCTAGACAACAAAGATTGACCTTAAGACATTTTATTAATTCATTCAAAACTTTTATGCCACAGAACATTATCTAATTTTCTCAAATGAAACATTGGTTGAATATATCAAAATATTGTCCAAAACTGAAAAAAATATGGTTCTTAGAAGGGAAAAAATCAATGTTTTAAGGCGGAAATTTCTCAGGATAATTATAAGAATTATAGGTTAAAAAGTTTTTAAAAAATGGGGATGGAGAGATGGCTCAGGGGTAGACTCTGTTTCGCAAGTAGAAGGTCCTGAATTTGGATCCCAAGTTCCATGTAAAAATGCCATGTGAAAATAGTGGCAGCTGCACTTCTGACCCGATGGGCAGAGGCCTGGGGAAATCCCAGAGTGAAACAAGAAGGAGGTAGAAGAAATCCAGGAGATTCCCAAGAAGTCATCTTGGTCCTTCCACAGGGACACAGAATACCCTCTAATAGACATACACAACACACACACAAACACACTACACCACACACACACACACCACTCTAAATAAATAAATAAATAAAAATTTTTAAAAAAAAGTAAAAAAAAAAAAATCAACATTGAAAGACTGCCAAACTGTTAAACTTTATTGAGGTTTTTTATTGGTGGGGTGTTGCAGTTCACCTGCATGGTGCTAATAAATGACCCAAATGCCGTCTTAAAGGAACAAGGGTTATTGTCTCTTATGATTGCGGGTACAGTTCTTAGTTCAGCTTGGACTGGAGACCACACACAAACACCAGAGTCAAGAGAAACTGGCCACACCATCTCTATAGCTGAGAGAGGGACGATCCTTACTTGCAGACCATCATCTGTGTGTGTGGTGTGTGTGTGTAGAACCATGGGCAACAATTCGGAACCACCATGGAGCCTCACCTCCTTCTGTTATCCCTGGGATTCACAGGTTCCGCCTACCCGGATCAGAAACAACAGGCCGCCCCCGCTTTGCCCGGGGTCTATACTGGGGATCTGATCCGAACTCAGGACCTTCTGCTGCAAGGCAGAGGCTTAACCCCTGAGCCACCTCTCCAGCCCTTCAATTGTTTCTTAAAAACAAAAAGATAAAATACTTGGGCCAGCAAGATGCTCAATGAAAAAGGCTCTTGTTACCATCTCCTGAGTCTAACTGTAGAGGAGAGAAACCCACTCCTGTATTTTGACTGTCTTTTGGCATAATGCTGTGGAATGTATGTGTGTGTATGTGTGCGCCCGCACCCATACACACACACACACACCACACACACACACACACACAAACACACACACGAATAAGACATTCTTTGAAAAAAGAATAAGTATCTATTATGTAATAGAACAATCTCAACATTTTAGAAGACAGATACAAAAGAATTTGGAATTCAAGAACAACCCAGGCTACATAAGGCGCGGTCCAAAAAGAAAGAGTGGAGAGGAGAGGAGAGAGAAAGAGAGAGAGAGAGATCAAAAAGAGAAAAAGAGAGGAAGAAAAACAAAATGATAAAAATACTTTTAAAATGGCTGGGAGATAGCTCAGTGGCTGAAGTTTTTGTGTCACAAGCAAAGGAATCGGAGTTCAGAGTCCAAAATCCCATACAGAAAAAACCACAGACTATAATTCATATCCTGTACCTTAGTCGGGAAACACCACGGCAAAGAAATAAGAAAAAAGAGCAATCTAGGTGATTCCAATGCACAACCTTGGGCTTCTACAAGAAATTAAACACTCAAGTTCTTCCTTGTAACATACCCTCAAATACGTGTACGCCCCCACCCACATGCAAGCACATACACACAAAAGAAACGACTGGATTTATGCTCTGCCTAGAGTAACAATCTAGAACTGATAGTCATCGTCATAGCTGCAATTTTCCAAATCTTATTTTCCTTACAGAATTATTACTTAAGAGTGTGTCCTGGAGCTGTGGTGGACATAGCAAAATAGAAAATATTTATACCATAAAGTGCACCAGACATTTCTGCTTGATCAAGCCGAATCAACAGGAATAAACTAGGGAAGTGCTATCAAACTCACCATGGAATCATTCCAGTACATATTGTCTATACATACTATATAGATTACAATATATTTATATATACATAAATATACACATATGTATTTGTCATGTATTTTATTTTTATTGGCAGGGTCTTACATAGCCTATGCTGGTCTGAATTCTCCATTGTAGTACAAGATCCCATGAACACCTCTTTTCTTACCTCAATCTGCCCTGTATAGAGCATCATCACTATACCAGCTTATTTTTCAAGTTAAAACATGAAATGATAGTAATTTATGATCTCTCTGTTGGTCAGAGAGGCACAGAAAAAGCAATGACTTTTTCCATTTCTCTTGTTTTGCCCACCAGAATAAGATAGGAAGACCCTGTTGCTGAAACCATTAACATGAATTGGACTCAAGATGGTATTCTATCATCACAATATAACCTAGGAAACTCACTTGTCAAACTGCTACTTCTTATGTTGATTATGAATTAAATTTATTTATAATGAAAAGGTGGTGTGTTATACACAATGGAATATGAGTCAGCTCTTAGGAAGAAAAATCATGAAAATTTCTGGCAAACTGAAAATTGGAATTGGAGAGCATTTACTGACTGAGATAATCCAGACACAGAAAGATAAACACACCCACCTGTTCTCTCTGATGTGTTAATCTAACTTGACTCTTCAGGTTTGTATATTTAGTAAGAATACTTCTAAGCACCAAAACTAGAAAGGAACCATTAAGCAGTGGAAGGGACTTTAAAGAGGGAGGTAAAAGAACACAGGCAGTGCTATAAAGTGTTTTACTCTGAACAATCACTCTCTTTTTCTGAGACCATCAGGATTGCACCTGATGTCCAGTAATGCTACTTCAGAGAGAGGAGGGGACAGAAAGGATCATTAGATTCTCAGCTGGGATTCTGGCCTTACTTGGTGTGTCTCTCAATGGTTAGCATATGATTCTGACCTAATTATGCATGGCCTCACACATTCCCTTGGAGTCTTAAGGTCTAGGAAGGACCCTATGGTATAAAGATTGAAGAAGGTTAATCAAAGAGAATTCCATCTATGCAGCCATAAAGAAACTGTTGATGAGGCTGGGGTGAACTTTCTGGTATTGTAGTTGCCTTAGCATCATACCTATTTTTATAAGTGAACCTCACCTTCGTTTCTGTAAGTAATCCCAATAAATTCATCATCAGTAAATTGGTCCTTGGCATAACCATTACTTTGATTTGTTGTCCAGTCCTGTCTAGGGTAGATAGAAGTGTGTGTGGCAACTCTCCAAGAAGTGTTAAACAATAAAATAGTAGAAGGTGGAAAGATATAAGGTTATAAGAGTGGTAAGGTATAAAAGTAGGAAGGGTATAAAGATGAAGGGTGATAAGGGACAGAGAACAGGAAGAGAGGGAAGAATAAATAAAATAAGGATGCATGATACAGCAAGAAAAGACCACCTAACATAATTAAACTTATTTAAAAGTGAATTGAGTCATCCTATTACAGGTATACAGACAGAAAGGAAGAGAAGGTATAGCAGAAACTGCCTTGAGATGCTCCTTCCAGAATTCATAGGGTTATTAAACAAAAGTTTAGCAATGGACAAGGATGTGATACCATCTAAGGTCAGAGAGGCTACACGAATAATATAGACTTTTCCATTGTTCTTGGTTGCCCACCAGAACCTGACAGAAGGAACCTATGGCTGAAGATACACTGTTCACAAGACAAACAAAACAAGCTCAAAGTGACCTGGAAGCTTCCTTTCTTTGGCCAACTTTCATATCACAACAAAGACTGGTCAAGCATGTGAGGGGAAAAAGCAGTCAAATCTTAAGCAACTGTGAATGCTGTGAATTATAATAAACAACCATGCTAGGAGGAAGAAGTGTCCATCAGTGTTATTAGTGCCATTAACATTATTAGAGTAACCAATGCTTTAGATTGTATTGAAGACCTGCTATTAATCAGGGAACTTCATGTCTGGCACTGAAATCAGGTTAAGAACCAGTGGATTGAGAAGTCATAGGCTAAAAGTATCCACAATGAGTACAAGGATCCACAATGGATGATTTTACTATGCGGACATTTTTATCAAAACAGCCTTCTAAATACATATCAATACCCTAGCCCTTGTTTAAGAAATTTCCCTTTTGAATGGCCACAGTGCAAAGAATAATAACTGTGGAGAACTCAGCACTCAATGGAACATCTAAATTACCACAACCACAAAAGCTCATTGAACATAAGGGAAGAGGGAATGGTAGGAACATGAACTGGGGAGAAAGGGAAGTTATTCAACTATGGTTCAGAGGGGCGATATAAAGTTCATCATAGCAGAAAAGGCAATGATGGCTGGAGAAGCTGGAGGTGGCTAAGAAGTGGAGCTGAGAGCTACAAAAACTGCACGGCAAGAGCAGACCTATCTGTTAGTAGGGTCAGTTAGTCCAGCCTCAAAGCCCATCCCCGTGACTGCCTTTTCTCCAGAAGCTCTACTTTCAAAGAAACCTTCTCAAACAAACACAATCCAGAACTTCAGAGACTCTATATCAATCACATAGAACTAGGCCAGCCTAATCTCTCCCCATCCTGGAGCTCAGGGACATTTGCGGAAGAGGGGGCGGTAAGATTGTAAGAGCAAAAGGATGGGAGGAGCAACGATTTGCAAGATTCTCAACAATAGTTGGGGCCAAAGCAATCATAATGGAACTTTGCATGCCCTGCGCAATGTCCAGTGCACTGTTGCCCTCATAAAGTCTAGCATCTGTTAAGGGCACCGAGACCCCTGGAGGCAAGGGATTGACAGCCATAGTAGTAATCTTATGCTTAAGGGGAACAAGAGAAAGGGCTTATGGAAATGCCACTGGGTCCTTATATGTCATCGGAGAGGAGGACCCAGTGGAGAGTTAGGCGCACACAATAAAGGACTCTCTGGGAATTGGGGGGGAGACACTGGAGGAAGGGGAGGGGGGAGGGAGGGAACTGGTAAAAAATTTTAAAATGTATAATTAAATTTTTAATAAAAAAAAAAAGCGAAAAAAAAAAAAAAAAGATTCCCCTACTTCAAAGACATAGAAATTTCCAATTTCTTCTGTGACCCACCTCAACTACTTAATCTTATCTGCTTAGATTTACTGGCTAAGAATACTGTAAAGTATTTTATTACCACAACATACGGTGTTTTCCCAATCTCTGGGATTGTTTTTTCTTACTATAAAATTATTTCCTCCATTATAAGAATTCCATCATCTGGCAAGAAATACAAAGCCTTCTCCACCTGCGGGTCACATCTGTCAGTCGTTTGTTTATTTTATGGAACAGGCTTTGGAGTGTACCTTACATCTGGTATGTCCAGTTCTCCAAGAAAGAGTGAAGTGGCATCTGTGATGTACACCGTGGTCACCCTTCTACTGAATCCCTTCATCTACAGCCTGAGGAACAAAGACATTAAAAATGCCTTGTTGATATTGCAAGCAGGAGCAGTGTAACATCATTGTTTCAAAATAGTGCATTGTGTTGATAAAGTAACTCTTAGACCTGATAATCTCAATTCCTTTTTCAGTTTATTTTTTCCTATGGATTTATTTTCACACCATGTTTCCTACAAAGACATTATAGCATTTGATTTGACACTGAGTGGATTTCATAAATATTGTATGACAATGTTTTTTAATGTAAACCTTATGACTAATTCAACATTCTCAGACATCCTCTGTGACCTTTCAGCAATGACTAACTAGATGTCATGTGCAATATTGACTCTTTTATTTCAACATTACATCTCTTTTTCAAGCTCACGTATATTTTCTTTATAAATGATTCTAAATACATATCTATGTATATTGTATTGCGTGTCCATGTCACGTTATTCAGTATGACTTGCATTGCATCCATAAGTGTCTTTGACTTATTATGTACTTGCCCTGTCTCCCCTACCTATAATTGTGGTCTTTCATCCTAGCTGTCAACTCAATATCTGATAACCAAGTCTCTGAACTTGTGTAGGAGAAATTATCTTCTTAAGGCCTGTCTTTTGATTAGTGAATAGAAGATTGCCTTGACTGTGTAATTGATGTGGGAAGAAATAGACCATCGTGGGTGGGAAGAAATATACTACTGTGGGTGGCACCACTGTGTAGGTAGGAAGACCCCTGGGAGGCAAGCAAACTCTTAAGCTTGCAGGCAAGCAAGCAAAAATTCCAGCATGCTTCACTTCTTGATCTTTGCTCTTGCTGTGGATGTGTTGTGACCAGTTCCCTTAGCTCTGATGCAGCATAATTGTCTTACTATAATGGGCTGTAATAGCAGTCATAAGCTGGAATAAACTCCTTGTTCTCCTAAGTTGTTTTTATAAAATTAAAACAGCAGTTTTATTCTGATGCTAGACAAAAATAACCAATCTGCTGTCCACATTGTATTGTTAAGGACCCAGAATTTTAGCCTCTACTCCATATGGACACTGATGGAAATTATATTTCACTACTTGTACATTCAGTATATATGAGGTTCTCTTTATGTCTCTGCAATCTCCATCTGTTATTGAATGCTTTCCATTACTGTCTCTATTACTGTGATGCTATTCCTTTGTTTTTTCCCATAGTAACCACTAACCCAACTGCCTATTTTCACTACTCTCCAATGAAGTATGATACATTTCTATTACTTGTCGGAACACTTAGTCATAAATATTTTTTTAGTTTTATTATTATTATTATTATTTATTCAACTGTGCGCATGTGCATGTGTATATGTGTGCGCACGCGTGTCTGTATGTGTGTGTCTGTGTCTGTTTATGTGTAGAACCACGAACGAATTCGCGAACCACCATGGACGCCTCCACCTCCTTCTGCCCCGGGATTCACAGGCTCCGCCCTACTAGGACCAGAAGTGCAGGCCACCCCTGCTTCCGCCTGGCGTCTATACGTGGGATCTGGGATCCGAACTCAGGACCTTCTGCCTGCAAGATGAAGGCTTAACCCCTGAGCCACCTCTCCAGCCCCCATAAAATTTAACTTTGGAGATAGGCATTTTATGAGTTGTCCTCAATTATAGTATTTCAGTGTGCTCAAGAAATAAAGCTGACTTTATTAAATATCTATATCCTGCTACATAATGGAAGAGGCAGTTTTAGTTTCATATGTTCAGGTAATATATGTCTGTTAGTATCCAAAACACAATGTCACTGATTTTATATAGATAGAGTAAACTTTGGCTTTGCTGTAAGAGTACAGACGTTCATATGACCAGGAAACATAGGGTATATCGTTTCATCTGACAATTAGTCAAACATCTTCTAGCCATATGCACAACCTTTATCAAAATTATTGCAGACAATTCATCGCCCATACTCACACAATACCCGCACATCTAATAATACATAGAAGATTATAAATAAGTTACACTGATTATTTGTTATTCACTTGGTCATGGAATCTATGTATAACATAAATCCCGATAAGATAAACTACAACAAGTTAAAATAAAAACACGAAACATATCTAATGGTAGATCCATATCAATGTCAGGTCATTCAGTTACATTAAAAGATTTAATGTTAAATATTTACTTCTGAATTTCATTGATTTCACAATGTGTGACCCTAAATATGATATATGACATGTTTTATTTATCCTTATGTAACCAGTGCTATAATAACAAGAAAAATTTATTGAAAAGACAGTTCAGTATGTATAATGAAATATATTGACTTGAACAATATTGGGATTCTGAAAATGGATAAACAAAGAGCAACTGCCACTGTAACCATATCTATGACAAATTTCATATTATAAAAGCTTAGCAGATCATAATTTGCTTTATAAAGCAGCTCAAAATTATCATTGAACAGAAGTACACTTTTGAATTTTTATTCCTTTCTTTTCTTTTTTAATATCCTCAGCCAAAGAAATATCAGTATGAACCAGATCACGCACATACCTAGTGAGAATATAATAAACGCAAATTACATTACCACAGTCTAATGTTTAGATAATCAAAAGATCTACACAAAACACAAAGAGAATGAAAGAATGTTCATTGACAGTCACAGCTGAAAGTCCATGGCAATGCAAATTAAAGTTTATCCAAACATTTTCTTTTTTTTTATTTCCACTCATATAAACTTAACAGGTACACTGGTCCCCTCCAACCCCCTATCCCCCTTTGCCCCCTCCCCTCCCCCTTCCTTCCCCTCCTTCAGTGTCTCCCCCTCCCATCCCGGGAGCATCCTTTAATGTGCATGCCAAACTCTCCTTTGGGTCCTCCTCTCCGATGAGGTGCAAGGACCACGTGGCATTTCCTAGAAACCTTTCTTGTGTTCCCGTTAAGCACAGGAGCACTACTGTGGCTGTCAATCCCTTGCCTCCAAGGATCCTAGTTCCTTTAGCAAATGCTAGACTTTGTGGGGTCAATAGTGTGTTGGACATTGTGCAGGGCATGCAAAGTCCACTTATGATTGCTTCGGCCCTAACTTGGGTGGAGTATCTTGCATATCATTACTCCTCCCATCCTTGTGCTCTTACAATCTTACCGCCCCCTCTTCCGCAAATGTCCCTGAGCTTCAGGATGGGGAGAGATTAGGCTGGCCTAGTTGCAGGTGGTTGATATAGAGTCTCTGATGTTCTGGATTATGGTTTGTTGATTTTTTTTTCGGTTTTATCAAAACATTTTCTAACTGGGTAATCATTTAATGCTGTTTTCATAATAACAGAACAAAAGAACACCATAAATCAGGGGTTTATAATTTTTAAAAGAACTTTGAGTCATAATACAAATGGATTACCAAAGAACTAGGGGAAACACTGCTCTATGCTCAAACGCATGGATTGTTAGAGGTTGCTGATATACTAAGGTAGTACCTTCCAAAAGGAAGGCTTAAGAGATGGCTCAGTCCTTTCTGCCCCAGACGCTGACCCAGGCGAACTTCCTGCTCCTCAGGTAAGGCCCCTAGACAATGTCCCAGGCCCCAGGTGCTCTGTGTACCCCATTAGTAGCCAGACTGCCTTTCTGGCACTAGGGAAGACTCCTTGGCCACGCCCCAGGTCCCAGGAGATTTGCATACCCCACTAACTACTCTGCCTTCAAAGACGGACTCCCTGCTCCTCAGATAGGCCCCCCAGACCCCTAGTCACCTGAGAGCCTCACCAGCAGCCAGTCTTTCTGGCACTCGGGAAAGTCCCTAGACCACGCCCTAGGTCCCAGGTGATCTGCGTGTCTCACTAGTCTCTGCCTTTCTGCCCCAGATCCCCTTAAGTATAGGAATACTATTGTGACTGTTAATCCCTAGCTACTAAGGATCCTAGTGCCTTTAGTCCATGCTAGATTTGAGGTGTCAATGATATGTTGGTCATTGCACAGATCATGCAGAGTCCTATTATAATTGCTTCAGTCCTAACTTGTGCGGAGTATCTTGTATATCATGACTCCTCCCATCCTTGTGCTCTTACAATCTTACCGCCCCCTCATCCGCAAATTTCCCTGAGCTTCAGGATGGGTAGAGATTAGGCAGGCCTGATTCCAGGTGGTTGATGTAGAGTCTCTGATGTTCTGAATTATGGTTTGTTGATTTTTTTTTCAGTTTTGCTGCTCCTGCAATGCCCTTTGGCTCCATCCTGATGGGTATTGGATGTCAGCCCCTAGCCAGAGATAAAAAGCTGTTAAAATAGAGTCTTATTCTAAGGATAGATACAAAGGTAGATGGAATAAAAGTAGGAGATTGTGGGGAGGGGTGGGTGAGTATCCCATTGCAAAATGGTTCTCTTCTATCTGCCAGACTGTATGCCCTCCATTTCTGATAAGATCATACCCCATCAGTTGCAAGTGACCAGGAAGAAAAGTTTGTGAGCTTAACCAGATGTCTAATTTCTTACTTGCAGTCTTTAACGGTGGTCCATTATCTCTGCTGTAACATGATCACCTCTCTCCTTGTTTCTGGCAGGCCCTGCTTCCCTTTCTCTCCTGTTTATAATCTTTGCAATTACTGCAGATATTACAGAGATTTATCTTTGAGTGTGTCTCTAAGTGGGTTTGGTACTAGGATCCACCTATTAGGGAGTACATATGGTGCTTAATTTTCTGTGTCTGGGATACTTCACTCAATATAATTGTTTCTACTTCCATCCATTTCCCAGCAAATTGCATTAATTCATCATTTTTGATGGTTGAGTAGTATTCCACTTTATAAATGTACCACAGTTTCCTTATCCACTCATCAACTGCTGGGCATTTGGGTTGATTCCATGACTTTGCTATTGTAAACAGTGCTGCTATGAACATGGTCGTGCTTGTGCTATCAAAGTGAATTTTTGCTGTTTGGGGGGTTATTCCCAAAAGTGGTATAGCAGGGTCATATGGCATTTCAATCTTTAACTTCTTTAAGAATCACCAGACAGCTTGCCAAAGTGGTTGTATGAGCCTGCATTCTCACCAACAATGTAGGAGAGTTCCCCTCTCTCCACATCCTCTCCAGCATTTGGCGTTGTTTGTAGTGTGGATTTTTGCCATCCTGACCGGGGTAACATGATATTTCAGGGAGGTTTTGATTTGCATTTCCCTTATGGCTAAGGATGTGGAGAATTTTTTAAGATATTTGTTAGACATTTTAATTTCATCCCTGGTAAAGTTTCTTTTAAGTTCCAAGGCCCATTTTTTAATTGGCCCATGTGTTTCTTTGGTGTTTAGTTGTCTAAGTTCTTTGTGCACTCTGGATAAGAGAGCTCTATCAGATATGTGGTATGTGGTTAGTGAAGATTTTCTCCCATTCTGTGGGTTGCCTTTGAGCTCCTGTTACAATCTCTTTATCTGAACAGAAGCTCTTTATTTTCATAAAATCCCATCTGTTGAGTGTTGGTTGTATTGACTGCATTATTGGATTTCCGATTCAAATATAGGTTTTCTTAACAAGGAAAAGCTAACTCTTTTCCTTACTGTTCCATGAATTTACCTGACCTTATTGTACTCTGCCCATTCACTTATCAGCTTCGATGTTATGTGTTTTTTAGTTTTATTTAGTTAAGTGCATGAAACATGTGTGGATAATACAGGATAATGATACAAAAATAAATGTTGAAAATCATCCAAGATGATCCAGTTTTTAATGAGTCAGAACTACTACAGGAGACATTGAACCTTTAGTATTAATGTTGACTTGTGAATAATTGATTTTCTAGTGTGCTCAGAAATGAGGATGCCTGTTTTATTCTTCTGTCTAATGAAAAATTGATATTTCCCAAGTAATTCCCAAGATATTTCCCAGATTTTAACAATAGTCTTAGAATTTTTTCTCATGGCCCTCTCTTATGATCCTGAGCTTTAATTCTTTCTTTTTAGATTTTTCCTATCCATACACCTAGTCACAGCGCTTGGAATCCTGGCTGTCATTTTTTCTTCCACCTCCACACATCCATGTACTTCTTCCTTTACAATTTGCCATTGGTAAATATCCATTCTATTTGGATCACAATTTCCAAGGTGATTGGAGATTTCCACAATCCCAGTGACATCATGTTTGTGTAAGCTGCCTGTCACAGACATCTATCTGTCTTTTACATTTATATATTGGAATACATCTATATATAAATACATTCCAATTCTCATATATATATACATATGAAAATAACATTTAGATTCTATGGCTTATGCCCTGCTTATGGGCATCTATGACTTTTTACAACATAAATCTTTCAGAGGCTTAGTTTTGTTAGCTTTTTAAACTATCATAGTTTGATTTTCTTACATTTAATTCATTTCAAAGTTATAAAATGTTGTAAAAATTTCTAATTTCTTTTTTGTTCTTTCTGCATTTCTTAAATTTCCTTGTTCTAACACCTTTATCAACAGCAATCATTAGTATTCTTACTTTCACACTTGGTTTTCTTCCTTTCTGTGAAATCTTTCCTTCTCCAAATATAAAACTTTTTTCCAGTATGATAATGATAATGGAAATTACTGTGGAAATTGCTGCAGATGACAATTTAACAGTTGAGGTTTATGTCTTGGAGTACATCTTTGAAGAGTTGTTTGATTAGAAAAATCTCTGAGCAAGCATGTTGGAGAAAATCTAGCGGCTATGGGAAGACCCAGCCAATAACAGTGCTATTATTCCCTAAGAAGATAGATGAGATGGAAATAGCTTGTTCAATACTTTGGAAAAATAGTGGACTAGGAAGTCTGTCTATCACCCACCTCTTCCTATTGATATAATGTGGTTGGTTCCCTAATACTGGTACCAACTCTCCTCTCATGCTGCTGAATTGTCTCCAACCAATTGTAAGCCAAGAATAACCACTTTGTTCCACAAACTCGTTGGTTTGATCATGTATTCATGTGAGCAACAGAAGGTAGGAAGTGTAGTCTTCTCCACTTGTGGGTCTCACCTTCATCACTTCTTTGGATCAGAGATGGATTATACTGTTTTATTACCATGTCATCTTCCAACAGAAAGGGGGCAATGTACTCAGTAATAAACACAATACTAGTTCTTACAAAACTTCACATTATCCTATTATCTGAGCAGAACTGACATTAGAAGTTCTCAGAGGTGATTCCACAGAAGATTACAGCAATTTCTGGACCCAGGTATAGGATGTATGTGGAACAAAAGAAATACCTATGTTTGTGAATGCTACCCATTAGTTCCTGTGTCTTAGTAGTTTTTGCACATTAATGTTTCATGTTATTTCACAATACACTAGTGTCATATAGGACTAAGGAAGAAAGCAGCAGTGGCCATTTTGAATAATTAAATAGTTTTCATAGAGTTTTGTTGATTTATTTTGTCAACAGTTGTGCGGTACGTGCATGTAATTAATGCTGCCAAACTATATAATCAAGGTGGTAGTTAAGAAAATTTTACATTTATATTTATTGTAGGTAACAATGGAAGCAACACATGGATGCATCTTTTTAAAATTTTTTGTGTGTGTCCACCTGTACTATGACATGCTTGTATGTATGTGGACAACTTTTGGGTGTCAATTCTCCCCTTCCACCATGTCAGTTTTCTGAGTATGAGTCACAGGTGACAAGTGCATTTTCCTTTAGAGAATTCATGCCTTAAAAAAGAAAAGTTCCTGGCTAGAACAGTTAAACACAATAAGTGAAGAAACTACCTTTACAGTTTCACTCAAAGGTCATGTTGTCATACTGCCCTCTAACTCATTGTTTATGCCCATAGATTCATTCTATTTACTCCTGTAGGTAAGAAAAGCTTCACTTTCTGCAGACATTTTTAAAACACTAACATAAATGGTGTGGGTGTTGAAAATTGGAGAATATGAGTGTTTCATTACAATTGAGACATTGCTGTCAACATCTATATTAATCCCCCACAAGCTCTGAGGGTCAGAAATCTTTGATGAGGAGGGGATGGAAAGAATACAAGAACTGGTGTATGGAAAAAGGTAATATGCATTTGAAATGTTTTCCCAGATAAAACAGTTATTGCACATATAAATTCACAGCAATCATGGTTATCAGCACAAGACCACCAAAAGGTCAACCCAATCAATAACACTCAGTATGAATTCTCAAGGAGCTTCTTAGGCCCCCAATGCTTGCTGAGGAGATCTTGACAGGTGATATCTGCAGGGTAAGGAAAATTTTTGTTCCTTTTGCGGTGTGACCACTGGTAGGTTGCTCGTGTCACAGTGTAAGGCCCCAAACCACATTCACAGTAGCAGCACTAACTGAACACAGTTGGTTATTTTTTAACAAAAGACCTGAATCCGGGAGAGAAATATGTTGAAAAGATGAGGACATGGATGAGAGGTAGGGTAGACATGATCAAAATACATTTTCAAAGAATAAAAATTGTGCTCATAATTTTATTCTCATATTATATATATAATACAATAAAGGTTAATTAACTTTGATCTTGGATCTTTTTTATATGTGTATACATGGGTATATACCTCTGTGTGTGTGTGTGTGTGTGTGTGTGTGTGTGTGTGTGTGTAGAAGAAGCCATTATGTGTGGCTGTGAAGGCCCAAGTGTGACTTTGGGAATCATCCTGAGTTGCTTTACTTCCTTATTGCTTTGTTCTGGGATTTCTCAGGCTCCACGTTCCAGAGCTGAAAGTGCAGCCCTTTCATTTTTTATATGGTATTTGGGTTCTAAACTTTGATCCTTTAAGAGGCAAAGGCTTGAATATACTTTTATAACAAGACTCTAATTTAACAGGTTTTTAATCTCTGGCCAGGAGGTGACTTCCAATACCCATCAGGATGGAGCCAAGGGCATTGCAGAAGTAGCAAAACTGAAAAAAAAATCAATAAACCATAATCCAGAACATGAGAGACTCTATATCAATCACCTGGAACTAGGCCAGCCTAATCTCTCCCCATCCTGAATCTCAGTGAAATTTTTGGGAGAGGGGGCGGTAAGATTGTAAGAGCACAAGGATGAGAGGAGTAATGATATGCAAAATACTCCACCCAAGTTAGGGCTGAAGCAATCATAATAGGACTTTGCATGCCCTGCGCAATGTCCAACACATTATTGACCCCACAAAGTCTAGCATGGACTAAAGGCACTAGGATCCTTGGAGGCAAGGAATTGACAGCCACAGTAGTGTTCCTATACTTAAAGGGAACACAGGAAAGCGTTCTGAGAAATGCCACTGAGTCCTTGCACCTCATCTGAGAGGAGAACCCAGAGAAGAGTTTGGCATGCACATTAAAGGATGCTCCAGAGATGGGAGGGGGAGGCATTGGGGGATGGGGAGAGAGGGGGGGAAAGAAGGGGGAAAGAGAGGAGGAGGGGGTTGGAGGGAGGGAGGGGACCGGTATACCTGTTAAGTTTGTATGAGCGGAAAAAAAAATTGATAAACCTTAAAAAAAAAAGAGGCAAAGAGTTAACCCTAAGTCATCTCTCCATTCCTGTTAGCCTATATCTTTAAATGAAAATAATAATAAAACTTACATATGTATACAGTGAAAATATATATGTCATTTCTTTAAAAAATATAGTTCAGACAGAAATACTCTTGAGTTTCTTAGACAGAAACCAAAAAGCTGCTTAAAAGACTCAAGAGTTAGATAAACTCAATGGGTCACATATGCAAAAAGATAAGAAAATAGGAGAGAGAGTGGAAAGAAAGAAGAAGGACTGTAATAGGAATAGGAGAGGAGTGAAATTGGGAACTGAAGTATGAAAATGTCATAAACTCACCAAATTCAGTTATAAATTTATAAAACATAAAAAGAATAAAAATAAGTTTTAAAAGAAAGACTCAGCAGTTTCCACTCACTACTTCATGTTTCTGTGCTATTTCAGTGTCTTCATATTTATTTTTAAATTCCCAATCCTTGAATGTAAAGGGTTGGATATTCTATTGGGAAAATTTTATAACTGAATCCATAACTGTAACCCGTCTTGACTGTTCCTGTACATGAGCTTGAGATCTGTGATGGTTGTAGTAGTTATTCTCAGACTAATGTTCAGGACATAGCTCTGAGGACATTTTGAGCATGAAATATTCCCTGAGGAAGCTTGCAAGAGACTCTTATCATTGCTTTAAATGTGATGGGAGGACACAAGAGTTTTGTACTAGACCTCTCTTAGATAAGGGTCCCAGAGGAAAGCTGACCACTGGCAGGAATACATGCCTTGGTTCTTGTGCTCTGCTTCTAGTAGATGAGCTGTGACCCCAAGCTCTGAAACTTCCCCAATGTGGTGGACTATAGAATTATGAGACAATTACATGTCTGTTCTACCGAGCTGCTTAAACCAGGTACTCTGCTGCAGCAATATGTACCTTGGTGTGGGATCCTGTAGTTCATTCTGGCTGTCAGCAACGCCTCCTCAACACCTGAAAGTACTTTTTCCTTTCTAGTCTCCCCTTGGTTTACATGTGATTTTTCTTGAACACAGTCACAGAGAGGCTTGAGGAAATCCTTACTCACTACTTGGGCATGTCCTATGTATGCTTGCTGACATAGGTATTTTGGGGGGGGGGATGATTGTTTTATTTTTTAATACATTTTTTATTATTTCCACTCATACAAACTTAATAAGTAGACCAGTTCCCTCTCCCCGAACCCCTTGCTCCCCCTCCCTCCCTCCCCATCCCCCAGTTCCTCCCCTCCAATTCCCAGAGAGTCCTTTATTGTGTATGCTTAACTCTCCTCTTAGTCCTCCTCTCCAATGAAGTAGAAGGACCCAGTGGCATTTCCCTGAACCCTTTCCTATGTTCCCCTTAAGCATAAGAACACTACTGTGGCTGTCAATCCCTTGCCTCCAAGGATCTTGGTGCCTTTAGCAGATGCTAGACTTTGTGAGGTTAATAGTGTGTTGGACATTGCGCCGGGCAAGCAAAGTCCTATTATGATTGCTTCAGCCCTAATTAGTGTGGAGAATCTTGCAAATCATTGCTCCTCCCATCCTTTTGCTCTTACAATCTCACCGCCCCCACTTCCGCAAATGTCCCTGAGCTTCAGGATGGGGGGAGATTAGGCAGGCCTAGTTCTAGGTGGTTGATATAGAGTTTCTGAAGTTCTGGATTGTGGTTTGTTGATTTCTTTTGAGTTTTGCTGCTCCTGCAATGCCCTTCACTTCATCCTGATGGGCACTGTATGTCACCCCCTGGTCAGAGACAAAAAGCTGTTAAACTGGAGTCTTGTTATAATAGCACATTCAAGGGTAGATGTAATAAAAGCAGGAAACCTCGGTGAGGGAGGGATCAGTCACCCATTTGCAAAATGATCACCTTTCATCTGCCATACTATATGCCCTCCCCTTCTGGTGAGATCATACCCCCTCAGTTGTACATGGTCAGGAACGAACATCTGTGAACTTAACCAGGTGTCACATTACTTACTTGCATTCCTTGCAGGCCGATTTTCTCTGCTGTAACATGGTCCCCTCTCTCCTTGTGTCTGGTGTGGCCCTCCAACCCCATCCCTCCTGTTCATAATCCTTGCAATTACTGTATTACATAGATTTACCTTTGAGTGTCTCATTGTGGCCTGGGTGAGTTTGGTACTAGGAGCCACCTATTAGGGAGTACATATGGCGCTTAACTTTCTGGGTTTGGGATACTTCACTTAATATAATTGTTTCTAATGACATCCATTTCCCAGCAAATTCCAGTAATTCATCATTTTTGATGGCTGAGTAGTACTCCATTGTATAGATGTACCACTGTTTCCTTATCCACTCATCAAGTGTTGGACATTTAGGTTGATTCCATGACTTTGCTATTGTAAACAGTGCTGCTATGAACATGGTCGTGCTTGTGCTATCGAGGTGAACCTCTGCTACATGGGGTGTTATTCCCAAAAGTGGAATAGCAGGGTCATATGGCATTTCAATCTTTAATTTCTTTAAGAATTGACAGACAGCTCGCCAGAATGGCTGTATGAGCCTGCATTCCCACCAGCAATGTAGCACAGTTCCCCTCTCTCCACATCCTCTCCAGCACTTGTTGTTTGTATTGTGGATTTTTGCCATCCTGACCAGGGAGAGATGATATCTCAGGGAGGTTTTGTTTTGTATTTCCCTGATGCTTAAAGGAGTGGAGCATTTTTTAAGATATTTGTTATACATTTTAATTTCATCTCTGGTAAAATTTCTTTTATGTTCCAGAGCCCATTTTTTAATTGGGCCATTGGTTTCCTTGGTGTTTAGTTTTGTAAGTTCTTTGTGCACTCTGGACAGTAGAGCTCTATCAGATATGTGGTTAGTGAAGATTTTCTCCCATTCTTGGTTTGCCTTTGAGCTCGTGTTACAATCTCTTTATCTGAACAGAAGCTCTTTAATTTCACAAGATCCCAACTGTTGAGAGTTGGTAGCAGTGAGTGTACCATTGGATGTATGTTTAGGAAATGTTGGCCTAGCACAATCAGCTCGAGGGAGTTCCCAATCCTTTCAACTATGGTTTTTATAGTCTCTGGCCTGATACCAAGGCCCTTGATCCATTTGGAATTAAGTCTTGTACATGTTGACAAGTACGGGTCCAGCTTTAATCTTCTGCATGTGGAGATCCAGTTTTTCCAGCACCATTTGTTGAAGATGCTGTTCTTTTTCCATTGGATTCTTTGGGCCCCTTTGTCAAAGATCAAATGGCTGTAACTTTGTGGGCTTATATCTGGGTCTTCAATCCTTATCCATTGATCTGTGTGTCTATTTTGGCGCCAGTACCAGGCTGTTTTTATAACTATGGATTTGTAGTATAGACTATGGTAATACCTCCAGCAATGTTTTTGTTACTCAGGATTGTCATTGCTATTCTGGGTCTTTTGTGCCTCCATACGAATTTTGAGATTATTTGGTCAACTTCTTTAAAGAATTGCTTGGTATAGCATTGAATTTGTATATTGCCTTTGGTAGGATGGTAATATTTACAATGTTGATTCTGCCAATCCAGGAACATGGGAGGTGTTTCCACCTTCTGATGTCTTCTGCAATTTCTTCCTTTAGGGTTTTAAATTTTTCATTGTAAAGGTCTTTTACCTCCTTGGTTAGGTTTATACCAAGGTATTTCATTTTTTTAGGGGCTACAGTAAATGGGACTGTTTCTCTCAAGGCTTTTTCACTTCTTTCATTCTGGGCATATAGGAAGGCCTCTGATTTTTGCACATTTATTTTGTATCCTACCACCCTGCTGAACTTCTCAATTAGTTCCAGGAGCTTCCAGGTGGAGTTTTTGGGATCACTCAGGTATAAGATCATGTCATCTGCAAATAGGGATATCTTGACTTCTTCCTTGCCGATTTGAATCCCTTTTATGTACCTTTCTTGTCTTATGGCTTCAGCTAAGACTTCAAGTACAATATTGAATAGAAGTGATGAGAGTGGACAGCCTTGTCTAGTTCCTGATCAGAGTCAGAATGCTTCCAATTGTTCCCCATTGAGCATAATCCTTGTTGTAGGCTTGTTGTATACAGCTTTTATTATATTGATAAAGGTTCCTTCAATTCCTACTGTCTCTAGCATTTTGATCACAAAAGACTGTTGGATCTTGTCAAAGGTTTTTCTGCATCTATTTAGAGTATCATGTGGTCTTGGACTTTGGACTGGTTTACATGATGAATTACATTTATTGATTTGCGTAGGTTGAACCAACCTTGTGTGCCGGGGATGAAGCCTACTTGGTCCCTGTGAATGATCTTTTTGATATGTTTTTGAATACTTGAAGTATGTCTCTCCAAGCTCTTCTTGCTTTTACTGTTTCCATTGAGTAGTCATTTGTTATTCTAATAGGTTTGCCTTTAAAAGTGACTTGCTTTTTTTCTCTTGAAGCTCTCAGCACCTTTTCTTTGTCTTGAATGTAGAGTGTTTTGACTATTATTTACCGTGGCGATTTTCTATTTTGGTTATATCTGTTTGGAGTGCAAAATGCCTCTTGTATTTGGATAGGCCTCTCATTCTTTAGTTGTGGGAAGTTTTCATTTATGATGAATTGAAATATTTCCTCCGGTGTGGTATTTTGGGATTCTTGTTCTGGTATTCCATGAATGTGCATGTTAGGCTTCTTCAGGGTGTCCCATATCCCTTGAATGTTCCTCTCCACTATCTTTTTGGCTTTAACAATCTCTTCCATTGAGCTGGTTAATTCTCCCACTTTGTCTTCAAGATCTGAAATTCTATTTTCTGCCTCATTTGTTCTGCTGGTAAGACTCTCTGTTGAGTTTTGAGTTGAAGATAACTTGTCTTTTACTTCAATTTTAAACTCTGCTTGAGACTGTTTTAACTGCTCTATACCTATTTTTGTTTCTTGAACTGTTTTTCTCAACTCCTCCAAGTGCCTGTTGTGTTCCTGTTCAAAGTGATTGATATGGTTGTTTAACTCTTCTCGGATTTCCTCTTTCATAGTATTAATCATGGCAATGATCATACTCTGAAAGTCCTTATGTTGGGTTTGGCTTTCATGGCTATTTTCTGTGGATTTGTTCTGGTCGGAATCCCTCATTATTGGATTGATTCTTTCGGGGGGAGCTTGGTCTTCTTGTGTTTTGTTTCTCATGGATCTGCACTTTGACTTGTACATTGTTGTTTTGTTTTTTAGGACCTTTCAGTTTCTGTGTGTTTTTCACTGAATCGATGTAGTTGGTATTGTTACACTTGCCAGTTATTACTAGTGCTTGCCTTGGATTGGGTATGTTTGTGTATTGTTATTGTTATATCCTAGATGAGGCTATTAGGCTGTTGGTACATCAGTTAAGTCAGGTTTTGTTACCAGGGGGTGAATATTAGTTTGGTAGTGCACTTTTACGATTGAGTATCTTGGTGAAATGTGGGGGTGAGTAGTGTACTCCCTGGAGTTGTATGTTTTGGGGTGGCTGTATGAGAAAGTTGATCTACAGCATTGATACTTTAAAGGATAAGTAAGGTGAAAAGAAAAAGTTTACTTATCTTTGGGCTGGATGAAAAGAATCTCGCCCACATGATATACTGATTGTAGTGGAGTCCAGATGTATGGCCTGTGTTCCCTTTGTTCCTTAGAATTTTGCTTGAGTTTCCTTTGGACTCTATTGAATTCTGAGTAGCAGTGTGTCTTCCGTGGACCACGTGCATAGGTCCCGGTGGGCCAGAGAGGCAGAGGGTCTGGGAAGGTCGGTGTGGAGGGGGGCGGGGCCCCGGGGGCTAAGCTGGTGGCCGCGTGGTGTGGTGCTGCTGGCCGGCAGGCTCTGGGGTGGGGGGTGGGGGGTGGGGGGGTGGGGGGTGGGGGGGGGGGGGGGGGGGGGGGGCGGGGCTGGGCTCTCTCACTCGCTGGCTCAATGGCAGAATTCTTCACCTGGGACCTTGGGGAGCAGGCGGGGCGGCGTGGAGGGGGCTGGGGTCATCCGGGCTCCGGCGCAGGCCAAGCCGGAGTCGGCCTGGGTGTTCCCCACAGGGTCGCGTGGGGCTCCGGGGACATTTCTTTTTATTTCGTACAGATGGATAACCATCTTCTAAATCTGATGATCTGTGACCAGTGTGTGGCCATTTGTCACCGACATATCACTATTCATCTATGTGTCTTAATCTATGTGTCTTAGTCTGGATGTTTTCTTTCTCTTCTTTCCTTTCTTTCTTTTCTTTTCTTCTCTTTTTTTCTTTTCTTTCTTTTTCTTTCTTGTTTTCGCTCTTTCTTTCTTTCTTTCTTCTTTCTTTCTTTCTTCTTTCTTTCTTTCTCTGTCTTCTTTCTTTCTTCTTTTCTTCTTTCTTTTTTTTCTTCCTGTCTTCCTTTCTTTGTCTCTCGCCTGCCTCTCTCTCTTCTCTTTTCTCTCTCATTCATTCATTTTGCCCTGCTCTTCTTTGGGACACAAAGTTGTCCAGTTGGACTTTCATGAGTTTTACTAACCTACCGGGAATATAGAAATATTTAATTTCTTCTCTGACTCTTTTGAAGGCCTTAAAATTCTCTGACCATGTCATCTTCCAACCGAAAGGGGGCAATGCACTCCGTAATAAACAATACTAGTTCTTACAAAACTCACATTATCCTATTATCTGAGCAGACTGACATTAGAAGTTCTCAGAGGTGATTCCACAGAAGATTACAGCAATTTCTGGACCCATATAGGATGTATGTGGAACAAAAGAAATACCTTGTTTGTGAATGCTACCCATTAGTTCCTGTGTCTTGTAGTTTTTGCACATTAATGTTTCATGTTATTTCACAATACATAGTGTCATATAAGACTAGGAAGAAAGCAGCAGTGGCCATTTTGAATAATTAAATAGTTTTCATAGAGTTTTGTTGATTTATTTTGTCAACAGTTGTGCGTACGTGTGTAATTAATGTGCCAAATATATAATCAAGGTGGTAGTTAAGAAAATTTTACATTTATATTTATTGTAGGAACAATGGAAGCAACACATGGATGCATCTTTTTAAAATTTATTGTGTGTGTCCACCTGTACTATGACCTGCTATGTATTATTGGACAACTTTTGGGTGTCAATTTTCCCCTTCCACCATGTCAGTTTTCTGGTATGAGTCACAGGTGACAAGGCATTTTCCTTTAGAGAATTCATCCTTAAAAAAGAAAAGTCCTGGCTAGACAGTTAAACACTAAGTGAAGAAACTACCTTTACAGTTTCACTCAAAGTCATGTTGTCATACTGCCTCTATCATTGTTTTGCCCATAGATTCATTCATTTACTCTGTGGTAAGAAAAGCTTCACTTTCTGCAGACATTTTTAAACACTAACATAAATGGTGTGGGTGTTTAAAATTGGAATATGAGTGTTTCATTACATTGGACATTGCTGTCAACATCTATATTAATTCCCCACAACTCTGAGGTCAGAAATCTTTGATGAGGAGGGATGGAAAGATACAAGAACTGGTGTATGGAAAAAGGTAATATGCATTTGAAATGTTTTCCCAGATAAAACAGTTATTGCACATTAAATTCACGCAATCCTGGTTATCAGCACCAAGACCACCAAAAGGTCAACCCAATCAATAACACTCAGTATGAATTCCCAAGGAGCTTCTTAGGCCCCCAATGCTTGCTGAGGAGATCTTGACAGGTGATATCTGCAGGGTAAGGAAAATTTTTGTTCCTTTTGTGGTGTGACCACTGGTAGGTTGCTCGTGTCACAGTGTAAGGCCCCAAACCACATTCACAGTAGCAGCACTAACTGAACACAGTTGGTTATTTTTTAAACAAAGACCGAATCCGGGAGAGAATATGTTGGAAAGTGGGACATGGTGAGAGTTGGTAGACATGATCAAAATTCATTTTAAAGAATAAAAATTTGCTCATATTTTATTCTCATATTATATATAATACAATAAAGGTTAATTAACTTTGATCTTGGATTTTTTTTATATGTGTATACATGGGTATATACTCTGTGTGTGTGTGTGTGTGTGTGTGTATGTGTGTGTGTGTGTGTGAAGAAGCTTATGGTGTGCTGTGAAGGCCCAAGGTGACTTTGGGAATCATCCTGAGTTGCTTTACTTCCTTATTGCTTTGTTCTGGGATTTCTCAGGCTCCACGTTCCCGAGCTGAAAGTGCAGCCCTTTCATTTTTTTATTGGTATTTGGGTTCTAAACTTTGTCCTTTAAGAGGCAAAGGCTTGAATATACTTTTAAACAAGACTCTAATTTAACAGGTTTTTATCTCTGGCCAGGAGGTGATTCCAATACCCATCAGGATGGAGCCAAGGGCATTGCAAAAGAGCAAAACTGAAAAAAAAATCAAAAAGCCATAATCCAGAACATAGAGACTCTATATCAATCACCTGGAACTAGGCCAGCCTAATCTCTCCCCATCCTGAATCTCAGTGAATTTTGGAGAGGGGGCGGGTAAGATTTTAAGGCACAAGGATGAGAGGAGTAATGATATGCAAATACTCCACCCAAGTTAGAGGAAGCCTCATATAGGCTTTGCATGCCCTGCGCAATGTCCAACACATTATTGACCCCACAAAGTCTAGCATGGACTAAAGGCACTAGGATCCTTGGAGGCAAGGAATGACAGCCACAGTAGTGTTCCTATACTTAAAGGACACAGGAAAGGTTCTGAGAAATGCCGCTGGTCCTTGCACTTCATCTGAGAGGAGAAACCAGAGAGAGTTTGGCCTGCACACATTAAAGGATGCTCCCGAGATGGGAGGGGAGCATTGGGGGATGGGGGAGGAGAGAGGGGGGGAAAGAAGGGGGAAAGAGAGGAGGGGGTGTGAGGGACGGAGGGGACCGTATACCTGTTAAGTTTGTATGAGCGAAAAAAAAAATTGATAAACCTTAAAAAAAAAGAGGCAAGAGTTAACCCTAGTCATCTCTCCATTCCTGTTAGCCTATATCTTTAAGAAAATAATAATAAAACTTACATGTATACAGTGAAAATATATATGCATTTCTTTAAAAATATAGTTCAGAACGAAATCTCTTGAGTTTCTTAGACAGAAACCAAAAAGCTGCTTAAAAGACTCAAGAGTTAGATAAACTCAATGGGTCACATATGCAAAAAGTAAGAAAATAGGAGAGAGGTGGAAAGAAAAAAGAAGGACTGTAATAGGTAGGAGAGGAGTGAAATTGGGAAGAAGTATGAAAAGTTATAAACTCACCAAATTCAGTTATAAATTTATAAAAAAATAAAAGAATAAAAATAAGTTTTAAAAGAAAGACTCAGCAGTTTCCACTCACTACTCATGTTTCTGTGCTATTTCAGTGTCTTCATTTTATTTTTAATTCCCCATCCTTGAATGTAAAGGGTTGATATTCTTGGGAAATATCAACTGAATCCATAACTGTAACCCGTCTTGACTGTTCTGTCTGTATCTAGTATTATTCTCAGACTAATGTTTCGGACAAGCTCTGAGGACATTTTAGCATGAAATATTCCCTGAGGAAGCTTGCAAGAGATCTTATCATTGCTTTAAATGTGATGGGAAGACACAGAGTTTTGTACTAGACCTCTCTCAGTAAGGTCCCAGAGGAAAGTGACCACTGCAGGAATACATGCCTTGGTTCTTGTGCTCTGCTTCTATAGATGAGCTTGACCCCATGCTCTGAAACTTCCCCAACGTGGTGGACTATAGAATTATGAGACAATTACATGTCTGTTCTACCAGCTGCTTAAACCAGGTACTCTGCTGCAGCAATTGTACCTTGGGGGGTCCTGTAGTTCATTCTGGCTGTCAGCAAAGCCTCCTCAACACCTGAAGTACTTTTTCCTTTCTAGTCTCTCCCTTGGTTTACATGTATTTTTCTTGAACACAGTCACAGAGCTTGAGGAAATCCTTACTCACTACTTGGGCATGTCCTATGTATGCTTGCTGACATAGGTATTTTGGGGGGGGGGATGATTGTTTTATTTTTTAATACATTTTTTAATTTCCCTCATACAAACTTATAGGTAGACCAGTTCCTCTCCCCAACCCTTCTCCCCCTCCCTCCCTCCCCATCCCCCAGTTCCTCCCCCCCAATTCCCAGAGAGTCCTTTATTGTGATGCTAACTCTCCTCAGGTCCTCCTCTCATGAAGTAAAGGACCCAGGGCCTTTCCCTGAACCCTTTCCTTGTTCCCCTTAACATAGAACACTACTGTGGCTGTCAATCCCTTGCCTCCAAGGATCTTGGTCTTTAGGAGATGCTAGACTTTGTGAGGTTAATAGTGTGTTGGACATTGCGCAGGGCAAGCAAAGTCCTTTATGATTGCTTCAGCCCTAATAGTGTGGAGAATCTTGCAATCTTGCTCCTCATCCTTTTGCTCTTAATCTTACCGCCCCCTTCCGCAAATGTCCCTGAGCTTCGGATGGGGGGGAGATAGGCGGCCTGTTCTAGGTGGTGTATAGAGTTTCTGAAGTTCTGATTGTGGTTTGTTGATTTTCTTTTGGCAGTTTTGCTGCTCCTGCATGCCTTCATTATCCTGATGGGCACTGTATGTCCCCCTGGCAGAGACAAAAAGCTGTTAAACTGGAGTCTTGTTATAATAGCACATTCAGGGTAGATGTAATAAAAGCAGGAAACTCGGTGAGGGAGGGTCCGTCACCCATTTGCAAAATGATCACCTTTCATCTGCCCACTATATGCCCCCCCTTCTGGTGAGATCATACCCCCTCAGTTGTACATGGTCGGAACGAACTTGTGAACTTAACCAGGTGTCACATTACTTACTAGCATTCCTTGAGGGCATTTTCTCTGCTGTAACATGGTCCCCTCTTCCTTGTGTCTGGTGTGGCCCTCCAACCCCATCCCTCCTGTTCATAATCCTTGAATTCTGTATTACCTGTTTACCTTTGGTGTCTCATTGTGGCTGGGTGAGTTGGTACTAGGAGCCACCTATTAGGAGTGACATATGGCGCTTAACTTTCTGGGTTTGGGATACTTCACTTAATATAATTGTTTCTAATGACATCCATTTCCCACAAATTCCAAATTCATCATTTTTGATGGCTAGTGTACTCCATTGTATAGATGTACCAGTTTCCTTATCCACTCATAGTTGGACATTTGGTTGATTCCATGACTTTGCCTTGTAAACAGTGCTGCTATGAACTGGTCTGCTTGTGCTTCAGGTGAACCTCTGCTTATGGGGGTTATTCCCAAAAGTGGAATAGCAGGGTCCTATGGCATTTCAATCTTTAATTTCTTTAAGATCTCAGACAGCTGCCAGATGGCTGTATGAGCCCTTCCCACCAGCAATGTAGAAGTTCCCCTCTCTCCACATCCTCTCCAGCATTTGTTGTTTGTGTATGTGGATTTTTGCCATCCTGACCCGGGAGAGATGATATCTCAGGGAGGTTGTTTGATTTCCCTGATGCTAAAGGAGTGGAGCATTTTTTTAGATATTTGTTAACTTTTATTTCATCCTGGTAAAATTTCTTTAGTTCCAGGGCCCATTTTTTAATTGGGCCATTGGTTTTCTTGGTGTTTAGTTTTTAAGTTCTTTGTGCCTCTGGACAGAGACTCTATCAGATGTGTGGTTAGTGAAGGTTTTTTCCCATTCTGTGGTTGCCTTGAGCTCTGTTACAATCTCTTTTTCTGAACAGAAGCTCTTTAATTTCACAAGATCCCAACTGTGAGAGTTGGTAGCAGTGAGTGCCATTGGATGTTGTTTAGGAAATGTTGGCCTAGCCAATCAGCTCGAGGGTGTTCCCTATCCTTTCAACTATGGTTTTTATAGTCTCTGGCCTGATACAAGGCTCCTGATCCATTTGGAATTAGTCTTGTACATGTGACAAGTACGGGTCCAGCTTTAATCTTCTGCATGTGGGATCCAGTTTTTTCCAGCACCCTTTGTTGAAGATGCTGTTCTTTTTCCATTGGATTTTTGGGCCCCTTTGTCAAAGACAAATGGCTGTAATTGTGGGCTTTAATCTGGGTCTTCAACCTTATCCATTGATCTGTGTGTCTATTTCGCCAGTACCAGGCTTTTAAACTATGGTTTGTGTTATGGACTATGGTAATACCTCCAGCAATGTTTTTGTTACTCAGGATTGTCTTGCTCTTCTGGGTCTTTTGTGCCTCCATAGAATTTTGAGGTTTTTGGTCAACTTCTTTAGAAGCGATTGCTTGGTATAGCATTGAATTGTTATATTGCCTTTGGTTGGATGGTATTTTTACATGTTGATTCTGCCAATCCAGAACAGGGAGGTTTTCCACCTTCTGTGTCTTCTGCAATTTCTTCCTTTGGGTTTTAAATTTTCATTGTAAGGTCTTTTACCTCCTTGGTTAGGTTTATACCAAGGTATTTCATTTTTTTAGGGGCTACAGTAAATGGGATGTTTCTCTCAAGCTTTTTCACTTCTTTCATTCTGGGCATATAGAAGGCCTCTGATTTTTGACATTTATTTTGTATCCTCCACCCTGCTGAACTTCTCAATTAGTTCCAGGAGCTTCCGGTGGAGTTTTTGGGATCACTAGTATAAGTCATGTCATCTGCAAATAGGGATATGACTTCTTCCTTGCCATTTGAATGCCCTTTATGTCCTTTCTTCTTTGGTTCACGCTAACTTCAAGTACAATATTGAATAGAAGTGATGAGAGTGGACAGCTTTTCTAGTCCTGATCAGAGTGAATGCTTCCAATTGTTCCCCATTGGCATAATCCTTACGGTGGTCCATTATCTCTGCTGTAACATGATCCCCTCTCTCCTTGTTTCTGGCAGGCCCCGCTTCCCCTTTTCTCCTGTTTATAATCTTTGCAATTACTGCAGGTATTACAGAGATTTATCTTTGAGTGTGTCTCTAAGTGGGTTTGGTATTAGGAGCCACCTATTAGGGAGTACATATGGTGCTTAATTTTCTGTGTCTGGGATACTTCACTCAATATAATTATTTCTAATTCCATCCATTTCCCAGCAAATTGCATTAATTCATCATTTTTGATGGTCGAGAAGTATTCCATTGTATAAATGTACCACATTTTCCTTATCCACTTATCAACTGCTGGGCATTTGGTTGATTTCATGACTTTGCTATTGTAAACAGTGCTGCTATGAACATGGTCGTGCTTGTGCTATCAAGCTGAATTTTTGCTGTATGGGGGGTTATTCCCAAAAGTGGTACAGCAGGGTCACATGGCATTTCAATCTTTAACTTCTTTAAGAATCACCAGACAGCTTGCCAGAGTGGTAATATGAGCCTGCATTCTCACCAACAATGTAAGAGAGTTCCCCTCTGTCCATATCCTCTCCAGCATTTGGTGGTGTTTGTAGTGGGGATTTTTGCCATCCTGACCGGGGTGACATGATATTTCAGGGAGGTTTTGATTTGCATTTCCCTTATGGCTAAGGATGTGGAGCATTTTTTAAGATATTTGTTAGACATTTTAATTTCATCCCTGGTAAAGTTTCTTTTAAGTTCCAGGGCCCATTTTTTAATTGGCCCATTTGTTTCCTTGGTGTTTAGTTTTCTAAATTCTTTGTGCACTCTGGATAAGAGAGCTCTATCAGATATGTGGTTAGTGAAGATTTTCTCCCATTCTGTGGATTGCCTTTGAGCTCGTGTTACAATCTCTTTATCTGAACGGAAGCTCTTTATTTTCATAAAATCCCATCTGTTGAGTGTTGGTTGTATTGACTGCATTATTGGATTTCCGATTCAAATATAGGTTTTCTTAACAAGGAAAAGCTAACTCTTTTCCTTACTGTTGCATGAATTTAACTGACCTTATTGTACTGTGCCCATTCACTTATCAGCTTCGATGTTATGTGTTTTTTAGTTTTATTTAGTTAAGTGTATGAACATGTGTGGATAATCAGGATAATGATACAAAATAAATGTTGAAAATCATCCAAGATGATCCAGTTTTTAATGAGTCAGAACTACTACAGGAAACATTGAACCTTTAATATTAATATTGACTTGTGAATAATTGATTTTCTAGTGTGCTCAGAAATGAGGATGCCTGTTTTATTCTTCTTTTTAATGAAATTTATTTCCCAAGTAATTCCCAGATATTTCCCAGTTTTAACAATAGTCTTAGAATTTTTTCTCATGGCCCTCTCTGATGATCCTGAGCTTTAATCCTTTCTTTTTAAATTTTTCCTATCCATACACCTAGTCACAGTGCTTGGAATCCTGGCTGTCATTTTTGTCTTCCACCTCCACACATCCATGTACTTCTTCCTTTACAATCTGCCATTGGTAAATATCCATTCCATTTGGACCACAATTTCCAAGGTGATTGGAGATTTCCACAATCCCAGTGACATCATGTTTGTGTAAGCTGCCTGTCACAGACATCTATCTGTCTTTTACATTTATATATTGGAATATATAATATATATATATATTCCAATTCTCAATATATATATATATATATATGAAAATAACATTTAGATTCTATTGCTTATGCCCTGCTTATGGGCATCTATGACTTTTTACAACATAAATCTTTCAGAGGCTTAGTTTTGTTAGCTTTTTAAAACATCATAGTTTGATTTTCTTACATTTAATTCATTTCAAAGTTATAAAATGTTGTAAAAATTTCTAATTTCTTCTTTGACCTTTCTGCATTTCTTAAATTTCCTTGTTCTAACACCTTTATCAACAGCAATCATTAGTATTCTTAGTTTCACACTTGGTTTTCTTCCTTTCTGTGAAATCTTTTCTTCTTCCAAATATAAAACTTTTTTCCAGTATATAATGTAATGGAAATTACTGTGGAAATTGCTGCAGATGACATTTACAGTTGAGGTTTATTTCTTGGAGTACATCTTTGAGAGTTATTTGATTGGAAAATCTCTGAGCAAGCATGTTGGAGAAAATCTAGCGGCTATGGGAAGACCCAGCCAATAACAGGTGCTATTATTCCCTAAGAAGATAGATGAGATGGAAATAGCTTGTTCAATACTTTGGAAAAATAGTGGACTAGGAAGTCTGTCTATCACCCACCTCTTCCTATTGATATAATGTGGTTGGTTCCCTAATACTGGTACCAACTCTCCTCTCATGCTGCTGAATTGTATCCAATCAATTGTAAGCCAAGAATAACCACTTTGTTCCACAAAATTGTTCGTTTGATCATGTATTCATGTGAGCAACAGAAGGTAGGAAGTGTAGTCTTCTCCACTTGTGGGTCTCACCTTCATCACTTCTTTGGATCAGGGATTGGATTATACTGTTTTATTACCATGTCATCTTCCAACAGAAAGGGGGCAATGCACTCAGTAATAAATACAATACTAGTTCTTACAAAACCTCACATTATCCTATTATCTGAGCAGAACTGACATTAGAAGTTCTCAGAGGTGATTCCACAGAAGATTACAGCAATTTCTGGACCCACATATAGGATGTATGTGGAACAAAGAAATACCTATGTTTGTGAATGCTACCCATTAGTTCCTGTGTCTTAGTAGTTTTTGCACATTATGTTTCATGTTATTTCACATACATTAGTGTCATATAAGATAAGGAGAAAGCAGCAGTGGCCATTTGAATAATTAAATAGTTTTCATAGAGTTTTGTTGATTTATTTTGTCAACAGTTGTGCAGTACGTGAATGTAATTAATGCTGCCAAATTATATAATCAAGGTGGTAGTTAAGAAAATTTTACATTTATATTTATCGTAGGCAACAATGGAAGCAACACATGGATGCATCTTTTTAAAATTTATTGTGTGTGTCCACCTGTACTATGACATGCATGTATGTATATGGACAACTTTTGGGTGTCAATTCTCCCCTGCCACCATGTCAGTTTTCTGAGTATGAGTCACAGGTGACAAGTGCATTTTCCTTTAGAGAATTCATGCCTTAAAAAAGAAAAGCTCCTGGCTAGAACAGTTAAACACGGTAAGTGAAGAAACTACCTTTACAGTTTCATTCAAAAGTCATGTTGTCATACTGCCCTCTAAATCATTGTTTTTGCCCATAGATTCATTCCATTCACTCCTGTAGGTAAGAAAAGCTTCACTTTCTGCAGACATTTTTAAAACATTAACATAAATGGTGTGGGTGTTTAAAATTGGAGAATATGAGTGTTTCATTACAATTGAGACATTGCTGTCAACATCTATATTAATTCCCCACAAGCTCTGAAGGTCAGAAATCTTTGATGAGGAGAGGATGGAAAGAATACAAGAACTGGTGTATGGAAAAAGGTAATATGCATTTGAAATGTTTTCCCAGATAAAACAGTTATTGCACATATAAATTCACAGCAATCATGGTTATCAGCACAAGACCACCAAAAGACCAACCCAATCAATAACACTCAGTATGAATTCTCAAGGAGCTTCTTAGTCCCCCGATGCTTGCTGAGGAGATCTTGACAGGTGATATCTGCAGGGTAAGGAAAATTTTTGTTCCTTTTTTGGTGTGACCACTGATAGGTTGCTCGTGTCACAGTGTAAGGCCCAAACTACATTCACAGTAGCAGCACTAACTGAACACAGTTGGTTATTTTTTAACAAAAGACCTGAATCTGGGAGAGAAATATGTTGGAAAGATGAGGACATGGATGATCAAAATACATTTTCAAAGAATAAAAATTATGCTCATGGGGCCGGAGAGGTGGCTCAGGGGTTAAGCCTCCGCCTTGCAGGTGGAAGGTCCTGAGTTCGGATCCCAGATCCCACGTATAGACGCCAGGCGGAAGCGGGGGTGGCCTACACTTCTGGTCCTGGTAGGGCGGAGCCTGTGAATCCCGGGGCAGAAGGCGGTGGAGGCGTCCATGGTGGTTCACGAATTCGTCCGTGGTTCTACACAGACACACACACACACACACACACACACACACACGCATATGCACACAGTTGAATAAATAATAATAATAATAAAAAAAATTAAAAAAAAATATGCTCATAATTTTATTCTCATATTATATATATAATACAATAAAGGTTAATTAACTTTGATCTTGGATATTTTTTATATGTGTATACATGGGTATATAGCTCTGTATATGTGTGTGTGTGTGTGTATGTGTGTAGAAGAAGGCATTATGTGTGGCTGTGAAGGCCCAAGAGTGACTTTGGGAATCATCCTGAGTTGCTTTACTTCCTTATTGCTTTGTTCTGGGATTTCTCAAGCTCCACGTTCCAGAGCTGAAAGTGCAGCCCTTACATTTTTTTATGTGGTATTTGGGATTCTAAACTTTGATCCTTTAAGAGGCAAAGGCTTGAATATACTCTTACAACAAGACTCTAATTCAACAGGTTTTTATCTCTGGCCAGGAGGTGATATCCAATACCCATCAGGATGGAGCCAAGGGCATTGCAGAAGCAGCAAAACTGAAAAAAAAAATCAACAAGCCATAATCCAGAACATCAGAGACTCTATATCAATCACCTGGAACTAGGCCAGCCTAATCTCTCCCCATCCTGAATCTCAGTGAAATATTTGGGAGAGGGGGCGGTAAGATTGTAAGAGCACAAGGATGAGAGGAGTAATGATATGCAAGATACTCCACCCAAGTTAGAGCTGAAGCAATCATAAGTGGGCTTTGCATGCCCTGCGCAATTTCCAACACATTATTGACCCCACAAAGTCTAGCATGGACTAAAGGCACTAGGATCCTTGGAGGCAAGGAATTGACAGCCACAGTAGTGTTCCTATACTTAAAGGGAACACAGGAAAGGGTTCTGAGAAATGCCGCTGGGTCCTTGCACTTCATCTGAGAGGAGAACCCAGAGGAGAGTTTGGCATGCACACACATTAAAGGATGCTCCGGAGATGGGAGGGGGAGACATTGGGGGATGGGGAGAGAGGGGGTAAAGGAAGGGGGAAAGAGGGGAGGAGGGGGGGGTGGAGGGACGGAGGGGACCGGTATACCTGTAAGTTTGTATGAGCAGAAAAAAAAATTGATAAACCTTAAGAAAAAAAGAGGCAAAGACTTAACCCTCAGTCATCTCTCCATTCCTGTTAGCATATATCTTTAAAAGAAAATAATAATAAAACTTACACATGTATACAGTGAAAATATATATGCCATTTCTTTAAAAAATATAGTTCAGACAGAAATACTGTTGAGTTTCTTAGACAGAAACCAAAAAGCTGCTTAAAAGACTCAAGAGTTAGATAAACTCATGGTCACATATGCAAAAAGATAAAGAAATAGGAGGGAGAGTGGAAAGAAAGAAGAAGGACTGTAATAGGAATAGGAAAGGAGTGAAATTGGGAATTGAAGTATGAAAATGTTATAAACTCACCAATTCAGTTTAAATTTATAAAACATAAAAAGAATAAAAATAAGTTTTAAAAGAAAGACTCAGCAGTTTCCACTCACTACCTCATGTTTCTGTGCTATTTCAGTGTCTTCATTTTTATTTTTAAATTCCCAATCCTTGAATGTAAAGGGTTAGATATTCTATTGGGAAAAATTCATAACTGAATCCATAACTGTAACCCGTCTTGACTGTTCCTGTAGTACTTATTCTCAGACTAATGTTCAGGACACAGCTCTGAGGACATTTTAAGCATGAAATATTCCCTGAGGAAGCTTGCAAGAGACTCTTATCATTGCTTTAAATGTGATGGGAAGACACAAGAGTTTTGTACTAGACCTCTCTCAGATAAGGGTCCCAGAGGAAAGCTGACCACTGGCAGGAATACATGCCTTGGTTCTTGTGCTCTGCTTCTAATAGATGAGCTGTGACCCCATGCTCTGAAACTTCCCCAACGTGATGGACTATAGAATTATGAGACAATTACATGTCTGTTCTACCAAGCTGCTTAAACCAGGTACTCTGCTGCAGCAATGTGTACCTTGGGGGGGGTCCTGTAGTTCATTCTGGCTGTCAGCAACGCCTCCTCAACACCTGAAAGTACTTTTTCCTTTCTAGTCTCTCCTTGGTTTACATGTGATTTTTCTTGAACACAGTCACAGAGATGCTTGAGGAAATCCTTACTCACTACTTGGGCATGTCCTATGTATGCTTGCTGACATAGGCATTTTTTTGGGGGGGGGATGATTGTTTTATTTTTTTAATACATTTTTTAAATTTCCGCTCATACAAACTTAATAGGTAGACCAGTTCTCTCCCCCCTTCCCCCAGAACCCCCTTCTCCCCCTCCCTCCCTCTCCATCCACCAGTGCCTCCCCCCCAATTCCCAGAGAGTCCTTTATTGTGCATGCCTAACTCTCCTCAGGTCCTCCTCTACGATGAATACAAGGACCCAGCGGCATTTCCCTGAACCCTTTCCTGTGTTCCCCTTAAACATAGGAACACTACTGTGGCTGTCAATCCCTTGCCTCCAAGGATCTTGGTACCTTTAGCCGATGCTAGACTTTGTGAGGTCAATAGTGTGTTGGACATTGCGCAGGGCATGCAAAGTCCTATTATGATTGCTTCAGCCCTAACTAGTGTGGAGAATCTTGCAAATCATTGCTCCTCCCATCCTTGTACTCTTATAATCTTACCACCCTCTCTTCCGCAAATGTCCCTGAGCTTCAGGATGGGGGGAGACTAGGCTGGCCTAGTTCTAGGTGCTTGATATAGAGTCTCTGAAGTTCTTGATTGTGGTTTGTTGATTTTCTTTTGCAGTTTTGCTGCTCCTGCAATGCCCTTCATTTCATCCTGATGGGCACTGTATGTCACCCCCTGGCCAGAGACAAAAAGCTGTTAAACTGGAGTCTTGTTATAATAGCACATTCAAGGGTAGATGTAATAAAAGCAGGAAACTTCGGTGAGGGAGGGGTCAGTCACCCATTTGCAAAATGATCACCTTTCATCTGCCAGACTATATGCCCGCCCCTTCTGGTGAGATCATACCCCCTCAGTTGTACATGATCAGGAACGAACGTCTGTGAACTTAACCAGGTGTCACATTACTTACTAGCATTCCTTGGAGGCCAATTTTCTCTGCTGTAACATGGTCCCCTCTCTCCTTGTGTCTGGTGTGGCCCTCCAACCCCATCCCTCCTGTTCATAATCCTTGAAATTGCTGTATTACATTGGTTTACCTTTGAGTGTCTCATTGTGGGCTGGGTGAGTTGGTACTAGGAGCCACCTATTAGGGAGTACATATGGCGCTTAACTTTCTGGGTTTGGGATACTTCACTTAATATAATTGTTTCTAATGACATCCATTTCCCAACAAATTCCATTAATTCATCATTTTTGATGGCTTAGTAGTACTCCATTGTATAGATGTACCACGGTTTCCTTATCCACTCGTAAAATGTTGGACATTTGGGTTGATTCCATGACTTTGCTATTGTAAACAGTGCTGCTATGAACATGGTCATGCTTGTGCTATCAAGGTGAACCTCTGCTGCATGGGGGGTTATTCCCAAAAGTGGAATAGCAGGGTCATATGGCATTTCAATCTTTAATTTCTTTAAGAATCTCCAGACAGCTTGCCAGAATGGCTGTATGAGCAGGCATTCCCACCAGCAATGTAGGAGAGTTCCCCTCTCTCCACATCCTCTCCAGCATTTGGTGTTGTTTGTATTGTGGATTTTTGCCATCCTGACCGGGGAGAGATGATATCTCAGGGAAGATTCGATTTGCATTTCCCTGATGCCTAAAGGAGTGGAGCATTTTTTAAGATATTTGTTAGACATTTTAATTTCATCCCTGGTAAAATTTCTTTTGAGTTCCAGGGCCCATTTTTTAATTGGGCCATTGGTTTCCTTGGTGTTTAGTTTTCTAAGTTCTTTGTGCTCCCTGGACAGCAGAACTCTATCAGATGTGTGGTTAGTGAAGATTTTTTCCCATTCTGTGGGTTGCCTTTGAGCTCATGTTACAGTCTCTTTATCTGAACAGAAGCTCTTTAATTTCACAAGATCCCAACTGTTGAGAGTTGGTAGCAGTGACTGTGCCATTGGATGTCTGTTTAGGAAATGTTGGCTTAGCCCAATCAGCTCGAGGGTGTTCCCTATCCTTTCAACTATGGTTTCTATAGTCTCTGGCCTGATATCAAGGTCCTTGATCCATTTGGAATTAAGTCTTGTACATGGTGACAAGTACGGGTCCAGCTTTAATCTTCTGCATGTGGAGATCCAGTTTTGCCAGCACCATTTGTTGAAGATGCTGTTCTTTTTCCATTGGATTTTTTGGGCCCCTTTGTCAAAGACCAAATGGCTGTAATTTTGTGGGCTTATATCTGGGTCTTCAAGCCTTATCCATTGATCTGTGTGTCTATTTTCAAGCCAGTACCAGGCTATCTTTACAACTATGGATTTGTAGTATAGACTAAGGTGTGGTATGGTAATACCCCCAGCAGTGTTTTTGTTACTCAGGATTGTCTTTGCTATCCTGGGTCTTTTGTGCCTCTATATGAACTTCGAGATTGTTTGGTCAACTTCTTTGAAGAATTGCTTTGGGATTTTGATTGGTATAGCATTGAATTTGTATATTGCCTTTGGTGGGATGGTCATTTTTACGATGTTGATTCTGCCAATCCAAGAACAAGGGAGGTCTTTCCACCTTCTGGTGTCTTCTGCAATTTCTTCCTTTAGGGTTTTAAAGTTTTCATTGTAAAGGTCTTTTACCTCCTTGGTTAGGTTTATACCAAGGTATTTCATTTTTTGGGGCTACGTAATGGGATTGTTTCTCTCAAAGCTTTTTCACTTCTTTCATTCTGGGCATATAGGAAGGCCTCTGATTTTTGTACATTTATTTTGTATCCTGCCACCCTGCTGAACTTCTCAATTAGTTCCAGAAGCTTCCTGGTGGAGTTTTTGGGATCACTTATGTATAAGATCATGTCATCTGCAAATAGGGATAGCTTGACTTCTTCCTTGCCAATTTGAATGCCTCTTATGTCCCTTTCTTTTCTTATGGTTTCAGCTAAGACTTCAAGTACAATATTGAATAGAAGTAGTGAGAGTGGACAGCCTTGTCTAGCTCCTGATCGAAGTGGGAATGCTTCCAATTACTCCCCAATTGAGCATAATCCTTGCTGTGGGCTTATTGTATACAACTTTTATTATATTGATATATTCTTTCCATTCCTACTGTCTCTGGCGTTTTGATCATAAAAGGCTGTTGGATCTTGTCAAAAGCTTTTTCTGCATCTATCGAGAGTATCATGTGGTCTTGGACTTTGGACTGGTTTACATGATGAATTACATTTATTGGCTTGCGTATGTTGAAACAACCTTGTGTGCCGGGGATGAAGCCTACTTGATCCCCGTGAATGATCTTTGTAATGTGTTTTTGAATCCGATTTGCTAAGACTTTGTTGAGAATCTTTGTGTCTGGGTTCATCAGAGAGATTGGCCTATAGTTTTCTTTTTTAAGTGATTCTTTATTTAGGTTTTGGGATTAAAATGATATTAGCTTCATAGAAGAATTTGGTAGTGTTCCTTCCTTTGCTATTTGATGGAACAGTTTAAGGAGTATTAGTGTTATTAACTCCTTAAATGTCTGGTAGAACTCTGTGCTGAATCCATCTGGTCCAGGACATTTTTTGGTGGGAAGATTTGAGATTACTTCTTCAATTTCCTTATATGTTATAGGACTATTTACATAATTCACAACTTCCTGATTCAATTTAGGTAAGTTGTCATCATTCAATGGTTTTGTATATTTTATTTGCTCTTAAAATATGCATTTTCATGTTGCATTAACTTTTAAAATTAGAATCCAGAGTAAATAAATTTCATTATGCCATCATCATGCATACCTTGTTCCTATTCATGCCTCAGGTATTTACCCTGTCTCTTTAACCCACTCTTCTGCAACAGTCCCTCTCTCTTATTTTATATCATGTAAATAATATTTCTTTTCCCCACTTCCTAAAAGCTCTTGTCCTTTCATGGTGTTTGTGGCAGCTAATTTCGGGTGTGAATTTGACAAGTGAGAGCTGTAATTTAGGTAAACCCATGAAGAATCATTTTGTAGGAAAGGCAAGTCTCTGTGTAGCCTAACAGCAATTACCTAATTGGTATGGGAAGATCCAGCCCATAATAGGTGAGATCATTCCCTGGCCTGTGGATAAGATGGAGAGAGTTGGCTGGCTTTGGTAGACTAGCCAGCTAGAAAGTATGCCACCCACTTAGCTCCTCCTGTGCCTAGGGCGCGGCCAGTTCCCTCACTTAGCTCCTCCTGTGCCTAGGGCGTGGTCAGTTCCCTCACTTAGCTCCTTTTGTGCATAGGGGGTGGCTCAACTCCACATACTGTTATATTCTCCTGCAATCAGAATGAACTATAACTTGGAGAAATAAAGTCTGAAATACAAAAACCATCATTTATTTAAATTATTTAGATCCTGCATTTATTACAGCACTGGAAAAAAGAAAATAAAACTGACCCTGAGCTTCCTAGTTTTCTTCAGTTTTTCTCTCTCTCTGCACTTTGATCTCTGACACACTTCTCAACATTCCACCCTCACACACCATTCAAATCTTGCTTCTGCACATGACAGAAAACAGGAAGCATTTTTTTGAAGTCTGGTCAGGTTTATTTTATTTAACATAATGATTTCTTCCATTCTCTCACAGCTGTTATTATTATTTTTCTTTATGACTATGCTGTCTTTATCCAGTCATCCACTGATGGACACGAATGTTTGTCTTTTCCCTGTATTGTGAGCTCCTAAATAAACATAGATGCATAATGTTGAGTTTAGACTTCTTGGCATATAACCAGAGGTGGAATAGCTGGAACATATGACATATTATTTTCATATTTTTGGAAACCACTTTTGTGATTCCATCATGCCTATACTGGCTCATCCCCACTAGCCACAAAGAATGATTCTTTCCCCATCCCTTGCAAGCACTGTGGAACCTGAACATTTGTTTCCAGTTTGTACTTGTTCACTTGCCCTCCCTGTGAAATACTGGACAAGCTAGACATAGGACTGACCCAATTTGTGTATGTGACTATAACGATGACCAGTCAGCTCCAAATTAGGAATACTTAATGTTCTGGGAGCCCCCCTAAACTGGAAGGCGCCTTTACAGTAACATTTCACCAACTTTGTCAAGGACAGACTGTGGTCAGAGCAGGTGGAAGCCAGTCACTAACTGCTCAAGGAATTCCAAAGACCATGAAATCCAAGGGGTGCTAGAAACTGTTTATGGGGGCCAGGCTGACTATCTCGTAAGTGTTGTGTCCTTGGAGTAACTGCACCCCTCGGTGCCAGTCCCCTTCCCAGCACACACCAGGAAGAGCAGGGTGCCTTTGGTCACTGGTGGGAGAGGTTAGGGAAGGCTACGGGGCTACGAGCGAATTCCTCAGTCTGCTTGTGATAGCCTATAAAATCCCTAAACCCTGCTGCCTTGGGGTCACACTCCCTCACTGCACTGAGCACTTGTGTGGCTCAAACATAGGTTTGATTTAATAACATGGCCCTCTTGTTTTTACATCAGTGTCCGACTTCAGTGGGTTTCTTGGAGGCCGCTGTGGGCTTCCTGGCCTTGGCAGCGCTGGTCTTCTTGGCCTTGGGCTTGGCTCGCCCGCCTCTGCCTTCTTGTTGAGCTTGAACAAGCCCGAGGCGCCGGCGCCCTTGGTCTGCACCAGGACGCCCTTGCTCACCCGGCTCTTGAGCCCAGCTTGATGCAGCAGTTGCTGTTCTCCCCGTGGTAGCCGACCGCCACCAGTGCTTTTTTTTTTTTTTTTTTATTCAGTTGTGCGTGTGTGCGTGTGTGTGCGTGATGTGTGTGTGTTTGTGTGTGTGTGTGTGTGTGTGTGTGTGTGTGTAGAACCATGGACGAATTCGCGAACCACCATGGACGCCACGCCTCCACCTCCTTCTGCCCGGGGATTCACAGGCTGCGCCCTACCAGGACCAGAAGTGCAGGCCGCCCCGGCTTCTGCCCGGCGTCTATACGTGGGATCTGGGATCCGAACTCAGGACCTTCCGCCTGCAAGGCGGAGCTTTAACCCCTGAGCCACCTCTCCAGCCCCCATGCTTTTTATTCCTCAGGGTCTGGCTACATGAATTTTGAGAGGAGATTGGAATGCACAGATTAGGGTAGTAAGCAGGCTGGTCAGAGTGTCTCTGGAATCTGCCCAATACTATTTTTTCAACACCAGGATTACAAGTATGTGCATGCAACAGTGTGTCTGGATTTGTCTGTAGGTTCTGGTGGTGGAGTTATGATCCTTCTGTTTGCACAGCAAGTATCTTATGAAAGCAGCCATCTCCCCACCCCTCAAAGAAGGTGGTTTGATTTGCATTTCCCTGATGTTAAAGGATGTTGAAAATGACTCTTGTTGCATAAATATTTGTCAACTTTACAATCAAAGGATGAGCTCTGGGTACATTTGTAAAGAATTAGTCCTTTGGCAACCCCTGAACAAACTTGCAGGAGATTGTCTGATAGATGTAAGAAGACTAATTGGTTCATTAAGTTGGCACTTTGGAAGTCTTGTGGTCTGACATGGAGTTTGCCCTTCTCAGCAATCTCTGTGGATATGTTGTGGGCAAGTTCCCTCAGCTTCTGATGTTTGTATGAATTTTCCTGTCAAGCTGAACTGAGAATTATAACTGAAAATCATAAGAAAAAAATAAAGCTCTTTTGCTGTTTGATCATGATTTGTCACCAAGCTACATGCAGGTTAATTGCAACAAAGCCTTTCAAAATTTACTAACTATTTACATATTATCTTATTTTCTCATTGTATTTTGTGGCAGTTTTCATTTCTTTCCTTTTCTATTAGTTAAATTAATTCTTTGACTACTCATGCATGTTCCATTGTGTGCTTATTACTTACCACATCCCATTAAAATATGTGTTGTTCATTCACCTATCTGTGTGGTTTCTGTGCTTTGTCTCTCTGTTAAACTCTAGTTTTATTTCATTATTGTTGGGATTTAATGTGTCCCACCTCCCATTTTCTTTGTGGCATAGCAGTGATACCTGATCTGAGGAACATCTACTTTGGACTCTTCTCTTTAGTTAATTTAGCTTAGCCTGTCAATCACCTGGTCAGGATTCCTGCCCTCAGGAAACCTGATGTACCCTGATGCATGCTAAAGACATGGAGGATCCTAGGTGTTTCTCCCCCCCCCTTTGCCTCAGAGAACTTTGAACACATGTCACAACCATGTAACCATGAATGTTGAATGCTTTTGTGCTTTCTGAGCTCAGAGAGTGAATTTTTTTCCTTTTTTGTTTTTCCTAAGGTTTTTTATTATTATTATTATTATTATTATTATTATTATTATTATTTATTCAACTGTGTGCATATGCGTGTGTATGTGCGCGCGCGCGGCGGTTTGTGTGTGTGTCTGTGTATGTGTAGAACCACGGACGAATTCGGGAACCATCATGGACGCCTCCATCTCCTTCTGCCCCGGGATTCATAGGCTCCGCCCTACCAGGACCAGAAGTGCAGGCTGCCCCGCTTCCGCCTGGCGTCTATACGTGGGATCTGGGATCCGAACTCGGGACCTTCCGCCTGCAAGGCGGAGGCTTAACCCCTGAGCCACCTCTCCAGCCCATTCCTAAGGTTTTTTATTCCCATAGTTTCAACATGATTTCTTTCTATACATATTCTCCCTGCTGCGATTACCAGTCTTGTTATTTTTCATTAAAAAAAAATCTTTGTGAGGGAGAAGGGTGGTGAGAAGACTCAGGGGTTAAAGTCTTTATCTCACAAGCAAAAGGGCCTGACTTCAGATCTTCAGATACCAAGTAAAAAGTGCCATGCAGATATGGTGGTGGTCTATAATTCTGGCCATGGAACACAGAGTGTAGGAAACCTCAGAGCAAAGGACGGAGAGCAATTCAGGACGGTACCCAAAGTCATCCTTGGGCATCGACAGACACACATATTCAAGTGCCTTTTTGTGCACATTGCTGCATACACATTTATATCCACCTACATGCAAAACATACACACACTCATAAACACACAACTAAAAATAAAATAAATATTGTCCTTTATATTTTCTCAGTTCATTCTTATCTTAGATTTGTTATCTTGTATAGAAAATTAACAGGTACCTACAAAAGATATCACTAGATTTGTTGAGATTAAAAGGAATTACAGGGGCTCCTTATTTAGCTTATAATGTGATAATTCTTAGAGAGATCCATGAGCTCCTGAGATGGATTTGTGTCCTTATGTGTCATAGTTAGATACAGTTGTCAAATTGACAATTAAGATTTGAGCTCTGGGAGCATTTTTAAAGAATTAGTAGTAAAGTCCTAAGCAAGCCTTCTAGAGATTGCTGAATTGATGGGGAAGACGGTCCATGAAAAGTGGGACCATTCTCTGGGAAGGTGGGCAAGATGAGGGAGCTGGTTAAGAACTTTGACCATCTTCAGCACACTCGTGCAGACAGGCCGTCTCACAAGTAATGTTTGTCCTTCTCTCAGCTGTGCTGTTGAACATAGTGTGACCAGTTGCTTTGGCTTCTGGAGTTAGTGTGAGCTCTCCTGCTAAGATGGATTAAGAACTGTAACTACATAATTGTAAGCCCAGAATATATGATTTTCTCCCATAAACCATTTGGTTGTGAATTTATTAGCAACATTCAGAGTCACAGCAACAGTATGTATCATATGAAATAGTTTATACATACTGTTAAATACACCTGGTGAGAAATGTCATCTAGCTATGAACCATCTTTGTTAATTTTTAGTTTACGTGACTTATGTAAAGATGAAGGTCAGGTGATATTACCCACTATTATTATGTCATAGCATCGTATGACTATTGTACTGAATTCATGTTCTTCAGTTCATAGCGGATATGTGTGGATGTGTGCGTGCGTGTGTGTGTGTGTGTGTGTGTGTGTGTGTGTGTGTGTGTGTGTATACTCACAGAGTTACAATTGGCATCAGGAAAAATTGACAGGAAGTGATCTCAGCTGGAGATAAAGAAGTTAGGGATCAGAATAGGGAATTCAAATTCTCTATGGTGACAAAGTCCTTAAGTGTGAATAAGCAAGTTTCTGATTAAAATAAGAAATACCTGTAGCACATCTTAACGGGATCTAGCATTAAAATAAATATGGGATCTAACATTAAAATAAAAAATCAATTACCTTATAGATATTGAATGTGTGTGATAGAAAAAAGACTGTATATATTTCTATAACTTTTACTGAATGTGTTCTTTAACAATTTCACACTTCCAAAAAGAAGAAAAAAAAGAAAAAAGAAAAGTCTATTCCATGTTAAGGTTTCAGGTTTAATGCTAAACCTGAAACAGTAAAACTTGTAGAAGAATGAGTAAGAATTAAACGTTGAAAGATGCTTAGGTAAGGGCTTTCTGAATAGGACGCTGTTTGCACAGGAAATAAAGCCAACAGTCAACAAATGGGTTTTCCCTTAACTACAAGATAGTGAAATATGGAAATATGGAAAAATGCCATCTACCATGTGGGATTATTTTTTGCCAACTATACCTGATAGTTATATTCTGTTAGTATCAGAATATTCAAAGAGCTCAAAAAGTAGACATCAAGAAATGAAACAACCCAACAAAAAAATACCAAGAAACAGAACAGAGTGTTCTCAAAAGAGGAAATATAATTTTCTAAGAAAAATCTAAAAGTGTATTCAACCTTCTTAGGGACATCAAGGTAAAACAAATTAAAGTTACTTTGAGATTTCATTTTACCTAATTAGAACGGCCACAATGAAGGACAGAAAAAATAATAAGTGACTGTAATTAATAGGAGGAAGAAAAAACCCTTATTCCCTATTGGTGGGAGTGTAATCTAATGTAGCCTCTTTGGAAATCAGTCTGGAGGTTTTATAAAAAGCTATAAAAAACAGTACCATGGTATGTATATATACCATGTACTTTGATATATTACCAAAGGACTATTTATTTTACCATAGAGATAAATGTACATCCAGGTTCATTGGAGCTCTATTTACAACACTACACCTGGACTCAAATCCTTCAAATCCACGGAGTCATGGCCACCATGAACCTGCAGCCTAAGAAGTTACTGACACCATGTGCATGATGGACTTATCTTGAGGATACCCTCAACCAGCGTGCTTACCTCTCTTTCCTGAGCGAGTTTCCAGAGTGGGATCAGTGGGAATTGAAGCCAGGCCAGGTCAATAGGGGATTTGGAAAAGACAAAAGCAAATCAAATTTATTTTTAAATCTAACCCATTATACACCACGAAACAGGAAGATGACATCTATGCATTGAGACAGACAGACTACAGCCATGCACAAGGTCAACCTTTAGGCTTCAGTGTTCTTTACACCATCGGGCCAATGGAAAGGCAATAAACCAATGTTATGGTTGGAATGCAAATCGTCTCCCAGGCTTCTGTTTTTGAATTCTTAGCTGTTGGTAACATTTGGGAAGGTTGTGGCAACTTTAGGAGGTAGATCCTTGATGGAGGAAAGCAAGCCACAGAGGATAGGCCTTCTGTTTTTTGTAGCCCTACCTGAAGCTTGCTTCTTGCTGCCTCTGTCTCCGTGGTGACTGCTGTGACTTGAGCCACTTCCAGCTTCTGCTGGCCACTGGTCTGTATCTCCTCTTCAGAACTATAAGTCTAATAAATGTCCCTTTCTCCCTTAAATTTTGTCTGAGTATTATTTTGTAACAACTGAAAGAAAAGTAACTATAACATCTTTGAAAAAAAAAAGATAACCCACGTGCTAATGACAGATTTGTGCGGGAGAAACAAAAACTATCCAATTAAACCTCTGTGGAGTCATCTACTAGACTCCAAGAGATCGTTCCAGGCCTAAAGTCCTTGGCTTAACCCAATGGGACACAGCAAAGAAGGATATAAACATGGAAGGAAAATTTAGGGGGAAATGGGTTGGTGGTAGGATTAAGGGGTGTTGGAAAGAGATACTAAAATATAGAGAAGGATATGTTATAAAAATATTAAAGAACAAATTACATCCATCAGGGAAAGTGGGAGACATAAAGTACACTATGAGGAGACAACAGAGAAAAACTATAATCACATGATCTGTGGTGTCTATTTGGTGGACTATAGATTAGAAAGACAGCAAATGCCTAGGTGTGTTTCAATACCTCCTCATCCTCAATTTTTTGTAAACTCTAGCCTTCCCATTTTATACCTTGCCATAGTACCAATTTATTTGAGTTCATAGTATCCTTAATAAAGGAACTTAAAGACATACTCCAAAAGAATTTTGAGTACTATTTTGTAAGAAACAAAATCAACAAGGCAGAATTCTGTAAATAAAGCTTAGCTGCTTCTAGGCAAAGAAAGACACCTCACAGGAAAATAAAGTCATGCTCCCTGAATTAGACACTGAAAGCACAAACAGCCACATATCAAGAGAGATGGGATTCTTCAGATAAATAAAGAGAAAACCCAGAAAATCAGGGAGAGCCTGTTTAGGCTATGGATAAAGAAAGAAAGCAAAGAAAATATTATGCTCTTGAGTTTATAAAACAAAAAACAGTTAGGCTTAGCATGGTAGAAACACTGTAAGGGTCTGTAAGCATGTGTGCTGAGTGGATGGCTTTTGCAAGGAATAGGTATATCACCTCATTAAGGAAATAATTATTCTTTCCCTCTCCTAAGAACATCTTAAGAAGAATCAGTTTTCCTGAGCAATAGGCCTTGGCCAACTGCTTGACTGAACCAGCTGGGTTAACTAAAGAGAGGGAACAACAGTAGATTTGTTTTGTCTTTGGAGCAGATCACAGTGTTGGATCTCCACTTAAGGCCCAAAATAGAATTCAGATTTCATTCTAGTGTTATCATGAAAAGTGATCATTCTCAGTGACCTCCTAGCCTGTTAAACTTTATCTTAACTGTGTAATAGCAATTCACAAATTGAAATTACAAAGAATGCTTATTCTTTTTCTGTTTGACAATTGGAAATATGGGTAGAAGTAGAAACACATGGAAGTTACACAGCTGAGTGTTTGTAGTTAACCAGTGTGCATGGTGAAAATGGTGCTTTGCTGTTTTCATTTGCCAAAAGGAACAATCAAAACTGAAGGGTGATGCAGGAACAGCAAAACTGGAAGAAGAAGAAGAAAAAAGAATAACAAACCATAATTCAGAACTTCAGAAACCCCACATTAATCATCAGGAACCAGGCCAGCTTAATCTCTCCCCATCCCAAAGCTCAGGGAAATTTGCAGAAGAGAGGGTGGTAATATTTTAAGAGCCTAAAGATGGGGAGGAGCATGATATTCAAGATACTCCACACAAGTTATGGCCGAAGTAATCATAATAGGACTTTGCATGACCTGCGCAATGACCAACATGTCATTGACCCCCCAAAGTCTAGCATGGATCACAGGTTCTAAGATCCTTAGAGGCAAGGGTTTAATAGTCACAATAGTATTCCTATACTAAAGAGGAACACGAAGAAGAGCTCTAGGCAATTCTACTGAGACCTTACACCTCATAAGAGAGGAGGATCCAGAGGGAAGTTCGACATGCACACTAAAGGATGCTCCAGGAATGGGGGGAGGGGCACTGGGAGAAAAGGAGGGAGGGGGAGAAAGGGGAAAAGGGGGGAAAGAGGAAGGGGATCCAGGGAGGGGTGGAGGGAGGGAGGGGAATGGGATACCTATCAAGTTTGTATGAGTGGAAAAAATAAATTTAAAAAAAACTAAACACAATTGTATTTTTTCAGAAAAGTGACAAAAAGAAAAAATGCTCAGTGAACAATGCCAGATTTACCACATGAATAAAGGCCCTCAAGACATCATTGAACACTCATCATCTTTTCTTTGCCTTCTGCTAATATAATTAAGTCCCTAGAGATGGAGATAGCATGGACCAATTTAGTTAAGTATGACCTTTGTGTCTTGACCCTCTGAGGTCTTATAATAATAGAGAGTGATCGGCTTGTTCCTTCATCTATTTGGTTTTTATTTCCCAGGCAAGGGTTTCTACACCAGTGTTTGCTCTCCTTTCAGTTACTGCATCAAGATATTTGGATTGTGAAGTCATAATAAACCTGAAGACAAAGCCAGTGTCTTCTGTGATCACCAGGGGCTGGAGCACATAGGATCTTCAACCTGGGTCACCATGCAGGAATAAAGCAATGATAGCTAGTAAGTGATGATGGACAACTCAACTCTACAAGATGATGCCATCTGAGACATAATTTCCTCAACCTTTGTACTTGAATAGTAGATGGGAGGATGCATAATTTTAGCAAGTGAGTATGGAGTTTGTCTTTTGCAATGCAGTGGGAATTGTTTAAATTTCTGTTTTACTTCCCCAATTTTGTACTTGCCACAGACACTTCTGTAGCCAAAGCATAAAGTGAATATCTAACACTATTTCCTAAAAATGCAAAATAAATTATGATCAGGGATATGAGGATGAGAGACAGATCAACTCTAATCTTATCATGGGCCCAATTTTAAGTAGAGATAAATACTAGGTACTAAGGTGCACATTCTATATAGTCACTTTATTTCATTTGCTTGCATTTTTAAATCAAAACTTTGTGCTTCATTCTCCATAAAGGCAGGAGGACAACATTATGTCTTTTTTCACATGTTGTCATGTAAAACTACATATGACAATTTGTATTATTCAGTCTGAATATAGACATAGATTCAATTAGCAGGAGAAATCCTAGAAATTTATCCCCAAATAGCCCAAAAAGATATTTTCCTTTACTTTTGCTCCAGGAAAATCATTACCCAGTTCCTGATATTGGTTGAGATATCTGGATCCTTCTCCACCCTTATAGTCATACCATGTTTTCCAAAAGATGTATGATGTCAGGTTTTGACCTCATTATCAAGAAGAAAAATAATAAGAATTAAAAAAGACCTCACTCAGATCTGAGCTTTAGCTCTCTATGCTTTTTTTGTAAACTATTAGAAAACAATAAATGATTCTAGTGCATCAGACCTGGATTCTCACATGCCATTTTTAGTCATCATTCCTAGCTATTAATTTTGAGAAATAGGGAAGGTCTTTGATATTGGTGAGCTTCAAACTTGCCATCTGAGTTGAGTTCTAATAGAGACAGGCACATTGAGTGCAAATTAAAGAGAAAATTAAACAGAAAACAAATTATCAGAGCCATATGCTTAAATTATGAACTTTATAATCCTCCCATCTGACTGCTGAGATTTCAGGAAATAATGTATTCATTATTCTAAAGTGAGCAAAATATCAAATGAGATTTCAATGCAGTTTAGATCTTTTAATAAAAATAATACTGTTTATCGTATTAACATTTTATACACTGATACATGAATTATAATTTTACTTTTGCCATGCTGTAGATAACTTTTTAAACATCAGTATATGCTATGATTTAGACAGAAATGTCTCTCTCCATTTACTTCTGATTCTTCAGAGACTATAACTTCTTTGGTATAAAGGAGATATAGAAAATAGAAAACTCTGTCAAACAATGATAGGGTCTTCTTTGGTTCATAGAAATAGTCCAAGATCAGTGCGCTTTCAACACACTTTCTTTTCTTCTGTGTGCCTTTTTCTCCTGGGAACATATGCCAGAACAAATGAAGACCAAAATAAAAGGAGAAATGTTAGTTAACTATCAAGCATATAGATTGTAAAGGTTGGTTTGATAGCTTCTATATTCACTAAAGAATATTACTCCCAAGATGTAAAGTGATTCACACATATTAAACACACTCAATTACATAAAATTGCACTCAGAACCTAAAACCAAGTCAATGACAAAGATTGAGAATATTAAGCTCCTAAGGGAGCTGTCTCCTTTGCTGGAGCCAAATAGACATATTAGCACTATGTGAAATGAAATTTCTTGGACTGTAAATATTTAGGGTTCATAATTACATATATGCAGCTACATATGTCCATATATGATTACATATATATGTGATTTTTTTCTATATAGACTAATGCTAATGTGCTATATTTGATGAGAATTGTTCCACTTGAGATAATAAAGGTTATCGATAGTGAGAGAGAACATGTGTCAATTGTTAGAATTCATAAACTCTCTCTCATCTGCATAATGCCTGGAATTTTTGTGTATAAGAGGAAGAGAAAAGATTAGGAAATTCTAAATTTCAACATCAATGAGGATACCTACATACAATGTTGTGAAAGACCTAAGAAGATGAAGTATGGATTTAATAGAAACAATTCACATGTAGTGTAAATTAATTAATCAAGGAGGTATTTTTGTATGTGTATGTATGTGTGTATGTGTGTGCGTGTGTTGTGACTTAAGCGACAAAGATAAGTTCAAGGTATCTTTCATAATTCTGAGGACTCGAACTAAAAGTCTAGTGCATACAAAGTACATACCATTATCTTGCTTGATTCCCCTGTTGGAGCTTTCTATATTTTACATGAGGTTATATTTAGGAAAAATATTTGGAGACATACATATCAATATGTACATAAAAGCAGTGACAGTCGATGCTTTCACATCTTTCACATAGGTTGCCTCTTGGACATGGATGCACAAGAGAAAAGAATCATGCAAGGGTACAGAGCACTGATTTGTGAAAATTGATGTTGATGGTAGACTGCATAATGAATGCCCGTGGTCCATAACCCTGGTGTAGGACAGGTACCAAAAAGGACTTGCTGTGCAGATATTGAGAAAACTTGAATTTATAAAGTTGGCCTAAATATTTACATGCAATTATAGTCATAAAATGAGACAAAAACCACTGCTGTATGTATTTTAAAGATCACTTTACAATGATATAACTTAGTTGATTGCTACCTTGGTTTTTATAGATGAGAAAAATTCCTAGGCATGTGAACATTATTTTTACCATACTTTGCTCTTTTATCTTTCATAAATAAATCTGATTTTCTTAGAGGTAAGCCTACAAAAAGCAAAATACATAAAACATGCTTCTAAGCAACCTGTGTTTTGAGTCATAGACAGTTATTATGCACTGGCATAACATAACAGCTCTGTTATAACAATGATTATATGTCTTTATCTTAAGCATATTTATCAAAATATAAAGTATCTCATGTCTCAAGAAAGGAATTATGCCAACTAGTTTTTTTAGCTACTTTTACTTATTTATTTATTTATTTTTCCGTTCATACAAATGTAACAGGTACCCCTGTCCCCTCCCTCCTTCCACCCCTCCCTGAACCTCCCTGCTCCCTCCCCCTTTTTTCACTTCTTCCCCCTCTTTTTCCTAGTACCCCTTCCCTCCTTTAATGTGTATATCAAACTTTCCTCTGGGTCCTCCTCTCTGATGAAGTGTAAGGACTCACTGGCATTTCCTAGAACTCTTTCTTGTGTTCACCTTAAGTATAGGAACACTATTGTGCCTGTTAATCCCTTGCTTCTAAGGATCCTAGTGCCTTTAGTCCATGCAAGACTTTGGGGGAGGGGGGTCAGTGATATGTTGGTCATTGTGCAGATCATGCAGAGTCCTATTATGATTGCTTCGGCCCTAACTTGTGTGGAGTATCTTATATCATGACTCCGCCCATCCTTGTGCTCTTACAATCTTACTGCCCCCTCTTCCCCAAATTTCCCTGAGCTTCAGGATGGGGAGAGATTATGCAGGCCTGATTCGAGGTGGTTGATATAGAGTCTCTGATGTTCTGAATTATGCTCGTTTGTTGGGTTTTTTTTTTTCAGTTTTTCTGCTCCTGCAATGCCCTTGGCTCCATCCTGATGGGTATTGGATGTCACCCCCTGGCCAGAGATAAAAAGCTGTTAAAATAGAGTCTTATTATAAGGATAGATTCAAAGGTAGATGGAATAAGAGTAGGAGACTCCAGTGAGGGGTGGGTCAGTCTCCCAATGCAAAATGGTTACCTTCTATCTGCCAGACTCTATGCCCTCCCTTTCTGGTAAGATCATAGCCCATCAGTTGCAAGTGACCAGGAATGACAGTCTGTCAACTAGTTTTAAAATTAGAAATCAAATTCAAAATTTTTCAATAAGATGGGTAGTCGTCAAAAGTTGAAATATATTTGAGATGTACTTAGAATATTATGTTTTCTTGATGTAATATGCCAAACATAATTTAGTTGTCCAATAGCATAATCACCTTTAAGTATTCTAAAGTAAAAGGATTCAATCTATAGTTTGAGCACTTAGAACATATTCATTTGTACTCTCTTTGTTTCCTAACTTCTTCGTTGCAAAGGTGTCCAAGTGATGCAGAACCAAACCTAACACAAGTCACAGAATTTCATCTCCTGAGTCTCTCAGAGGACCCAGAACTTCAACCCATTCTCTTTGGACTGTTCCTGTCCATGTACCTGATTACAGTGCTTGGGAACCTGCTCATCATCCTGGCCATCAGCTCTGCCTCCCACCTGCACACCCCCATGTACTTCTTCCTTGCCAACCTGTCCTTGGCTGACATTGGCTTCATCTCCACCACAGTCCCCAAGGTGATCGTGAACATCCAAACCCACAGCAGAGCTATCTCTTATGTGGGCTGCCTCACACAGATGTCTTTTTTTGTTATTTTTGGGTGCATGGATTACATGATACTGACCGTGATGGCCTATGACCGTTTTGTGGCCATCTGCCACCCCCTGCATTACCTGATCATCATGAGTCCTCGTCTCTGTGGCTTCTTACTATTGGTGTCCCTTAGCTTTAGCGTTTTGTACTTCATGCTATATAATGTGGTAGTCTTACGATTTCACTACTTCAAAGACATAGAAATTTCTAATTTCTTCTGTGATCCACCTCAACTTTTGAATCTTATCTGCTCAGATTTGCTGTCCAAGAATATTATAAAGGATATCATTGCCATCATATATGGCATTTTCCCGATCTCTGGGATAGCTTTTTCTTACTATAAAATTATTTCCTCTATTATGAGAATCCCATCATCTGGCAAGAAGTACAAAACTTTCTCCACCTGTGGGTCACATCTATCAGTCGTTTGCTTATTTTACGGGATAGGCTTTGGAGTGTATCTTGCATCTGGTGTGTCCAGTTCTCCCAGAAATAGTGCAGTGGCATCTGTGATGTACACTGTTGTTCCTCCTCTCTTGAATCCCTTCATCTACAGCCTGAGGAACAAGGACATTAAAAGTGCCCTGTTGAGACTGCAAGGAAGATCAGTGTAGCTTTGGTGTTTCAAGGCTTAATATTTTGTGTAAGAAAAACTCATTATTTATATCTGCCAATCCCATCTCAATTATTTGTCTGCTTTTTTTTATTTGGGTTTTATTTCACACAATACTTTCTATGCTGATACTGCAAATATTGCATGTTTTGATTTGTCTCTAATTGGTTTCTACAATTATTGTGTGATACCATGTTTTTCATTTACAAATATCATGTGTAAGTCAATATTCCCATGCATCCTCTCTCCTGTCTTAGCAAAGATTTTACCTAGCCTCTCTGCAATCTTCAATTTCAACATTGCATCTTGTTTGAAGTTCGTTTACATTTTTCTTTAAATTCAAACTTACCTTTCTGAACAGGTTATATCGAGGGCCCATGTCACTCATCTTCCAGTGTTGCTTTCATTGTATCTGTAATTATTTTGATGTATTATCTATCTGTCTAATTTCACCTACCTTCAATTGTGACAGTCTCAACTGTCAAATTGATATTTGGAAGGTATACCCCAGGACAAATTTAAGGAAGATTTTGAAGGAAAGTTATTGGGAAAGTCTGTAAGAGATTGTCTTAATTGCATGGTTGGTGTGAGAACACATGTGGAAAAGATGGAGAGAGCTAGACTAACACGAAAGGCAGGCAAGCAATTTCCTGCAGTACAATGGTCCCTGCATTCAACTCTTACTTTGGATGTGTTGTGATCAATTTCTTTGGGTCATCATGTTATAACTTTCCTACTGTAATGACTGTAAACTTTCATTATAAACAAATAAAATCTAGTTTCCCTATGTTGTTTGGGCCAGTGATTTACTATAGCAATAGTTTATGAAATGAAAACTATAGTTTTATTGTCATGCTACATATAATCACTAATCTGTTTCACACATCATTTTGTTAAAGATGCAGAACTACCTCTCATCCACACATTCATAAATGACAATTAAATTTACCTACTGGAAAATCCGGTAGGCACGAAATTCCCTTCAAAAATCTGATCACATTGTGCTACCTTTATTTTTTCCCAAAGAATTTTTTTTAATTTTTTATTATTTATTCAATTGTGCGTGAATGCGTGTGTGCACTTGTGTATATGTATGTGTGTATGTGTGTGTGTAGAACCACGGATGAATTCCGGAACCACCATGGACGCCTCCACCTTCTCCTTGTTTACTGTGCCCCGGGATTCACAGGCTCTGCCCTACTAAGACCGGAAATGCAGGCCGCCCCCGCTTCCGCCCAGCGTCTATACGTGGGATCTGGAATCCGAACTCAGGACCTTCCACCTGTAAGGCAGGGGCTTAACCCCTGAGCCACCTCTCCAGCCCAACCCCAAAGAAATCATTAAACCAATTGCCTACATTAGCTTGTCTCTTCTTAAAATAGTTTGTTTAAACTGTTTGGTTGAACACTGAGACATTAAAGCCAACACTGGGGATAGACAAGTTGCTCCTAGTTGTAATACTTCAGAATATGCTTAAGACTCGAACCAGGCTTTACTGTATGCCTTTGTCCTGCTGTCAATGCAGGTGTTTGAGGAATATTGAGAAATCACTGTAAGTATTTTCATACAAGCACAGTAAAATTTGACTTTGTCGTATGACTGCAGAAGTCTTTATTGTCAGCAAAACTAGTGTGTACAGTTTCATCTGTTAGTCAAGGATCTCCTCACAGATGATGCTTTATCTATTTACTCTTTTATTTAATGTTTTGGGAGAGATTCACTTTGAGTTAACTCCTTGCATGGGAAATTTTGCAAATTCCATAGTGGTCATTTAAATCAAGTGTGCTATGTCCAGTGTGTCTATGGCTATGTTAGAGCCATAGACAAAGTTCTGAATACCTCCATGTAGACGTTTCATCATGCACACACTGTCCTTTAAATTTGGGAATATTGACAAGTCTCAAACCTCTCTGTACCTGAGTTTCATGAAGTTTAAATGAAGTACAATGTTCCTTTTTCAGGAGAACATGACATTATATGCCATGAATATATCTGATACACATAATCATAGACATATGCATGTACATATATGCTTGATATATTGAGGTAGGTGACACTGATTATTTGTAGTTGATCTTGTTAAGAAGAATGCAAACAAGACTTCAAATAATGAACAGCAAATGCACTCAATCAGAGCTCTATATTGATGACCAATGCTTCTGTTAAGTTGTACAATTTAACTTTAAATATTCACCTGCCTTGCTAATTAGAATATTAATATCACATACAAGATACTTCACACAACTTAGGGCTGTAGTAACCATATTCAGACTTTGCCTGACCTGCACAATGGCCGACTTGTCAATGGTCCCCCAGAGTCTAGCATGGATCACAGGGGAGAAGGCTCCAGGCAGTAAGATCCTTAGAGTCAAGGGTTTAACAGGCATAACAGAGTTCCCATACTAAAGGGGAGCCCAAGAAAGGGCAAAGGGCTATACCACTAAGTCCTTATCACTCACTACGGTGGAGGACTGTCAGGTAAGATTGGCATTCACACAAAAGGATGCTCCAGGAGATGGGAGGGAGAAAGGGGGAGGCGCTGGGATAGGGGGAGGGAAAGAAGAGGGTAAAAGGAAGCGTAAAAAAGTGGGGGAGAATACAGAAGGGACAACTGCTCAAGGAGTAGGGAGTGAGAAAACTGGGGTACTTATTGAGCTTGTATGATTGGGAAAATAACAAACTGTGGGAGAAAAAATAATCCTGAACTTTACTACCTTAAAATGAATATTAATATCAAAAAATGTGTGTCCTTGTTCTTGATACAAAACAGGTTTTTACTTAACAACCATGTATATACTGTTGTAATATAAAAACAATTAAAAGCATGGTTCATGCTGTATAATAAAATGCACTGGTTAGAACAACATTTGGTCTTTGAAATGAGTAAAAAAGGAATAAATGCCCCATCAATATATTTGGTTTTTTTTTTCAAAACACGTTTATTACTTTGTTAGGTTTGTTATTGTTCACTTGATTTTTTTTATTTCCACTCATACAAACTTAACAGGTACACAGGTCCCCTCCCTCCCTCCAACCTCCCACCACCCTGTGCCCCCCTTCCCTCCCCCTACCTCCCCATCCCCCAGTGCCTCCCCCTCCCCAATAAAGGATGGAGCGAAGGACATTGCAGGAGCAGCAAAACTAAAAAAAAATCAACAAACCATAATCCAGAACTTCAGAGACTCTATATCAATCACCTGGAATTAGGCCAGACTAATCTCTCCCCAGAGCATCCTTTAATGTGCATGCAACTCTCCTCTGGGTCCTACTCTCCAATGATGTGCAAGAACCCAGTGGCATTTCCCAGAACACTTTCCTGTGATCCCCTTTAGCATAGGAACACTACTGTGGCTGTCAATCCCTTGCCTCCAAGGATCCTAGTGCCTTTAGCAAATGCTAGACTTTGTGGGGACAATAGTGTGTTAGACATTGCGCAGGGCATGCAAAGCCCAATTATGATTGCTTTGGCCCTAACTTGTGTGGAGTATCTTGCATATTATTACTCCTCCCATCCTTGTGCTCTTACAATCTTAACGCCCCCTCTTCGGCAAATTTCCCTGAGCTTCAGGTTGGGGAGAGATTAGTCTGGCCTAATTCCAGGTGATTGATATAGAGTCTCTGAAGTTCTGGATTATGGTTTGTTCGTTTTTTTTTTTTTTCAGTTTTGCTGCTCCTGGAATGCCCTTCACTCCATCCTGAGGGGTATTAGATGTCATCCCCTGGACAGAACTAAAAAGCTGTTAAACTAGAGTCTTGTTATGAGAGTATTTTCAAAGGTAGATGTAATAAAAGTAGGAAACCACAGTGAGGGAGGGGTCAATCATCCATTTGAAAAATGGTTACTTTTGTTCTGCTAGACTATATGCCCTCCCCTTCTGGTGAGATCATACCCCATCAGTTGTAAATGATCAGGAAGGAAAGTGTGAACGTAACTAGATGTCTCATTACTTACTTGCAATCCTTGATGGTGGCCTACTTTCTCTGTTGTAACATGGTCCCTTCTCTCCTTGTTTCTGGTGTGGCCCTTCTACCCCCATCCCTCCTGTTCATAATCCTTACAATTACTGTAGGTATTACAGAGATTCGTCCATAAGTGTCTCTAAGTGGGTTTGGTTCTAGGATCCACCTATTAGGGAGTACATACGGTGCTTAATTTTCTGTGTCTGGGATACTTCACTCAGTATAATTGTTTCTAATTCCATCCATTTCCCAGCAAATTCCAGTAATTCATCATTTTTGATGTCTGAGTAGTATTCCATTGTGTAGATGTACCACCTTTTCCTTATCCACTTGTCAACTGTTGGACATTTGGGTTGATTCCATGACTTTGCTAATGTAAACAGTGCTGCTATGAAAATGGTCGCACTTGTGCTATCGAGGTGGACCTCTGCTGCATGGGGGGTTATTCCCAAAAGTGGAATCGCAGGATCATATGGCATTTCAATCTTTAATTTCTTTAAGAATCTCCAGACGGCTCGCCAGAGTGGTTGTATGAGCCTGCATTCCCACCAGCAATGTAGGAGAGTTCCCCTCTCTCCACATCCTCTCCAGCAGTTGGTGTTGTTTATATTGTGGATTTTTGCCATCCTGACTGGGGTGAAATGATATCTCAGGGAAGTTTTGATTTGCATTTCCCTGATGGCTAAGGACGTGGAGCATTTTTTAAATTTTTTTTTTATTCAATGTGTGTGTATGCATGTGTGCACGTATGTGTATGTATGTGTGTGTGTAGAACCATGGACGAATTCGGGAACCACCATGGATGCCTCCACCTCCTCCTTTACTCTGCCCCGGGATTCACAGGCTCCGCCCTACCAGGACCAGAAACACAGGCTGCCCCTGCTTTCGCCTGGCGTCTATACGTGGGGTCCAGGATCCAAACTCAGGACCTTCTGCCTGCAAGGCAGAAGGTTAACCCCTGAGCCACCTCTCCAGCCCCACGTGGAGCATTTTTTAAAATTTTTTTTAAATTATTTATTATTTATTCAATTTTGTGTGTGTGTGTGTGTGTGTGTGTGTGTGTGTGTGTGTGTGTGTGTGTAGAACCACGGACGAATTCGGGAACCACCACGGACTTCTCCACCTTCTTGCTTATTCTGCCCCGGGATTCACAGGCTCTGTCCTACCAGGACCAGAAACGAAGGCTGCCCCCGCTTCCGCCTGGCGCCTACACATGGCCCTAGGACCAGAACTCGGGACCTTCCGCCTGCAAGGCAGAGGCTTAACCCGTGAGCCACCTCTCCAGCCCATGTGGAGCATTTTTAAAGATATTTGTTACCCTTTTAATTTCATTCCTGGTAAACTTTCTTTTAAGTTCCAGGGACCATTTTTTAATTGGGCCATTGGTTTCCTTGGTGTTTAGTTTTCTAAGTTCTTTGTGCACTCTGGATAATAGGGTTCTATCAGATATGTGGTTAGTGAAGATTTTCTCCCATTCTGTGGGTTGCCTTTGTGCTTGAGTTACAATCTCTTTATCTGAACAGAAGCTCTTTAATTTCATAAGATCCCATCTGTTGAGAGTTGGTTGCAGTGACTGTGCTATTGGATATCTCTTTAGGAACTGTTGGCCTAGCCCAACCAGCTGGAGGGAGTTCCCTACCCTTTCAATTATGGTTTTTATAGTCTCTGGCCTTATATTGAGGCCCTTCATCCATTTAGAATTAATTCTTGTACATGGTGACAAGAACCGATACAGTTTTAATCTTCTGCATGTGGAGATCTACTTTTGCCAGCACCATTTGTTGAAGATACTGCTCTTTTTCCATTGGATTTTTTGGGCCCCTTTGTCAAACAAAGATCAAATGGCTGCAGTTGTGTGGGCTTATGTCTGGGTCTTCAACCCATATCCATTGATCTGTGTGTCTATTTTGGAGCCAGTACCAGGCTGTTTTTACAACTATGGATCTGTAGTATAGACTAAGGTTTGGTATGTTGATACCTCCAGCAGTGTTTTTGTTACTCCAGATTGTCTTTGCTATCCTGGGTCTTTTGTGCCTCCACATGAATTCAGAGATTGTTTGGTCAACCTCTTTAAAGAATTGCTTTGGGATTTTAATTGGTAAAGCATTGAATTTGTATATTGCCTTTGGTATGATGGTCATTTTTACGATGTTGATTCTGCCAATCCAGGAACACAGGAGGTCTTTCCACCTTCTGCTGTCATCTGCAATTTCTTTCTTTAGGGTTTTAAAGTTTTCATCATAAAGGTCTCTTACTTCCTTGGTTAGGTTTATATCAAGGTATTTCATTTTTGTTTTAGGGCCTATAGTAAATGGGATTGTTTCTCTCAAAGCTTTTTCACTTCTTTCATTCTGGGCATATAGGATGGCCTCTGATTTTTGCACATTTATTTTGTATCCTGCCAACCTGCTGAACTTCTCAATTAGTTCCAGGAGCTTCCTGATGGAGATTTTGGGATCACTCAGGTATAAGATCATGTCATCTGCAAATAGGAATAGCTTGACTTCTTCCTTGCTGATTTGAATCCCTTTTATCTCCCTTTCTTGTCTTATGGCTTCAAAATAGATTACAAGTACAATATTGAATAGAAGTGGTGAGAGTGGACAGCCTTGTCTAGTTACTGATCAAAGTGGAAATGCTTCAAGTTTTCCCCCATTAAGTATAATCCTTGCTGTGGACTTGTTGTATACAGCTTTTATTATATTGATAAAGGTTCCTTCCATTCCAACTGTCCCTAGGGTTTTGATCATAAAGGGCCTTTGGGTCTCGTCAAAAGCTTTTTCTGCATCTATCAAGAGTATCATGTGGTCTTGAACTTTGGAATGGTTTATATGATGAATTGAACCAAACTTGTGTGCCTGGAATAAAGCCTACTTGATCCCCATGCATGATCTTTTTGATATGTTTTTAAATCTGATTTCCTAAGACTTTGTTGAGAATCTTTGCATCTGTGTTCATCAGAGAGATTGGCCTATAGTTTTCTTTTTTAAGTGTATCTTTATTAAGTTTTGAGATTAAGACAATATTAGTTCATAGAAGAAATTTGATAGTGTTCCTTCCTTTGCTATTTGACAGAACAGTTTAAGGAGTATTGGTGTTATTAGCTCCTTAAATGTCTGGTAGAACTCTGTGCTGAAAACATCTGGTCCAGGGCATTATTTGTTGGGAAGATTCGAGATTACTTTCTTGATTTCCTCACATGTTATAGGACTATTTAAATAATTCACAACTTCCTGATTCAATTTAGGTATCTTGTGTTTACTTAGGAATTCATCCATCTCTTTTGTGTTGTCAAATTTCACAGAGTGTAAGTTTTTGAAAAATGACATTATAATTCTCTGGATTTCTTAGATATCAGTAGTGATAACTCAATTTTCATTTCTAATTTTGTTAATTTGGGTTTTCTCTCTCTTGCTTTTGGTTAATTTAGCTAGGGGTATATCAATTTTATTGATTTTTTTCAAAGAACCAGCTTTTTGACTGGTTAATTTTGTCTATCGTTTTCCTAATCTCGATATTGGATATTTCTCCTCTTATTTGGCTAATCTCTGTTCTACTACTTTTGGGATCAGATTGCTCTAGTTTCCTTAAAGCTATAAGCTGCATTGTTAAGCTATTTATTTCTGATGTTTCCATTTTTTAATGTAGGCATTAAAGGCTATGAACTTACCTCTTAGGACAGCTTTCATTGTGTCCCAGATATTTTGGTAAATTGTATTTTCATTATCATTCACTTTCAGGAAATCTTGAATTTCTTTTTTAATTTTTTCCTGAATCCAATTCTCATTCAACATCATACTGTTAAATTTCCAGGAGTTAGTGTATTTTCTGTTGTTTGTTGTGTTGTGGATGTCAAGCTTTAGGCTGTGGTGGTCTGATAGGACACAGGCTAGAATTTCAACTTTCCTGTGTATGTGGAGATTCGTTTTGTGGTCCGATATGTGATCTATTTTGGAGAAAGTTCCTTGTGCTGCTGAGAAAAATATGTATTCTTTGGTGCGTGGATGAAAAGTTCGATAGAGATCTGTAAGGTCCATTTCTTTAAGGGTTTGATTAAGTTCGAAAGTGTCTCTGTTAAGCTTTTGACCTATTGATCTATCCCATGTTGAGAGGGCGGTGTTGAAATCCCCAAGAATTATCATTTGTGGTTGATTTCTTGCTTCAGATGTTGTAGTGTTTTCTTAATGAATGTGGAGGGTCCCGTATTGGGTTCATATATGTTCAGTATTGTGAAGTCTTCCTGGTGAATTGTACCTGTGACTAAAATGTAGTATCCATCTGTGTCTCTTATGATTTTTTTTTTGGTTTGAATTCCACTTGGTCCGAAAGCATAATTGCTACCCCTGCCTGTTTTAGGGTTCCATTAGCTTGCAAAATTTTGGACCAGCCTTTCATTTTTAGTATGTGTCTATCTTCTGTGGTGAGATGAGTTTCTTGAAGGCAGCAGATTGATGGGTTGTGGTTTTTAATCCAACTTTGTAATCTGTGTCTCTTGATTGGTGAGTTAATAACATTTAATGTTATAATGGAGAAATTGTCTTTATTTCTGGACATTTTTTATGTTTAGTGGATTTTGTAAGCGTATTGTTTGACATTTATGTTTTGGTGGTATGATACTTCCCTTTTGTCCTCCTGGATATGCTTGTTTTTTTCCTCTATTTTGAGTATCATTTCTAACATTTTTTGAAGCCCTGGTCCCTTCAAGTTGTGTTTGTGCTGGAAAACCTTTCTTTCTCCCTCGATCATGACAGATAGTTTTGCCGGGTATATCAGTCTGGGTTGGCATTTTTGCTCATTTAGTAAATGAAGTATGTCTCTCCAAGTTCTTCTTGCTTTCACTGTTTCCATTGAGAAGTCATTTGTTATTTTAATAGGTTTACCTTTAAAAGTGACTTGCTTTTTTTCTCTTGAAACTCTCGGCACCTTTTCTTTGTCTGGAATATGGAGTGTTTTGATTATTATTTGCCATGGCGATTTTCTATTTTGGTCATATCTGTTTGGAGTGTGAAATGCCTCGTATTTTGATGGGCCTCTCATTCTTTAGTTGAGGGACATTTTCATTTATGATAATTTGAAAATTTTCCTTGGATGTGGTACTTTTGGATTCTTGCTCTGGTATTCCATGAATGCGCATGTTAGGCTTCTTCAGGGTGTCCCATATCTCTTGAATGTTCCTCTCAAGTATCTTTTAGGCTTTAACAATCTCTTCCATTGAGCTGGTTAATTCTCCCAGTTGTCTTCAAGATCTGAAATTCTATTTTCTGCCTCATTTCTTCTGCTGATAAGACTCTCTGTTGAGTTTTGGGTTGAAGATAATTTGTCTTTTAGTTCAATTTTAAACTCTGCCTGAGACTGTTTTAACTGCTCTATGCCTATTTTTGTTTCTTGAACTGTTTTTCTCAACTCCTCCAAATGTCTGTTGTGTTCCTGTTCAAAGTGGTTTATACGGTTGTTTAATTCCTCTAGGATTTCCTGTTTCATAGTATTAATCGTGGTAATGATCATACTATGAAAGTCGTTATCTTGGGTCTGGCTTTCTCGGCTATTTTCTATGAATTTGTTCTGGTTGGAATCCATCATTATGAGGTTAATTCTTTCAGTTGGAGATTGGTCTTGGGTTTTGCTTCTCATGGATCTGCACTTTGACTTGGGCATTGTTGTTTTGTTTCTTAGGACCTTTCAGTTTCTGTGTTTTTTTGACTGAACTGATTTAGTTGGTATTATTACACTTGGGCAGTTATTACTAGTGCTTGCCTTGGATTGGGTACGTTTGTCTTTTATTATTGTTATTTCCTAGCCTAGGCAATTAGGCTGTTAGTACATCAGTTAAGTCAGGTTAAGTAGACAGGGGGTGAATATTAGTATGGTAGTGCACTTTTACGATTTAGTATCTTGGTGATATGTGAGGGTGAGTGGTGTACTCCCTGGAGTTGTTTATGTTTTTGGGGTGGCTGTATGGAAAAGCTGATCTACAGCAATTAATACTAGAAAGGAACAGTAAGGTGAAAAAAAGGAGGTTCACTTGTCTTTGGGCTGGATGTGAAGAATCTCTCCTATGTGATAGGATGCTTGTAGAGGGCTTCAGATGTATGTCCTTTGTCCCTTGGAGTTTTGCTTGAGTTTCCTTTGGACTCTATTGAATTCTGAGTAGCAGTGTGTCTTCCGTGGACCACGTGCTTGGGTCCCTGGTGGGCTGTGATTGAGGACTGGGAGCAGGGGTGGGGCGGAGAGGCAGGCGGGAGGAAGCCCCATCAATATATTTGTGATAAATGGCTTTTAAGGACAAATTTTACTTTTAAAAATCAACTAAAAAATTTTCACTGAGAGAACTGATATTACTCTTTTTTGATTTTTTTTTAAAGCTTCATGTATGGATACAATGAAGTCATGCCATTTTCACCCCTTATTAGCCAATCCATTCTCTTCTTGTCTCATTATAAACCTTCACCTAATCTTTCTCCTAATTTTATGTCTTTTTGTGTATGTGGCCCAAATGAGTTTCATCTGGTTTGTCTTCAGTGACATGTGTACGGGTACTTGCTGGAACATTGATAATATATCAATAGGTATACCACTGAGAAAAGTACCTTCTTTTCCTCCTGAACCACATCCATCATTCACCTTCAACTGTCTCTCAGGGAGTTGTGGAGTCTGAGATCTTTTTTGTCTTACATTCTGAAAGGTTGATAGTCCAAAGTTTGTGCAGGTCTTATGGAAGTAGACATAGATGCAATGAGTTAATAAATGCAACAGCCCTGTATGTCCAGGAAATACTGTTTGGCCACATCTCTTCCCACCTTGAGGCTAATACATTCTTACCTTACGTCCAACGAGAAAGTAATTGATTGTCCCTGTAGCGTTCTTGCCACTATTGTGCCAAAGGTACCTCTTGCCAGGGTAGGTGCTATGCCAGCTTGCAGCTTGCACAGCCGGGTGAGATTGCTGACGGCTTTTATCTCCATCGGCTTGGACAGTCCTGTCTGCTACTGTCTGTAAAAGCTGTCTAGCAAGGAGAAAACTTCCAGGTCAGGTGCAGATTGTTTATTTCTTCATCATGTGATCGAGTGTTGTATCTTCAGCACTACAACTTTCTGGAGAGTAACCAAGAACAATGCAAAACTCTATAGTATTTTGGAAGCCTTTGAGATCTTTCTGACCAACAGCTCATTAGAAGTTATAATCTACTTGGTACTGGGAATTTTATTTATTTACCTGTAACTACTAGTAGGCACATCTCAAGGCTGTTTCCAATATACTTTCCCTTTCTCTATCTGTATTTCTTTGTGTAAGGTATATTTGCTCACACTTTTTTTCTCCTACATGTTATTTTTTTAATCATGCAAGCTCAATAGGCATCTCTAACCTCTCCCTCTCTCCTCCCTGAGCAGTTGTCCCCACTTGCAGTCTCCCTCCGCTCTGCTCTTTTCAACACCTCCTTATCTCCCCATTTCCAAGTCCCATCTCATTCCTCCCTCCTCTCCCTTGGAGCATCCTTTTGTGTGTATGCCAAAACTCCCTCTGATTCTTCTACTCTAGTGAGGGTTCAGGACTCAGCAACATACCATGGAACCCCTTCTTGGGTTTCCCTTTAGTAGTGAAACTGTATTAAGACTGCTTAATCCTTTTCCTCTAAGGATACTACTGCCTGGAGCCTTCTCCTCTGTGATCCATGTAAGTCTTTGGGAGGTCGTTGACATGTCAGCCATTGCACAAGTCAGATAATGTCCAATTCTGCCTGCTGCAGACCTAACTTGTGTGGAGTATCTTACATATTGTTGGTCCTCCCCATGTTTAGACTCTTAAAATCTTGCTGCTTCTTCTTATATAAGGTTTCTTGAGCTTTAAGATGGGAAGACATTTTGCTGGTCTGGTTCCAGGTGATTAATGGAGGATCTTGGTGTTCTGAGTTACAGTTTGCTGCTGTTTTCGGTTTTGTTTTTCCTGCACTGCCCTTGGCTGCATCCTGATTGATATCAAAGGTCTCCTCTTAACCAATGATAAAAGACTGTTTAAATGAAGATCTTAATATAAGAGGAGACTCAAAGGTAGATGGAAGAATAGGAGTAGCACACAGCAGAGGGAGGAGGCTCAGGGTCTGATTTGCCAGATGGTTACCATCCACAGGTCACTCACTATGTCCTCCCTGATTGGTGAGAACAAACTTGTTTAGTTGCAAGTGACCAGGAAGGGAAGTGAGAGTGAGTTGCACCAGATGTCTCACTACTTGCATTCAATAGTTAACAGTGGCTTATTTTTTTTTTTGGAGTTAAAAAACACTTTAATTAATCACTTTATTCTCTAGATAAAGCTGCGTTGAGGCACACCTGCTATTAATCATGTTAATACATAGCATGCATATATCAGAGGAAAATAAGGAAAAGACCATGCTTCATAACATATTGTTTATAAGGTACTAATAAATTAATCATTGTTATGAATATTTTTCTTTGTTTTTAATTTCCAATCACAAAAACTTAACACGTACGCCAGTTCCAACGACCCCCGCTCCCTTACTCCCCCCCTTCTTTTCACCTCCCTCCTCATTCCTCAATGCCTCTCCCTCCCATCACCAGAGCATCATATAATGTGCATGCCAAATTCTCCCCTGGGTCCTCCTCTCCGATGAGGTGCAATGACCCAGCGGCATTTCCCAGAACACTTTCCTGTGTTCCCCTTAAGCATAGGAACACTAGTGTGGCTGTCAATCCCTAGCCTTCAACGATCCCAGTGCCTTTAGTCCATTCTAGTCTTTGTGAGGTCAATAATGGGTTGGACATTGTGCAGAGCATGCAAAGTCCTACTATGATTGCTTCGGCCCTAACTTGTGTGGAGTATCTTGCATATCATTGCTCCTCCCATCCTTGTGCTCTTACAATCTTACCGCCCCCTCTTCCCCAAATTTCCGTGAGCTTCAGGATGGGGAGAGATTAGGCTGGCCTAGTTTCAGGTTGTTGATATAGAGTCTCTGATGTTCTGAATTATGGGTTTTTTTTTTTCAGTTTTGCTGCTCCTGCAATGCCCTTGGCTCCATCCTGATGGGTATTGGATGTCACCCCCTGGCCAGAGATAAAAACCTGTTAAATTAGAGTCTTGTTGTAAGAGTATATTCAAAGGTAGATGGAATAAAAGTAGGAGACTGCAGTGAGGCAGGGGTCAATCACCCATTTGCAAGATGGTTACTTTTTATCTGCCAAACTATATTCCCTCTCCTTCTGGTGAAATCATACTCCATCAGTTGCCAATGATCAGGAAGGAAAGTCTGTGAACTTAACCAGATGTCTCATTACTTACTTGCAGTCCTTGATGGTGACCTATTTTCATTGTTGTAACTTGGTCCCCTCTCTCCTTGTTTCTGGTGGGGCCCTCCTTCCCCATCCTTGCTGCTTATAACATTAGCAATTACTGTAGGTATTACAGAGATTTATTCTTCAGTGTCTCTAAGTGGGTTTGGTACTAGGGTCCACCTATTAGGGAGTACATACGGTGCTTAATTTTCTGTGTCTGGGATACTTCACTCAATATAATTGTTTCTAATTCCATGCATTTCCTGGCAAATTACATTTTTGATGGCTAAGTAGTATTCTATTGTATAATTGTACCACATTTTCCTTACCCACTAATCAACTGTTGGACATTTGGGTTGATTCCATGACTGCTATTGTAAACAGTGCTTCTATGAACATGGTCATGCTTGTGCTATCGAGGTGAATTTTTGCTGTATGGGGGGTTATTCCCAAAAGTGGAATAGCAAGGTCATATGGCATTTCAATCTTTAACCTCTTTAAGAATCTCCAGACGGCTCACCAGAGTGGCTGTATGAGCCTGCATTCCCACCAGCAATGTAGGAGAGTTCTGTTCTCTCCACATCCTCTCCAGCACTTGGTATTGTTTGTATTGTGGATTTTTGCCATTCTGACCAGGGTGAGATGATATCTCATGGAAGTTTTGATTTGCATTTCCCTGATGGCTAAGGATGTGGAGCATTTTTTAAGATATTTGTTAGACATTTTAATTTCATTCCTGGTAAAGTTTCTTTTAAGTTCCAAGACCCATCTTTTAATTGGGCCATTTGTTTCCTTGGTGTTTAGTTTTCTAAGTTCTTTGTGCATTCTGGATAATATACATCTATCATATATGTGGTTAGTGAAGATTTTCTCCCATTCTGTGAGTTGCCTTTGTGTTCAAGTTATGATCTCTTTATCTGAATAGAAACTCTTTAATTTCACAAGATCTTATCTCTTGAGTGTTGGTTTTAGTGACTGTGCAATTAGATGTCTATTTAGGAATTGTTGGCATAGTCCAATCAGCTCGAGGGAGTTCCCTACCCTTTCAACTAAGGTTTTTATAGTCTGTGGCCTTTTATCAAGATCCTTAATCCATTTGGAATTAATTCTTGTACATGGCGACAAGTACAGGTCCAGTTTTAATCTTCTCCATGTGGATATCCAGTTTTACCAGCACCATTTGTTGAAGAGACTGTTCTTTTTCCATTGGATTTTATATGCCTATATTTTATATTTTAAATATGCCTATTGATATATATACTAAAATGCTGGAAATCTAGGAACATTTACATAACTTGGAGTACATATTCTACATGCTTCTCTAATTATCAATGTTTTCAAGATCTATTTTTTGGTAAGCAGGTGTGCTTTAATTCTGGTGCAATGGAAGTACTTCCATGGACTTTTTAAGATTTGTTCCATTTTTTAAAGAATGTCGAAATTTTACAACACAAAAGCAATGGATAAATTCCTAAGTAAACACAACTTACCGATATTTAATCAGGAAGTTGTCAATTACTTAAACAGTCCTACAACATATGAGGAAATCGATGAAATAATCTCGAATCTGCCCACCAAGAAATGTTCTGGACCAGATAGATTTAGCACAGAGTTCTACCAGACATTTAAGAGCTAATAACACCAATACTACAGAAACTGTTCCATCAAATAGCAAAGGAAGGAACACTACCAGATTCCTTCTACGAAGCTAATATCATCTAAAACCTAATAAAGATACACTTAAAAAAGAAAACTATAGGCCAATCTCTTTGATGAACACAGATGCAAAGATTCTCAACAAAGTCTTAGCAAATCAGATTCAAAAACATATCCAAAAGTACATTCACAGGGATCAAGTAGGCTTTATCCCAGGCACAGAAGGTTGGTTCAATAAATACAATCCACCATATAAACCACACTAAAATCCAAGACCACATGATACTCTCAATAGACGCAGACAAAGCTTTTGATAGGATCCAACAGCCTTTTATGATCAAAACCCTAGAAACACTTGGAATGGAAGGAACCTTTGTTAATATAATAAAAGCTGCCTACAAAAAACCCACAGCAAGGATTATACTCAATGCGGAAAAACTTGAAGCATTCCCACTTCGACCAGGAACTAGACAAGGCTGTCCACTTTCACCACTTCTCTTGAATATAGTACTTGAAGTCTTAGTGGAAGCTATAAGACAAGAAAGGTAGATAAAAGGGATTCAAATTGGGAAGGAAGAAGTCAAGTTATCTCTGTTTGCTGATGATATCATTTTTTTCCTTTTTTATTAAAAATGTAATTATACATTTTAAGTTTTTTATTACCAGTTCCCTCCCTCCCCCCTCCTCCCCCCAAACCCCCTCCTCCCCTTCCCCATCCCCCAGTGTCTCCCCCCCAATTCCCAGAGCGTCCTTTATTGTGTACGCCTGACTCTCCACTGGGTCCTCCTCTCCAATGACATATAAGGACCCAGTGGCATTTCCATAAGCCCTTTCACTTGTTCCCCTTAAGCATAGGAACACTACTATGGCTGTCAATCCCTTGCCTCCAGGGATCTCGGTGTCCTTAACAGATGCTAGACTTTATGAGGGCAATAGTGCGCTGGACATTGCGCAGGGCATGCAAAGTCCCATTATGATTGCTTTGGCCCCAACTATTGTTGAGAATCTTGCAAATCGTTGTTCCTCCCATCCTTTTGCTCTTACAATCTTACCGCCCCCTCTTCCGCAAATGTCCCTGAGATACAGGATGGGGAAAGATTAGGCTGGCCTAGTTCTATGTGATTGATATAGAGTCTCTGAAGTTCTGGATTGTGGTTTGTTGATTTTCTTTTGCAGTTTTGCTGCTCCTGCAATGCCCTTCACTCCATCCTGCTGGGCACTGTATGTCACCCCCTGGCCAGACACAAAAAGCTGTTAAACTGGAGTCTTGTTATAATAGCACATTCAAGGGTAGATGTAATAAAAGTAGGAAACCTCAGTGAGGGAGGGGTCCATCACCCATTTGCAAAATGATTACTTTTTATCTGCTAGACTATATGCCCTCCCCTTCTGGTGAGATCAGGAAAGAACGTCTGTGAACTTAACCAGGTTTCTCATTACTTACTTGCAGACCTTGATGGAGGCCTATTTTCTCTGCTGTAACATGGTCTCCTCTCTCCTTGTTTCTGGTGTGGCCCTCTTACCCCATCTCTCTTGTTCATAATCCTTGCAATTACTGTGTTACATAGGTTTACTTTTGAGTGTCTCAGTGTGGGCTGGGTGAGTTTGGTACTAGGAGCCACCTATTAGGGAGTACATACGGCGCTTAATTTTCTGGGTTTGGGATACTTCACTTAATATAATTGTTTCTAATGACCAAATAATCTTTAAAAAAGTTGACCAAATGATGATATGATTTTATACCTGAGTGATCCCAAAACCTCAACCAGGAAACTCCTGGAACTAATACAGAAGTTCAGCAGTGTAGCAGGATACAAAAGAAACATACAAAAATCAGTGGCCTTCCTATATGCACAGAATGAAAGAAGTGACAAAACCCTGAGAGAAACAATCCCATTTACTATAGCTCCTAAAAAAATGAAATACCTTGATAGAAACCTAACCAAGGAAGTAAGTGACCTTTACAATGAAAACTTTAAAACCCTAAAGAAATAAATTACAGAAGACACTAGAAGGTGAAAAGACCTGCCATGTTCCTGGATTGGCAGAATCAATATCATTAAAATGACCATCTTACTAAAGGCAATATACAGATTCAATGCTATACCAATTAAAATCCCAAAGCAATTCTTTAAAGAAGTTGATCAAACAATCTCAACGTTCATATGGAGGCACAAAAGACCCAGGATAGCAAAGACAATCCTGAGTAACAAAAACACTGCTGGTGGTATCTCCATACCGAACCTTAGTCTACACTACAAATCCATAGTTATAAAAACAGCCTGGTACTGGCTTCAAAATAGGCACATAGATCAATGGATAAGGGTTGAAGACACAGATATAAGCCCACACAATTACAACCATTTGACCTTTGACAAAGGGGTCCAAAAAAATCCAATGGAAAAAGAACAGCATCTTCGACAAATGTTGCTGCAAAACTGGGTCTCCAAATGCAGAAGATTAAAACTGGACCTGTACTTGTCACCATGTAAAATACTTAATTCCATATGGATCAGGACCTCAATATAAGGCCAGAGACCATAAAAACCTTAGTTGAAAGGGTAGGGAACTCCCTGGAGCTGAATGGCCTAGACCAACAGTTTCTAATCAGAAATCCAATAGCACAGTCATTACAACCAACACTCAACAGATGTGATCTTATGAAATTAAAGAGCTTCTGTTCAGATAAAGATATTATACCTAGAGCACAAAGGAAACCCACAGAATGGGAGAAAATCTTCACTAACCATACATCTGATAGAGCTCTATTATCCAGAGTGCACAAAGAACTAAGAAAACTAAACAAATGGCCCAATTAAAAAATGGCCCTTGGAACTTAAAAGAAACTTTACCAGGGATGAAAAAAAATGTCTAACAAATATCTTAGAAAATGCTCCACATCCTTAGCCATCAGGGAAATGCAAATCAAAACTTCCCTGAGATATCATCTCACCCCGGTCAGGATGGCAAAAATCCACAGTATGAACAATACCAAATGCTGGAGAGGTTGTGGAGAGAGGGGAACTCTCCTACATTGCTGGTGGGAATGCAGGCTCATACAGCCACTCTGGTGAGCCGTCTGGTGATTCTTAAAGAAGTTAAAGATTGAAATGTCATATGACCCTGCTATTACACTTTTAAGAAAAAACCCATACAGCATACAGTTCCTTGATGGAACAAGCAGGACCATGTTCATAGCAGCACTGTTTACAATAGCAAAGTCATGGAATCAACCCAAATGTCCAACAGTTGATGAATGCATAAAGAAAATCTGGTACATTTATAGAATAGGATACTACTCTGCCATCAAAAATGATGAATTAATGCAATTTGCCAGGAAATCAATGGAATTAGAAACAATTATATTGAGTGAAGTATCTCAGACACAGAAAATTAAGCACCGTATGGACTCTTAATAGGTAGATCATAGTACCAAATCCACTTAGAGACACACTCAAAGATAAATCTTTGTAATACCTACAGTAATGGCAAAGATTATAACAGGAGAGAAAGGGAATGAGGGCCGCTCCAGAAACAAGGAGAGAGGGGATCATGCTACAGCAGAGATAATAGGCCACCATCAAGGACTCCAAGTAAGTACTGAGACATCTGGTTAAGCTCAAAAACTTTCCTTCCTGGTCACTTGCAACTGATGGTGTATGATCTCACCAGAAGGGGAGGGCATAGTCTGGCAGATAGAAGGCAGCTATTTTGCAATGGGAGACTAACCCACCCCTCACCGTGGTCTCCTTCTTTTATTCCATCTTTCTTTGAATCTATCCTTATAATAAGACTCTATTTTAACAGCTTTTTATCTCTGGCCAGGGGTGACATCCAATACCCATCAGGATGGAGCCAAGGGCATTGCAGGAGTAGCAAAAGTGAAAAAATATCAACAAACCATAATTCAGAACATCAGAGATTCTATAACAACCACCTGGAATCAGGCCTGCCTAATCTCTCCCCATCCTGAAGCTCAGGAAATTTGGGGAAGAGGGGGCGGTAAGATTGTAAGAGAACTAGGATGGGAGGAGTCAAGATATGCAAGATACTCCACACAAATTAGTCCTGAAGCAATTGTAACAGGAGTCTGCATGATCTGCGCAATGACCAACTTATCATTGACCCCTCAAAGTCTAGCATGGACTAAAGGCACTAGGATCCTTAAAAACAAGGGATTAACAGTCACAATAGTGTTCCTATACTTAAGGTGAACACAAGAAGAGTTCTAGGAAATGCCACTGAGTCCTTACACCTCATCAGAGAGGAGGACCTAGAGGAAAGTTTGATATGAACATTAAAGTATGCTTCAGAAATGGGGGGAGGGGGCATTGGGAGAAAGGGAGGGAGGGGGGAAAGGAAAGGGAAAAGAGAGGAGGGAGCAGGTAGGTCCAGGGAGGAGTGGAGGGAGGGAGGGGACTGGGGTACCTATTATGTTTGTATGAGCAGAAAAATAAATAAATTTTAAAAATTATGAATTAATTAGATTTGCCGTTATTTGATGGAATTAGAAAAAATTATTTTGAGTGAAGTATCCCAGACACAGAAATTAAGTGCCGTATGTACTCCCTAATAGGTGGATCCTAGTACCAAACCCACTTAGTGACACACTCAAAGATTAATATCTGTAATACCTACAGTAATTGCAAAGATTATAATCAGGAGAGAAGGGGAATCAGGACACCACCAGAAACAAGCAGAGAGGGGATCACACTACGGCAGAGAAAACAGGTCACCATCAACTACTTCAAGAAAGTTATGAGACATCTGGTTAAGCTCACAGACTCTCCTTCTTGGTCCCTTGCAACTGATAGGGTTTGATCTCAACATAAAGGGAGGACATAGAGTCTGGAAGATAGAAAGTAACCATCCGCAAATTGGAGACTGACCCCCCCCACCATGGTCTCCTACTCTTATTTCATCTACCTTTGAATCTACTCACAATAAGACTCTATTTTAATAGCCTTTTATCTCTGGCTAGGAGGTGACATCCATTACCCTTCAGGATGGAGCCAAGGTTTGCACAGGAGTAGCAAAGCATAATTCAGAACATCAGAGACCCTACACCAATCACCTGGAATCAGCCCAGCCTAATCTCTCCCCATCAGAATGGTCAGGGCAATTTGCGGAAGAGGGGACGGTATGATTGTAAGAGCATAAAGATGGGGAGAAGCAACAATATGCAAGATACTCCACACAAGTTAGAACTGAATTAATCATAATAGAATTTGGATGATCTGTGCAATGATCGACGTATCATTGACCCCCAAAGTCTAGTATGGATTAAAGTCACTAGGATCCTTAGAGGAAAGGGATTTACAGCCACAATAGTGTTCCTATACTTAAGGGGAAGACAAAAAAGAGTTCTATAAGAGAAAGGGCTTATGGAAATGCCACTGCGTCCTTATATGTCATCGGAGAGGAGGACCCAGTGGAGAGTCAGGCGTATACAATAAAGGGCTCTCTGGGAATTGGGGGGGAGGCACTGGGGAATGGGGAGGGAGAGGAGGAAGACAAGGGGGTTCGGGGGGGAGGAGGAGAGAGGGAGGGAACTGGTAAAAAAATTTTAAAATGTATAATTACATTTTTAATTAAAAAAAAAGAGTTGCCAACAGTCAAAAAAAAAAAAAAAAGAAAGAAAAAAGAAAAAAGAAAGAGTTCTAGGAAAGGCCACTGAATCCTTATGCCTCATCAGAGAGGAAGACCCAGAGGGAATTTGATGTGCACACTAAAGGATACTCCAGGGATGAGGGGGAGGGGTCACTGGGAGAAAGGGAGGCAAGGGGGGAAGGGAAGGGGAAAAGGGAGGAGGGAGCAAGGGGATCCAGGGTGGGGTGGAGGGAGGGAGGGGACCAGGGTACCTATTAAATTTGTATGAGTGGGAAAAAATTAGTTAATTAAAAAAAGAAAAAAAAGAAATAATGATAAATAGTTATATCATGAACTGGTTAAATGGTAGTTCAATATATGTGCATCTCCAACTGTTACCTTATAGGGTGTATTTAAAATGTGAATTTCCTGTGTTCTGTGTCTTTGTGATCATAATCCAAAACTCACTTTTACTTAACTTACATATATATATATAGTGTTACAATAAAAGCAATTTTATTGTAACTAAACTGAAAGTTTAGTTCACTATAAATTATCAAATTTACTGGTTAAAACAATATATAGCCCATAAACATGGTAGCCAATGTTTCATTCAATATATAGGCTTGCAGATCAAAATGATTACCTGAGTGTGGCATGACACATGGGAAATGTTGTTGCCTTAGCTTCTGTATTATATTACCCAAAGGAGTGTTTGGATTTTGCAGATAATGCACATGTGTGATATAAATTTACATGTAAGGTCAAGAATCATAATGTTGATATATTTCAAATTAACTATGTAAATGATTTCCAATATCCTGGAAGCTTGCAAACCATCACACTTTTACATTTCAAAATGAGTCCTTGATCAGATAAGGAGGAAGTAATTTGTATAATTTAATTCTGTTCTTGAAATATATCATAAAGGATAATTAATAAACAGTTCTCCTGCATATCTATTAATTTTTGATCTATCATCTATCAACTGTCATCTATCTATCCATTTAACTCTACCTAACTATCATCTATGTATCTTTCTAGTATCTATTTTTTGATTTTTAAAAATATTATTTTACTGCTTTGTACTTCAAAATAGTGAGTCCACGATATCTTCACATCTTAATTCTCAATCTTATTCCCCTCTTCTTCCCATTACAACACTTCTTCTCCTTTGTCAGACTCTCCTATGTTCAGATCTTTTTGCATATCTGTTTTGCATTATCTGTTTTTATCTATCTCTCATCTCTCTCCCTATTTTGTAGCATCTATCTATCACCTGTCTACCTATCATCTACCTGTCACCTATCTGTCTATCTATCTATCTATCTATCTCTCTATCTATCTATCTATCTATCTATCTATCATCTATCTATTTAATTATCATCTATGTATTTTTCTAGCATCTATTTTCTGATTTTTTAAAAATATTCTTTTACCGTTTTGTACTTGAAAATAGTGAGTCCACGTTATCTTCACATCTTAATTCCCAATCTCATTCCTTCCTCTTTCCATTACATTTCTTCTCCCTTGTCAGAATCTCTCTTATTTTCAGGTCTTTTCACATGTGGGGTCCATTATCTATCTCTCATCTGTCTCCCTATTTATGGAGCATCTATCAATCATCTACTATCTATCTATCTATCATCTATCTATCTATCTATCTATCTATCTATCATCTATCTAGCTATCTGTATCTGCATATCTTTCTATCATCTTTTAAATTTTTGATTATTTATTTAGTGTTTTGTATATGAATATAGTGAATTTATAATATTTTCACACCTTAATCTCATTTTCCTCCTCTGTCATCTTTCACCTATTTTTCATCTATATATCACAATCTATCTAAAATCTGTCATGTGGCTAAAATGAATGTATCAATCATTTACTTATCTATCATTCATCTATTTATCCATCTTTGATTACATATAATCTATCATCTACCTTCTTATCTGTTGACTACCATCTTTCTATATATAGCATATCTGTTATCTATCTATTAATTGATTACCAGTCTGCCATCTAATATATATGCACAAACATGCTGTGTGTTTTTGGAGTCACATTGCATAAATTATATAGTGAACAATGTGTTAATAATATGCAAGGAGACCTGTGCCCTACCTGATACATTACTGTGCTGCACATTTTTAGGGAAACCATTCTTCTTTTCCTTCTCACTGGTCTGCAATTTCCTTGTGGAGTGAAAACGTACATATATCAAGAAATAAGAAAGATTTCAAATGACCCAAAATAAAACTCAAGTACTAGAAAAAAAGAGAAAACAAACATATAAATTTGAAATTCATCTTAAAAAGTAGCAAGAAATATCAGATCAGTAATAAAATTGAGAGGGCCAAAAGCCATCTCAGTTGGGTGAAGGCACTTACAGATATAAGTTTGCCCCTTAGATTCCACAAGGGAGAAGACAAAACCAACTCCTGGAAGTTGTTCTTTGACAGCAAACACAAACCATGGCACATGCTCCACTACCCTCATGCATACACTGAAAAAATAAACAAACAAATAAATAAATAAATGTAAAAATATTTGAAGATAAGAAATGTTCATAATATCTAAATTTAGCCTAATAGTTAGGAAGTAAGAAAAAATAAATAAAATCAGATATGCAACATACAGTAATAAAACTGATGCCACAAAAGCACAGAAAGGACTAGGGAGATGACTCAGTGGGTTAAACTGCTTGTAGTACCTGCTTATCAATGTGAGTTCTGATCCCAAGATCCCATGTAACTTAAAGACACAATATAAATGTCTGTAATCTTACCATGCTAATGGAAATGTAAGGTAGGGAACTGAGGGTCTCCACCCATATTCTTTAAGAACAGTAAGCCTTTAACAGAGTTCTCTAATCTCAGATGAATAAGAATTTGAAGGAAGATATGCCAATGTTCCCCTCCCAAGATGCTGGGAAGGACTGATTGCAAATCTTTGAAGCAGGGACGCCCAAGGAGAGAGGTTTTCCTTATTCCAGAATGCTTGTTTATGTGCAGTTAGATGTTAGTTGTATTAAAGAAAAAAATGACTCAAGCTGCCCCTTCCAAGCCATGATGTATGTATTCAGACAAAGAACACTTCAAAGTCTAGTTAAAGTAGCTCCGCCCTCCCAAGGACACCCTATCCTGCCTGCAACTCCTCCACAGCCCTCAGGCCACCTACAACTAAGATAAACTGCTTATCAATGTGAGTTCTGATCCCAAGATCCCATGTAACTTAAAGACACAATATAAATGTCTGTAATCTTACCATGCTAATGGAAATGTAAGGTAGGGAACTGAGGGTCTCCACCCATATTCTTTAAGAACAGTAAGCCTTTAACAGAGTTCTCTAATCTCAGCTGAATAAGAATTTGAAGGAAGATATGAGAGTCCAAGGACTCTCACCCACCACAGGGTGAGCCCCTTCTCATCACAGTACTTTTCCAACTACATGCTCCTGGCCTATAGTCACATACTCCTGGTCACATGACCAAGGCAGATAAGGGTCCCCAGTAAGTAGATTTTCTCTCTGTCTTTCTTTCTGTCTCCCTCTCTGTGTCTCTTTCTGCCTCTACCTCTCTCTCTCTCTTTTTCTCTCTCTCTCCCTTTCCCTCTCCTCCCTTATCCTTCTCTCTCTCCCTCTCTCCTCTCTTTCTCCCCCTTTCTCTCTGTTTCTGAGACAGCCCAGCTTTATGCTGCTTGCCTATTTGCTTGATAATAAATATCTTTATACATTATTTGCTGGTTTTGGTGTAACTGTATCCCTGATCATTCCAAGGTAGTAGGCCCTCCCAAAAACCCCATATATGCTTCATAGTACTATCCCAGGTAGTTTGTGGCATTGAGCAAGCCTAACTGTTTTCAGACTGCTGATACAAAGATTTTTCTTGTGAGCTTTTCCTTTGTATTTGAAATGGATTCTCTATGCTGAGTCATGCTAATAAACAGGACTCTCCACATGCAGAAAAGCCATTCCAGAGCCAGGCTGAGCATGGAGCACCGTGGTTTTCTTGGTCTGGGATTCAACTTCAATTTCCCACAATAGGTCCAAATAGGAAGACACCCATATTATAGGGGCCATGGGAGATGGAAGAAAGCAGAAAACAAAATCCATACATAATTCTGATTTTGCTGATTAACCTGATGAAACTGTAAAGAGAAAGAAATCAATTACCTGTCACCTTATCACACTCCATCTCTGGCAACACACAGGTAAGCACACTGTTATATGAGGGGTCCAGAAAAGAGAAGGGAGGAACATCTTCATTTTCCAGCATCACAGCAAAAAGACTTGTTTGGAACATGGCTTTCCCTCTCACCATCCCCCTTTCTCTTGCTTTCCATCTTGTGCCACGCAGAATAGCTCCCCTCAAAAAAGGGTGGCTAGAAGGACGATTCTACCATCCACGAGGTGGTGACCTGAAAATGACACTATCAACATTCACAAGCTTATCCATGAAGTAGGTTTCAAGAAGCATGACCCTTGGGCACACAAAAAAATCTGGAATTTGCTATGAAGGATATGGAACTCCAGATGTCCATATTGACAACAAAGCGAGACAGCCCAGCTTTATGCTGCTTGCCTATTTGCTTGATAATAAATCTCTTTATACATTATGTGCTGGTTTTGGTGTACTTAACAAAGACTTAACAAAGCTGACTGGCCAAGGAATAAGGAATGTTCTATACCGTGTCGGTGTGTGCTTGTCCAGAAAATGCAGTGGAGATGAAGACTGGCCAGACAAGATCTGCACTTTGGTAACTTATGTCCCTGTGAGCACGTTCAAAACTCTATTGTTAATGTAGATGAGAACTAACTGCAGTGTGTACAGTAAAGCTGTAAAACCTCTAAAAAATAAAGAATTGCTTGGCAGATCTTGTTATGTTTCTTACCCTTTCATTTATCATACATTTCATCTTTCCCAGAACATATTAGTTCTCCATTTTCTTTTTGTTATTATTTAATGATTTGACATTTTATTTACTATTAACTTTATTATTTTATTTAAAAGCTTTACAAATAAATTCTTGTTATTTTCACACCTTATCACCCAATTCCATTCCCCTACTTCCTCACATTACAAAATTTCTTTTTTCCTGCCTGTCTCCCTCCCACTCTCACATTCTTCTCTGTGTGTAGCCCACTATGTAATTCAACCCATCTGAAATATTGTTTAATGACCTGTATCTGAACATTTGCTGGAAAAAGGGCAATATTTTTTGGAAGTGTAGTAATCTGTTCCCCTCATATAACATTTTTCAAATACTCTTTGTCATTTTATATTTCCATCCATACAAAAAAGGTTAAATAGCTTTGATACACATTCTAGCTTGTATCCTTAAAGTAAAAAATGCAGTAAAGTAGTATCTTCATATCATATGGAGAAATACTCAGAACATATTGTCAAATGTAAAAAGTTCCATAAAATTACTATGCTAACTTTATATTTTCATATAAAAGAAAAAATATGGATTAGATAGGCAAGAAATGTATATAATGCACATTACATCGCAAAGCATCATCTAGTGGAATATGGTGTTAAGGACACCATCTCAACAAATGGATCCTTTTTGTCTGAAGTTAACTGCATAAATGTCTGAGGAGTATAAATGAGTAATGCTTCATGGAAACAAAAGTGTAAAATGTTGGCCTGAGGCATTGATGCTTCTGGCATCCCTTGAGATCTACTGCACAAAAGGCCAAGGTCACCAAGTGTCTTGTGGATTTGAGAAATTCATATGGCTCTCTCAGGCCTGAAATGAAAGCCTCAGAAATGTTGATTTCTCCTAATGTCACAAATTGTTTGCATGAGCTGAGCATGCATTGGAAGATAGAAGGACTGTCTTGTCTCCCTGTTCGTCCTCCTTCCACAAGTGAACTTGCAACCTGACCCCTGATTCCTGCTGAAGATTCATTACAAAATAGTTTCATGAAGTGAGCCCTGGGAGACATCACTGTTCTTGCAGTTCTTGGCTATCTCATCTTTCATTTTTTCTCCCACATTTTATTTTTTTTCCTAATCATACAAGCTCAATAGGTACCCCCATCCTCTCCCCCATCTTTGCTCATACCACTCTTCCTCCCCTTCTTTCCTTTCTTTTACCTTCCTCCCTCCCTCCCCCTCTCCTGGTACCTCTCCATGTTTCCCATCCCCTAGAGCATCCATTTAGGTGGACACTGAACCTTCCTCTGAATCCTCCACCCAAGAGTTCAGGACTCAGTGGCAGAGCCCAGAGCCCCTTCTTTGGCTCCCTGTTAGCATAGGAACTCTATTATGGCTGTTAATCCCTTGCCTCTAAGGATCCCACTGCCTGGAGCCTTTACCCTTGTGATCCATGCTAGACATTGGGGAGTTGTTGATATGTCAGCCATTGTGCAGGTCAAGCAAAGTCCAATTATAATTGTTACAGCCCTAGCTTGTGTGGAGTATCTTGCATATTGTTGGTCCTCCCTATCTTTAGGTTCTTATGATTTTGCCACACCCTCTTCTGCAAGGTACCCTGAGCTTTAGGATGGGGAGAGATTTGGTTGGTCTTGTTCCAGGTGAATAATGCAGAGTCTTTGGTATTTGTTGTTGTTTTCAGTTTTGATTTTCCTGAACTGCTCTTGACTGCATCCCAATTGATTTCTGAAGGTCCCTCCTAACCAAAGATAAAAGTCTGTCTCATCTTTTGAGTGATTTTCCCCCTAATGTGCCCATCTGCATTTCTCTCCATCCAGAAGGCAGCTCTGTGAGGAAATCATGCTGAGCATCCAGTAAAAAGAAAAGTATTTTAAAAACTTTTAAATGTCCTCAAATATATTAGAGTTACTCATGTGTTCCTCAGGAATAGCTTAGAAAGCCACTTAAGAGTCTTTGGAGGACTTTTTTTGTCTTGAGAGTTTTTAAATTAACTTTTAATTGACCAAATTCTCCTACAAGAATAGCTCTTATCTTTTCTACACTTATTGCAATATAGTTATTTTCCATTCAACTTTTTTTTCTATTAAAAATGAAAGAAACCAGTGAAATGGCTCAGCAAATAAATGATTCTTATGCCAACTTGGTGACCTGAGTTCCATCCCCAGAACTCTCATGACAGAAGGAAAAAAAACTTCCAAAAGTAGACCTTAAGAGCACTATAGCTTGTACATGCTTAATAAGAATAAGAAACTACCTTTAAAACTTTTTAAAGGTAAGATGAATTCATACCAACAGAAATACAAATCACAATGTTATTAATATTCTTATTAATATAAATAATATTAAAACAGTCCAAATTTGGATCAATAAGTAGATAAAGAAGACATAGCTTACATACATAATGTAGTAACATTTGCAGGTAAGAAAACATTAGATCCTTTCTTTGATAGCAGTATAGATGAACCTGAGGAAACTTAACACTAACTGAAATTAGCCTGGAATCAATAATCAAGACATTATCTCAATTTTTATCAATTGATTGTGTGGAAATAACAATCAATGCTGATTTGCAGAGTTATGCCAGTTGGGAGTAACATAGGATAAATATGAGAGGATATTAAAATTTCAGCCAATTGGAAGAATAAATTCAAGACATAAATTATACCTTGTGGTTAACATGATCAAAGATCATGTATTTTATACTGAAAATTGGGGTTGGACATTAAGTATGTCTTCACAAAGTGACAAATCTATGAGACAGTCTGGGTCAATTGTTTTAATTTATCTGCAATATAATGATTTAAACATGATGTAATTTTTGTTTACGTGCTAGCAATAGACCCTAGGCCATTATAGATGTCAGCCAAATAGTCAAACAATGAGCTATATCACCATCCCCACAATTCTTCTGCAGAAGGACATGGGTTTTCATAGAGACCAAATGAGAGGAAACTAGGTAAGGGGTGTCAAGGATGGTTTTAAAGTTGCTAGCATCCCAGGGGTTGAAATGTCAGTATTCCTAATTAGGCAAATTATCCCTATGGGATTTCAGTGACAAACACTTTTGCTCCCCTGTGATCACAATGATTTCAGAATTGGAAATTTTCAGTCAATTTGTGTTTGTAAAGTGGCAAGAGGGAATGAGAAACTTATTTCCTCCAAAGGGAAGTTTATTATTTTTTTGAATCTCTGATGACATACTAAATTTTTACAAAGAATCAGTCCCAAGGATCAGCTCTCTCTAACATGTTTGCTTTGAAGAATTTTTGAAGATTAAATAGATTATTTATGTCCACAAGACTATGAAGCACTTACTCTTATTTTTATTTTTCATATTAATTTATTTTAAATTATCACATAATTTTTATATGTATTTATTTTTCCCCAATCATACAAGCTTAATAGGTATCCCAGTCCCCTTGCTCCCTCCACCCTTCCCCAGTCCCCCCCTCCCCGTTTTCCCCTTCCTTTCACTCCCTCTCCCTCTCCCACTCCCTTCCCCTTTCCCCCCTCCCATTCTCTGGAGCATTCTTTTGCGTGAATGCCAAACTTCCCTCTGAGTCCTCCCCTCTAGTGAGGTGTAAGGACTCAGTGGCATTGCCCAGAGCCCTTTTTTGGGCTCCCCCTTAGTATGCGAACACTATTATGACTGTTAATCCCTTGCCTCTAAGGATCCTAGTGCTTGTGATCCATGTTAGACTTTGGGGGTTTGTGAATTTCTGATTTATGAATCATTTTCTTGAGACTCTCTGCTTCAATGAATTGTGTTCTTTTGTCAGATTTTCTTGTGCCAATTATATCTTTAATACCTTGTAATGAAACTCCTCTTATCCTCCCAATTTCCTGACTTATTATAGATATCTTTTTACTTCTATTTTTATATTTATTTAATTTTCAAAATTTCACTGCAGCCCTCCTGCGCTGCCTCTGTCCACGCTGCCATCCTCAGGTGAGTCAGCCCGTCGGTCCGCCCAGCCCCCCCAGCCCCCCAGGTCGCCCCTGGTCCCTGGGACTGGGTCGCGCACTGGGCCTCAGCCCCATTCTTCCTCCTGCTCGCCTGTCCGACCAACTGGACAGGACTTGCTCACATTCCTCCATCCCTGGAGCTTGGGAGGGCCACTAAGCCAAGTCCCAGGCCCCAGGTGAAGAATTCTGCCAACATCAGCCCCTCTGCCTCTTTGGCCCACCAGGGACACACACAAGTGGTCTACAGAAGACACACTGCTACTCAGAATTCAATAGAGTCCAAAGAAAACTCAAGCAAAGTTCTAAGGGTCAAAGGCCATACATCTGAAAACCTCTACAATCATCCTATCACATGGATGATACTTACCCAAAGATAAGTAAACCTCCCTTTGTTTTTCACCTTACTGTTCCTTTCTAATATTAATCACTGTAGATTAACCTTTCTATACAGCCTCCCCCAAAACATACAACTCCAGGGAATACACCACGCACTCTCACATATCACCAAAATACTACATGGTAAAAGTGCACTAGCATACTAATATTCACCCCCTCTCTACTTAACCTGAATTAACTGATGTACTAGCAGCCTAGTAGCCACATCTAGGAAATAACAATAACAAAAGACAAACATACCCAACTTCAAGGCAAGCACTAGTTAACAACTGCCCAAGTGTAGTAATACCAACTAAATCAGTTCAGTCAAAAACACACAGAAACTGAAAAGCCCTAGAAGACAAAACAACAATGACCAAGTCAAAGTGCAGACCCATGAGAAACAAAACCCAAGGAGACCAATCTCCCACTGAGAGAATCAACCCCTTAAGGATGGATTCCAACCAGAACAAGTTCACAGAAAATAGCCAAGAAAGCCAGACCCGAGACGACAACTTTCAAAGTATGATCATTACCACGATTAATACTATGAAACAGGAAATCCAAGAGGAATTAAACAACCGCATCAACCACTTTGAACAGGAACACAACAGGCATTTGGAGGAGTTGAGAAAAACAGTTCAAGAAACAAAAATAGGCATAGAGCAGTTAAAACAGTCTCAGGCAGAGTTTAAAATTGAATTGAAAGACAAGTTATCTTCAACCCAAAGCTCAACAGAGAGTCTTATCAGCAGACTAACGAAGCAGAAAACAGAAGTTCAGATCTTGAAGACAAAGTGAGAGAATTAACCAGCTCAATGGAAGAGGTAGTTAAAGCCAAAAAGGTACTTGAGAGGAACATTCAAGAGATATGGGACACCCTGAAGAAGCCTAACATGCGCATTCATGGAATACCAGAGCAAGAACCTCAAAATACCACACTTGAGGAAATTTTACAAATTATCATAAATGAAAATTTCCCTCAACTGAAGAATGAGAGGCCCATCCAGATACAAGAGGCATTTCACACTCCAAACAGATATGACCAAAATAGAAAATCTCCATGGCAAATAATACTCAAAACACTCTACATTCAAGACAAAGAAAAGGTGCTGAGAGCTTCTAGAGAAAAAAAGCAAGTCACTTTTAAAGGCAAACCTATTGAAATAACAAATGACTTCTCAATGGAAAGAGTAAAAGCAAGAAGAGCTTGGAGAGAAGTACTTCATGTTAAATGAGCAAAAATGCCAACCCAGACTGATATACCTGGCAAAACTATCTGTCATGATCGAGGGAGAAAGAAAAATTTTCCAGCACAAACACAACTTGAAGGGATACATGTCTACCAAACCAGGCTTTCAAAAAATGCTAGAAATGATAAACAAACTTGAAGGAAAAAAACAACCGTATCCAGGAAGATAGAAGAGTAGTATATACCACAAAAACATAAATGTAAAATATAAGCTTACAAAACACATTAAACATAAAAAATGTCCAGAATTAAAAATAATTTCTCCATTATAACATTAAACGTCAATGGTATTAACTCACCGATTAAGAGACACAGATTACAAACTTGGATTAAAAATAACAACCAATAAATCTATTGCCTTCAGGAAACTCATCTCACCACAAAAGATAGGCACATCCTAAAAATGAAAGGCTGGTCCAAAATACTGGAAGCTAATAGAACCAGGAAACAGGCAGGGGTAGCCATTATGTTGTCAGACAAAGTGGACTTCAAACCAAAAAAAATCATAAGAGACACAGATGGATACTACATTTTAGTCACAGGTACAATTCACCAGGAAGAATTCACAAAACTGAACATTTATGCACCGCTCCACATTCATTAAGAAAATCTTACAGCGTCTAAAGCAAGAAATCAACCCCCAAACGATAATTCTTGGGGATTTCAACACTGCCCTCTCAACATGGGATAGATCAACAGGTCAAAAGCTTAAGAGAGACACTTTGGAACTTAATCAAACCCTTAAAGAAATGGACCTTACAGATCTCTATCGAACTTTTCATCCACGCACCAAAGAATACACATTTTTCTCAGCAGCACACAGAACTTTCTCCAAAATAGATCAAATATTGGGCCACAAAATGAATCTACACATATACAGGAAAGTTGAAATTCTAACCTGTGCCCTATCAGACTACCACAGCCTAAAGCTGGACATCCACAACACAACAACAACAGAAAATACACTAACTCCTGGAAACTTACAACTATGATGCTGAATGAGAACTGGATTCAGGAAGAAATTAAAAAAGAAATTCAAGATTTCCTGAAAGTGAGTGATACTGAAAATATAACTTACCAAAACCTCTGGGACACAATGAAATCTGTCCTAAGAGGTAAGTTCATAGCTCTTAATGCCTACATCAGAAAAATGGAAACATCAGAAATAAATAGCTTAACAATGCAGCCGAAAGCTTTAAAGAAACTAGAGCAATCTGATCCCAAAAACAGTAGAAGAGAGGAGATTAGCAAAATAAGGGGAGAAATATCTGAAATTGAGATTAGGAAAACTCTAGAGAAAATCAACCAGTCAAAAAGATGGTTCTTTGAAAAAATCAATAAGATTGATACACCCCTAGCTAAATTAACCAAAAGCAAGAGAGAGAAAACCCAAATTAACAAAATTAGAAATGAAAATGGAGATATGACTACTGATAACCATGAAATCCAGAGAATTATAACATCATATTTGAAAAACTTATACTCTGTGAAATTTGACAAAACAAAAGAGATGGATGAATTCCTAAGTAAACACAACTTACCTAAATTGAATCTGGAAGTTGTGAATTATGTAAATAGTCCTATAACATGGAAGGAAATTGAGGAGGTAATCTCGAAACTTCCCACCAAAAAATGTCCTGGACCAGATGGATTCAGCACAGAGTTCTACCAGACATTTAAGGAGTTAGTAACACCAATACTCCTTAAACTGCTCAATTAAATAGCAAAGGAAGGAACACTACCAAATTCCTTTTATGAAGCTAATATCGTCTTAATCCCAAAACCTAATAAAGATTCACTTAAAAAAGAAAACTATAGGCCAATATCTCTGATGAACACAGATACAAAGATTTTCAACAAAGTCTTAGCAAATCAGATTCAAAAACATATCAAAAAGATTATTTATGGGGATCAAGTAGACTTTATCCCCAGCAAACAAGGTTGGTTCAACATACGCAATCAATAAATGTAATTCATATAAACCAGTCCAATGTCCAAGACCACATGATACTCTTGATAGACGCAGAAAAAGCTTTTGACAAGATCCAACAGCCTTTTATGATCAAAATGATAGAGACAGTAGGAATGAAAGAAACCTTCATCAATATAATAAAAGCTGTATACGACAAGCCCACAGGAAGGATTATGCTCAATGGGGAAAAACTGGAAGCATTCCCACTTTGATCAGGAACTAGACAAGGCTGTACACACTCAACACTTCTATTCAATATTGTACTTGAGGTCTTAGCTGAAACCATAAGACAATAAAGGGGCATAAATGGGATTCAAATCAGCAAGGAAGAAGTTACGCTATCCCTATTTGCAGATGACATAATCTTATATCTGAGTGATCCCAAAAACTCCACCAGGAAACTTATGGAACTAATACTGCAGTTCAGCAGGGTAGCAGGATACAAAATAAATGTACAAAAATCAGTGGTTTCCTATATGGCCAGAGTGAAAGAAGTGAAAAAGCCCTGAGAGAAACAATCCCATTTACTATAGCCCCTAAAAAAAAATGAAATACCTTGGTATAAACCTAACCAAGGAGGTAAAAGACCTTGACAATGAAAACTTTAAAACTCTAAAGAAAGAAATAGCAGAAGACACCAGAAGGTGGAAAGACCTCCCGTGTTCCTGGATTGTCAAAATCAACATCGTAAAAACGACAATCCTACCAAAGGCAAAATACAAATTCAATGCTATACCAATTAAAATGCCAAAGCAATTCTTTAAAGAAGTTGACCAATTAATCTCAAAATTCATATGGAGGCACAAAAGACCCAGGATAGCAAAGACAATCCTGAGTAACAAAAACACTGCTGGAGGTATCAACATACCAAACCTTAGTCTATACTACAAATCCATAGTTGTAAAAACAGCCTGGTACTGGCTCCAAAATAGACACACAGATCAATGGATAAGGCTTGAAGACCCAGATATAAGCCCACAAAACTACAGCCATTTGGTCTTTGACAAAGGGGCCCAAAAAATCCAATGTAAAAAGAACAGTATCTTCAACAAATGATGCTGGCAAAACTGGATCTCCACATGCAGAAGATTAAAACTGAACCCATACTTGTCACCTTGTACAAGACTTAATTCCAAATGGATCAAGGACCTTGATTTAAGGCCAGAGTCAATAAAAACCATATTTGAAAAGGTAGGGAATTCCCTCGAGCTGATTGGGCTAGGCCAACAGTTCCTAAACAGACATCCAATGACACAGTCACTGCTACCAACTCTCAACAGTTGGGATCTTGTGAAATTAAAGAGCTTCTGTTCAGATAAAGAGATTGTAACACGAGCTCAAAGGCACCCCACAGAATGGGAGAAAATCTTCACTAACCACATATCTGATAGAGCTCTGCTGTCCAGAGTGCACAAAGAACTTAGAAAACTAAACACCAAGGAAACCAATGGCCCAATTAAAAAATGGGCCCTGGAACTTAAAAGAAACTTTACCAGGGAAGAAATTAAAATGTCTAACAAATATCTTAAAAAATGCTCCACTTCCTTAGCCATCAGGGAAATGCAAATCAAAACTTCCCTGAGATATCATCTTACCCCGGTCAGTATGGCAAAAATCCACAATACAAACAACACCAAATGCTGTAGAGGATGTGGAGAGAGGGGAACTCTCCTACATTGCTGGTGGGAATGCAGGCTCATACAGCCACTCTGGTGAGCCATCTGGAGATTCTTAAAGAAATTAAAGATTGAAATGCCATATGATCCTGCAATTCCACTTTTGGGAATAACCCCCCATGTAGCAGAGGTCCACCTCGATAGCACAAGTGCGACCATTTTCATAGCAGCACTGTTTACATTAGCAAAGTCATGGAATCAACCCACATGTCCACCAGTTGACGAGTGGATAAGGAAAAGGTGGTACATCTATACAATGGAGTAGTACTAAGCCATCAAAAATGATGAATTACTGGAATTTGCCGGGAAATGGATGTCATTAGAGACAATTATATTGAGTGAAGTATCCCAGACCCAGAAAATTAAGTGCCGTATGTACTCCTTAATAGGTGTCTCCTAGTACCAATCCCACGCAGCCCACCTAGAGACACTCGATGATAAATCTCTGTAATACAATAATTGCAAGGAGTATGAACAGGCAGGATGGGGTAGGAGGGCCACACCAGAAACAAGGAGAGAGGGGACCATATATCAGCAGAGAAAATAGACCTCCATCAAGGACTGTGAGTAAGCAAGTAAGTGTTCCCTTTAAGCATGGTTAAGTTCACAGACTTTTCGTTCCTGATCATCTACAACTGAGGGGGTGTGATCTCACCAGAAGGGGAGGGCATATAATCTGGCAGATAATAAGTAACCATTTTGCAAATGGGTGATTGACCCCTCCCTCACTATGGTTTCCTACTTTTATCGAATCTACCTTTGAATATACTCTTATAACAAGACTCTTGTTTAACAGTTTTTTTATCTCTGGCCAGGGGGTAACATCCAATACCCATCAGGATGGAGTGAAGGTCATTGCAGGAGCAGCAAAACGGCAAAAGAAAATCAACAAACCATAATCCAGAACTTCAGAGACTCTATATCTACCACCTAGAACTAGGCCAGACTAATCTCTCCCCATCCTGAAGCTCAGGGACATTTGCGGAAGAGGGGGCGGTAAGAGTGTAAGAGCACAAGAATGGGAGGAGCAATGATACGCAAGATACTCCACACAAGTTATGGCCGAAGCAATCATAATTGGAATTTATGTGCCCTGCGCAATGTCCAACACACTATTGTCCCCACAAAGTCTAGCATTTGCTAAAAACACCAAGATCCTTGGAGGCAAGGGTTTGATAGCCAAAATAGTGTTCCTATGCTTAAGGGGAACACAGGAAAGGGTTCAGGGAAATGCCACTGGGTCCTTGTATGTCATCGGAGAGGAGGACTCAGAGGACAGTCAGGCATGCACATTAAAGGATTCTCCGGGGATTGGGGGAAAGGAGGCACTGGGGTTGGGGAGGGATGCGTGAGGGGAGGGTGAGCAGAGGGGTGGGGGGAGGAGGAGGGAGGGTGGGAACCGGTGTACCTATTAAGTTTGTATGAGTGGAGATAATAAAAAAAAGTATAGTAGAAGCAATTAATTACATTTAAGATTATTTTTTGTAAATATGCCTCAATGTACAATAATTAATACTGACTTGGAAACACTGTCAGAGTATTTCTTTTTAGTAATAAGTGTACAAGTAAGGAAATCATGGAAATATTCATGAAATATATACTGCCTAGGCAACTTTTCCGTGCTCTAAACATTATATCTGTTGCAATGTGATTGAATGCTACCTTGTTAATATTGACTGTCCATATTACTTTACTAATTATACCTGTTTCTGGAACTAGTTGTGAATTCTCAAAAATTCTGTGACTGTGAGACTCAATTTTGATGCAGATCTCAGGTACTCATAAGTGGCCAGAAAGCAGAGTTAAGTGACTATGGATCCTTTTCACCATGTCTCTGGTATCGGCATGGAAGACAGCGTGGGAAAAATATAAAAACCATAGGTTGTGGGTGTAAGGTAAAATTGTGTCTTCAGGACATGAAAGGGCATTTCACCCATGGACTCACAGTAGATGTATTAACTTGCACAAAATCTGCACCAGATTGGACTTTTCAACATCTTACAATGGAAAGGAGCTCATGAAGCACCAGCCATTATTAGGGATTATTGATGATTGTAGGAAGGAAAACTATTTTCTTCAGAGAAATACCCACTGATATATTGCCCATGCATTAGCAAAGGCCCAGGCAGACCGCCCTTATAAAACACTGGCACACACACAAAAAATGCAATAAGTGAGTTAGGAAGAAGAATTGTATTGTTAGTATGTGGTGAAAATAAATTAATGTAATGAAAATAAAATAATGGAATATATGAAACTGTCAAAGAAAATTTAAAAATTACAAATAAAAAAGACAAACAATGTCCATCCCGTCTAACATGTGATTTCAATTTTTCATAATCTCTAGTGGCATCTCATGTAACATTCAAAGAAAAATAACATGATTGAAAGTATTCTGGTTTAATAAGTTGTTTTAAACATAGGATGTATGGATATATCATAACATCCTCAGATAAACATATTAATAAATATGTCTGACAGTGATAATATTACTGATAATAATGATAATAATGAACTAAATAAGCAATTTAAAAGAGTATTAAAAACACTGTTATTTGTGTATTCCTTAACTAGCATTCAATGCATTAGAATTTATTCTGATTTTTTAAAACATTATTTGGTATTGTTTACCCCTTTCCTTCCCTTTAACTCTTTCAAACCCAGTAACCACCTTCCTTCTTTGAGTCTCATAAAATTTTGCTACCTCTTACCTTTCTTCTTTAAAAGTAGTTTATCTCTCATGGTCAAAAAGCTTGTTTCCTCTCCTGTACCCATGCTATCAACCACATATAGATAAATAAGCCTTAGATCTTAAGATTTACATATGAAAACCAACGTGTGCTATTTGTCTGACTGAGTCTGGGTCATCTTGCTTAATGTAACAACTTCCAGTTACTTCCTTTTTGTCCTAAAAAATTCATTATTATCCTTTCTGTGTTGCTAAATGAAATTTCATTTTGGACATGTATGTGATTTTCATTATCCATTAATTCCTCTACTGTATTTAATAAGCAGCATTAGAGGCAATTTGCTTGATGATGACCATTGTCATGTGGGCACGAGGGCATTTGAAGAATAATGACTTCATGGACTGTGTTGTAATACTTTTGATTGTCTTTCTACTTCATGGGGCATTCTGGAAAGCATTAGTGTTAGATCTTCCTAAAAACGTTGATAAAATTCTGTAGTGAATCTATCTGATCTGGAATTTTCTTTGTCAGGAAAATTTTAAGTTATTGATGCAATAGTATTATTTGTTGTGCGTGTGATAAAGTGATAAAATCTGGCTATTTAGATCATCTATCTGTGGAAATGTGTCATTTCCTTTAGTTATTCCAGAGGTTTTAAAATATGTTTCCAAAATTTTCCTGTATTTCTCTAGATTTCTTAGGTCTGTTGTAACATCTTTTTCTTCACTAATTTGTAATTGTCATGGTCCATTCATAATGAAACATAACAAAATAATGAACATGAGTTTTCTTCCTGAAGCTTAAGTTACATAATTTCAACTGGTAGGTAAAGAATGATTAAAATGAAAATTTATGGGGCTGGAGAGCTGGCTCAAGGTGTTAAGCCTCTGCCTTGCAGGCGGAAGGTCCGGAGTTCGGATCCTAGACCCCACGTATAGATGCCGGGCGGAAGCGGGGGCGGCCTGCTTCCTGGTAGGGCGGAGTCCTGTGAATCCCGGGGGAGAGTAAACAAGGAGGAGGTGGAGGCGTCCATGGTGGTTCCCGTATTCGCCCGTGGTTCTACACACACACACACACACACACACACACACACACACACACACACACAATTAAAAAAATTTAAAATGAAAATTTATTAAGAACAAGCTACTTTTCAATCCAACCTGGGCTTGAGGATTTTTTTCTTGGTGATTAAAACTTAAAGTATAAATTTTATGTGGGATGGTCAAAAAAAAAGGCCGAAACTGCAATAGCTGGTCACAGTTCATAAAGATTCCAGAAAAAGAGAGCAAATGATTGACTTATATACCAGGTATTTTACTGACAAAATTTCATGAAATAAAATACTGATTGGCTATCATATTGAAATAATATTATATATAAATATAGACAATCCTACTTTAAATTAAAATATTCAAAGATATTTGGTAGCATTTGTTATTTTAAACTATTGTATCATGTAAACTCCTATCCCATTTATCAAGTATGTGAAGATTGCTTATATTTGGATGAAATATGTCTTTCAAAATTTGAAGTCTGATAAGGCAATGCATACTTGGAACATATTAAATGATTTTCAAGAACACCAAATGCACAAATGAAGGAAATCATGAAATCAAAGCCCTGATGACTCATTGAAGATAGCTGGCATGTAAAAGTACTTTATGGTTATGTAGAGTTATCCTTAGTATATTTGCCAGATAAAGTGTTATTTATTTGCTTTTCAAAAGTTGAAAGTCAGAAGAATTTTATATGAACTCTTACAATGAAATAAGACATATTAGATGACCGCCTAATTTCTATTTTAAGAGTTAATTGTATCTTTTGCTTTTATTTCATAAACTGTCACTTTTCAAGGTTCTTATTTTGGGAATCTCTTTTTTCCCTTGCATTCCTAACTGCACAGTCTGATTATCTTAATATTACTGACTTCTGAGATACAGACAGTAAATATTTTTGTAAGCTTGAAAAACTCCTTAATTCTGACTGTTTCTGATATGTTTATTTTCAGGTCTCAGATTGTGAATGCTTAATACCGATTATAAATATATTTTTTCATTTGCCTCTATGTCCCCCCTTACTTTGTCTCTCTGTGTGTAATTTCATGTGTGTACACATACATTTAATGTGAGCAAATATATTTATGCATATATAACTAAAATATATGCATATGTGTGAACTCAAGGTTGGTTTCAGGAATCATCTCTGATATATTTTCCTCCTTATTATGTGAGGCAGGATCTTACAAACCAACCTAGAACTTGTCAGTATGGCTAAGCTAGCTAGCCAATGTGTTGTGGAGATACCTTGTTTTGATTTTCTGAGGCTGGAATCGTAGGCCTGGTTAGAATATCTTCTTGATATTCTCATGGTTCTGAAGATTCTAGCTCAAGTCCTCTTAACCATCTTCATAGCCTCAGAACTTCTTCCTGAAGTCTGAGAAGTCCATCATCAAGTTGAAGTTGCAATGTGTTTTCATTCTCTGGGTGTCACATGTCAGGTATTGGTTTATCACTCAGAGGACAACACAGTTCAGATCTATCTCATCATCCAGAGACTGTGTCGGGTTCAGTGAGGTACACAATTATTCAGCACTAAATCCCTTCAAATATTACCAGTGCACAAGGAATAATAAAAAGAAATTCCATGGAGCGGGGGAGGGAGTCTAACGTTAGGTCCCATGAATAGATTTAGATTGCAATTTGGAAAAAGCAAGAAAATTTAAGATGTACAACTGTAAATCTAGGTCTTTTCATCACATTGATTTTGTGATGTCATGACTTTAATTTCCCACTTAAAAATGTTTATGAGAAAAATGCTCAGGGATAAACGGTGAATTTTAAAAGACTACACATTTTGAGTTTAGGAAAAAACTGTTTTTTAAAGTGTATGATGACATTCTTTTCAAAGCATATAAATTTTTCTGCTTTATAGGTTTTTCTGCTACTTAGCTTCTTACTAATATGATAAAATGGCAAGTTTTGTAAAACATGTAAAATGGCAATGTTTGTATAAACATTTAACACAAGAAGTAGTGAAATAATATTTCATTAGTAATAGTGAAAATAAAAAGCAGCTAAAATAAAAGAAATTATTAGTGCTTTTGAGCATTGTTGAATAACAGTATGAAAATCTATTGTGAAAATTTATATTCTCCTCTACTTTATCCACTAATGAGGTCCTTAGAAATTTGGGCCAATAACATGGACCAATTAAGGTAATTATGAGCTTTGTAGATTGAGTGTGAATGTGAAAGAAAGTGAGCCATCAGCCTGTCCTCTCAGCGTGCTTTGATATCCCCAAGATACTTGGTTATATATGTCCCACTTTTGAATGTCTGTACCACACAACTCTTATCTGCAAGTGTATCAGCCGTGGGCACAGCATAGAGAATTGTGTGCATGTGTCTTTTCATTATGTGGCCCAGCAGAGAAGTAGAGTAAAGCAGTAAATGCAATGAAACCACAGATGAGGGAGGAATGGTGGAGTATTATTTCCTTTTAAGGGCAAACATAGCAGTTGTGTATCCAGGTTGTGTGTGTGTGTGTATATAATGCATATGTATATTTCTGTTATGTGTGATGTGCATATGTATGAAAGGCATATATAATATTCATGACATACATATGACGTGTAATAAGAATTTTGAAGTTAATGTTCTTGATCACAGTGAAGTTACCAGAATATTAATTTAAATTTTTACTTTCCATGTATCCTGGTTCTACTTCCCTTAGCTTAACTTACCTGAGTAGAATGTGGTGCCTGCTACATTTCATGGGCTTAATTGTTGTAGTTGAAATTGATCAGTTCATTAGAGCCTCATAGAACATAAAAAAATCACATTTCAACTTTTTTATTATCATTTTTATATGTATTGTACATGGATACAGTGAATTTATAATGTTTTTGTACTCTAATCCCCAAGGAAAAACACAATTTTGTATGCTGCAGAAAAGTGAGAAAGAGGGAATCTGTGTCTGTATCAGGCTGTTAGGTAAACAAGTAATGTCATATGTGGAGAATCCTCGAAGGTGTTTCCCTTCACAATGCTCATATCATTTCACTATCACATCACTGCTGTCTCTCTGCCTTCATGTAGGTGTTCCTGGAGGTTGACAGGGCAGAAGGTCACATCAGACAAGCTGACAATACAAAGAATAGGCTTAGGTTTCTGAAAGTTGATTCATGTGATAGCTCAGCATGCTGTGTCATAAAGTCTCTGATCTTCTCCATGCTTGCATTTCACCAAACAATCTCCGCTGAGGGAGAACATATAACACCTTCTTTATATTTCTAAACAGAAAACTAATCACAGCTATCATCAACCTTTTCATGTCCACAGTTAAGACCTCTGGATCTCAAATGTGTTTGGTAAACAATGCAACATTCACCACTTTAGACAAACATATAAACCAACTTCAAATCCTGACTACCCCTTTTACTATATCTATGATTTAAGGCAGATTATTGGGATCTCTGTCACTCAGCATTGATATTTAAATTGGTTTGTAATAACAATGAGTAAGAACTGAAGAACTAATTTCTACCTCAAAGGTGTTGATGTATGGGCGTATATACAGGGAGAGGATATAATGATAGTTGTATGTAATCAGTTGTCATACTCTCTTCAAGTAAAATATCCTGAGACAAATATAGCTTTCCTTCACGTGTGTAACAGGATATTCTGTCTTTGAAATTAATTGCCTACATTGGAATTTTTAACAGTATATTTTCTTTGCCAAAGAGGGAGTTATTAATAACTGTGAAATGTACAGTATTTTTTCTATTGCATTTGGCCATAAACTGTGTGTCTTGAGAGTCTTGGTGTTTTCAAATGTGCAGTAATATGTTTTTCAGGAATGTGACTGGAAGAGAGACATGATAAAACAGCCCATTTTGTGTCTTCCATAAAGACATGTTACCTAGAACCCAGTTAATCAGTTCTATAAACACATGGCCAACAATTTCAATGGTGCAAAAGGAAGGTAAGGACCAGTGAAATGGGGGAAAGAAATACAATGTAGAAACTGCTATAATTCCTTTGCTATTAGAAATTCTATGTTGGCACTTCGTAATTTTCCTACATTTTCCCATCATGATAAATATGCAGACATTCCGCTTATAGGTCAAGGGCAATGCTATGACAAAATAATCTTCATTTCCTGAATTCTATGTTTGTTTTAATATATACAGACCATAAGTAGTAGATGCAGTTTGTTATAGTAGATGCAGTCTCCATAAGTGATGACATTGGTTGATATCATCATGAAGTGATTATTGCTCTTTTTCTTGAAGGAGGTGGAGGCGTCCATGGTGGTTCGCGAGTTCGTCCGTGGTTCTACACATACACAGACACACACACACACACACACACACACACACACACACACACATACACGCGCGCGCGTGCGCGCGCACTCACCCACACACACATACATGCGCACAGTTGAATAAATAATAATAAAAAATTAAAAAAAAAACTTAAAAAAAAAAAAAAGAAGCAGGAGACAAAAATGGCTGATTCTACTTGGAAAATTAAGTGTAATGATTACTGAAGCCAACCACATAGAATGTGTTGAGAATCATAAAATCCTCTCCCATATACCTATTTATTTTATGGAATATTTTGCTTGTGTAATCTGAAGTGTGGAATTTGTTAACAAGATGGACAGAGTAATAGTTTTCAACCTGTATTATGACCCCCTCTAAGGTGATGCATTATTTCAAACAAAGTATTTGTGCTTCATAGAGAGACTTAAAATGATTTGTAGCCATAAATCAACATATTTGGATAGGAAATTGGTGTTGTGTTTACACAACAATTAATAAATTGATATTAGGTAAGGTTTTAGGAAAACTATTTGTCAATGATAAAACAGTAATGATCTGGAAAATTCAACAAGAGTTACATTCATCCACAAAATTCATGACTGTGTTTTACTTTACATAGAAATTAGCTGCAATAGAGCATCATTAAATTATACCTGCATAAACTCAAATTATGTTTTAATATTTTCCTAAACTATTATGTTGAAAACAAGCATTATTATATGTCCATATTTTGATATACGTTACTGATATAGGTTGCTAACATTGGGGATGTTAATGTTCAGATAAATTTTTAAACAGTTAGTAAATTTATAGATGAGTGGTTCTCAACTTTTGCATTTACAAAAGTATTTCAAGAACAATTATTATGGTATGATTTGTCTTAGTCTAGGACTGGTACATCTGGATACGCTAAAGTAATCACAGGCAAATATATGAATAAAAAGTCAAATATTAATACAAAAGATTTCACTCTTAACTAAAGTTCAACAAATATATACTTTAATATGAAATAAATATGAAGCAAACAAAATATTGGCACATACTAGTTGTAGAAAGCTCCAGGTTAACTGTAACATTTGAGCACATACATAAAAAGCACACTGATGTTGATGACTTTTCATTGCCTAGCTTTCAAAACAGAAAAATTTGAATGAGTACTTACCTTCTTGAGGATGAATGATCAGAAACTCCAAGAAAGATTAGATTCCTGAGTGACAGTATACAAACTGCTCTCATTTCTTATGATTTTCAGTTTCATTTAGTATTCAGTAAATACATTAGCAATAAGGAAATTGTAAATGTTCTAAACCAAATGAATTTGTATCATTTTCTTATAATGAAGTCTATTTGAGTGCTTCTTAATTTTCTTCAGTGAAAACATTTTTCATAAGATAGTGTGCATATTACATATTATCTATTCTTATAAATCAGAAGCTGTATGTAATGGTATCAAAGATGTGTTACATCTATAGTTCATGAGCTTTTACCATCACTGTTTGGTAGTTCCATAATGAAGTTACATGGAAAAGTAAATTGAAAGTAAAATGCAAAAAAAAAAAAAAAAAGAAAGTAAAATGCAATGAAAGAGTTTTGGATGAATGAGTGTATTAAATTGAGAAATATTGTGGAAGTGTGTGGACATGAACTGGGCAGTGTGTATATTTGAATTAGAAACATATATATAATATCTGCATATGTGTTTATTTATTTTATCTTCCCTAATGACATTATATTTCAAAAAAGGATCTGGATCAACATAGAAGAACAAAATCAAACAGGTGTCTCTGACTTTTATCTCATGGAATTTTCAGATGACCAAGAACTACAGTCAATTCTTTTTGGACTGTTCCTGGTCATGTATCTGATCGCAGTGCTTGGGAATCTGCTCATTATACTGGCCGTCAGCTCTGACCCTCATCTCCACACCCCCATGTACTTCTTCCTCTCCAATCTCTCCTTGACTGACATTGGCCTCATCTCTACCACAGTTCCCAAGATGGTTGTGGGCATCCATAGTCACAGCCGGATCATCTCCTATATACACTGCCTCATGCAGATCTCCATTCTTTCTATGTTTGGCAGTATGGACGACATGCTCCTGACCGTGATGGCCTATGACAGGTTTGTGGCCATCTGCCACCCCCTGCATTACTCAGTCATCATGAACCCTCACCACTGTGTCTTCTTAGTTTTACTATCATTTTTAATGAGCCTTTTGGACTCGCTGATGCAAATTTTGATTGCCTTACAGCTTACCTGCTTTAAGAATGTGGAAGTCTCCAATTTCTTCTGTCATTCTTCTGACCTCCTCAATCTGGCCTGTCCTGATGTGGTGTCTATAAACATAATCATTGTCTCCTATCTTTCAGTTGTCATCTTTGGTTTGTTTCCTATCTGTGTGATCTTTTGGTCTTACTACAAAATTATTTCCTGCATTTTGAAAATCACATCATCAAGTGGAAGGTACAAAGCCTTCTCCACCTGTGGCTCCCACCTGTCTGTTGTTTTCTTATTTTATGGAACAGGAATTGGAACCTACTTTAGTTCAGCTGTGTTACATTCTCAGAGGAAGGGCCTAGTGGCCTCACTGATGTATACTGTGGTCACTCCTATGCTGAATCCCTTTGTCTACAGCTTGAGGAACAGGGACATCAGTGGGACATTGAAGAGACTCTACAACTGTAAAATCTAATCTCAGGTCCACACATGTACACTTTCATTCAGAGATAGTAGAAAGTGTCATATGTAGAAGTGTAAACAAGACATTACTCTGATATTATTTTCCCATGTTTTATGGTATGTTCATTGGTGGTTTGAAATGTACAGAATTTTGAGTTTTCAAAATGGGTACATGGCTTTAACACGAAGGAGGTAAATTAATAGAATTGGAAAATTGGGGTGATTGTCCACAGCATAATTAAGAGTGCTAAACGTTCCATGTATATATGGTGGGTATTAAAGTTGGAGAGATGGTTAAAGGATGAAGTTGGGCAGTGGAGACAGAAGAATCTGAATTTGGCTCACAGACCCATGAAAAAGGCCAGGGAGAATTGGATACTACTCAACACTTCCAACTCTGGAAGGAAGAGCCTGGGAATTCTTAGAGCAAAGGATAAAAAGAGTTAAAAAGAATCCAGGTTGATTCCTGATGTCACCCTTGGGCCTCCACAGACATACATAGAGCTTTCTGATTCACACACATAAAAGCACACACACATGCACATGAAGTAAATAAATAAATAAATTTGACCCTTTCATTTATAAAATGATGGGTGTTATACATTTTTTCCTGTGCTTGGTTTACCAAATAAAGGATTAAAATAAAATGTGGACAATTCTTTCTTCCTCCTCTCCTTCCTCCTTCTCCTTGCCCTGTTAAATTGTCAATCCCTCCCCTCTCCCTCCTTCTCACTCACTGTCCTCATCCTCCTGCTTTTTTTCTTTCTCTTTCCTTCCTTCATTCATTCGTTCCTTTGTTCATTCGTTCATTTGGTTGTTCGTTCCTTCCTTCCTTCCTTCCTTCTTTCCTTCCTTCCCTCCTTCTTCTTCCATAATAAGAAGTAGGTCTTCAGAGTTTGGGTAAAATGGACCATTTTATTTTTTGTAATTTTGAGCACTGTTTATGAAGCCTTAATTGTCATTTAAGTCAATAATTAGATTTCTCCATAAACCTTCAATTTTGCTGACCATTTGTAACATACCCAGCTCTCCACTCCAATGATTATCTGCATCCTAAGAATCCAATATGAGTTTTTCTTTATTATCTCCGTTCATACAAACTTAATAGGTACACCGGTTCCCACCCTCCCTCCTCCTCCCCCCACCCCTCTGTTCGCCCTCCCCTCACCCATCCCTCCCCACCCCCCAGTGCCTCCCCTCCCCCAATCTCCGGAGAATCCTTTAATGTGCATGCCTGACTGTCCTCTGGGTCCTCCTCTCCGATGACATACAAGGACCCAGCGGCATTTCCCTGAACCCTTTCCTGTGTTCCCCTTAAGCATAGGAACACTATTTTGGTTGTCAAACCCTTGCCTCCAAGGATCTTGGTGTTTTTAGCAAATGCTAGACTTTGTGGGGACAATAGTGTGTTGGATATTGCGCAGGGCACGTAAATTCCAATTATGATTGCTTCGGCCATAACTTGTGTGGAGTATCTTGCGTATCATTGCTCCTCCCATTCTTGTGCTCTTACACTCTTACCGCCCCCTCTTCCGCAAATGTCCCTGAGCTTCAGAATGGGGAGAGATTAGTCTGGCCTAGTTCTAGGTGGTTGATATAGAGTCTCTGAAGTTCTGGATTATGGTTTGTTGATTTTCTTTTGCCGTTTTGCTGCTCCTGCAATGCCCTTCACTCCATCCTGATGGGTATTGGATGTTACCCCCTGGCCAGAGATAAAAAACTGTTAAACTAGAGTCTTGTTATAAGAGTATATTCACAGGTAGATTCAATAAAAGTAGGAAACCACAGTGAGGGAGGGATCAGTCACAATGGGGTATGAGGGCCACACCAGAAACAAGGAGAGAGGGGACCATGTAACAGCAGAGAAAATAGGCCTTCATCAAGGACTGCGAGTAAGCAATGAGACATCTGGTTAAGTTCACAGACTTTTCGTTCCTGATCATCTACAACTGAGGGGATGTGATTTCACCAGAAGGGGAGGGCATATAGTCTGGCAGATATTAAGTATCCATTTCCAATATGAGTTTTGAAACTGAGGTTTCATGAATTTTTAGGCATGTGATTGTTATGGGACCTATAGCTTCAGTCACAGAACAGTGAAAGCCAAACAAATCCCAGTAAATGCAGATGGGAAAGATAGGAGAAAAGACTGGTGGAACCTTGGCTATTTTAATTGTGAGGAAAATCGTGGGTCTTGATATCCTGATATTGTATGACATCAACATGTCAGCTTGCACCTGGGAATACTGTGATATTCACACTCAAGAAGTTCTCCAAGTGTCATAAGAATGTTGATTTCCTTCAAGGCAGTTTTGATTTCTGATATATGTATATATATATATATATGTGTGTGTGTGTGTGTGTGTGTGTGTGCGTGTGTGTGTGTGTGTATCACATATAAGTACAGAAAATGAATATATGTTACCTGCTCCCTAAACTGTTCAATATGGTGACATACAGTCTCACTTAGACATTGAGCATAACCAACCATCTTTGGTTCACAAAATGGCACCAATCAGTGGAGCATCACCTCACTTGGTATTTTGCTGTTTACAGTTTTAAGGCATTTGGAAAATTTACCCAAACCGAAGGCTATATAAAATACCTGTTCCTTCTGTCTTTGAAATGCACTGCTGATTCTTACTAAATTACTTCAAAAAGTTCATTGTTTTCAAAGAACACAACAAATATTTTCAATATTGTAAAGAGAGAAAAAGATGGAATAATGAAGGGTATATTAGATATGTGAGTCACACTGAGGTACACTTGAGAGTTTCACATTCAGTCTCAGACTTTTATCATCAATTTTCCATGGTATTCCTTGATTCATGATGATTTATTATGCTGAAATTGTTTTTCAATTTGCAGACAACTCAAAATGAAATAGCTAAATTCCAAACATTCTGCAAGTTCACATATTTTAGGAAATGGTTATAACTGACATTATTTTTTATAAAACAATGTATGTATTGGCTTGGGGAGAGATTCATATCCATTCTGAATACAGTGATGGAGTCTTGTTACAGAACCAATATGTTCATGTCCCAGCTCACTCAATCAGACATTGTTTTGTCTTTGGGAGTCAAATGGAAATATTATTCCATATATAAGATGACACTTCCTGATTGGTTATTTGGAGCCATTATGAAAAGTCCTTACATAGAGATCTTTAAAAATATAAACCATGGAAGGAAAATGACATTATTTGATGAGCATTATTTTAATTGAGTATTGATAGTCACATCATTAGTGCATGTAGTTTTGAAATTTGAGTAGGTAGACATGAACTGAAGATTAGTAAAAGGCTTTCAAAATATATTCTAAAGACAAACATAACATTGCCTTGAAGATTAGGTATACATTATATGTTAACTTGTTTGATATGTAAAAAGGTCCAAATTTTGTTAAGACTGTCACAATACCACTTGAACCAGCTGAAGCACTCACACTGGCTAAAGAGACAATGTGGGCCAGGCAAAAGCTATAAAATGTACATATATGTGTATTACAGACAAACAAATTCATAGGTCAACATAAAAAGTACATTTCAAGGGTTATGGGTGTTGCTGACTACTGAGATGAGATTTAGGTACATCTTTGGTAAATTTTTGTAGAAACTGTTTATGAAATTTTGAGCAAATAAACTGATTTGAAAGACTGAAGGGAAATTTATCTACCTTATAACTGATAGTAATTTCTCGTGGGCAGAGAGGCAAGAAGGAATGGAATCATGAATATGCCCTCTGAAATGTAAGTAATAGTAATCTGTACAAAATATCGATTTTTGCATCAATAAGATGGCTCAGTGTGTAAAGTGCATGCACCCAAACGAATGACCTGGTTTTAATCCCCAAAGTCCACATGGTAAAAGGAGAACCACTTTCTGAAAAGTTTTCTTTTCCCCTCTGCATATTCACCACAGTAAGCACATGACTTCTCTCTTCCTTTCTCAAACGAATAGATAAAAATCATGAAAAACAAATAGTTTGTTTTAAAAACATTGTCTTGTTTTATTTCAGTTAGAAAAAGAGAGAAAGAGAGAGAGAAGGGAGAGGAGAGAATCCATGGTATGATGCATGGATAGGGGTAAGTGGACAACTTTTGGAGGTCAGTTCTCTCCTTCCAACATATGGGCTGCTGGGGATCGAACTCAAGTCACCAGGCTTGTTAGCTCTCTCCCCACAACGAATTATTAGTTCTTAAACACATGTTAAATGTTTCTGTTAGTATGTAATATATATATTATGTAAAACAATAAGTTATATTAGTGTGTTATGCTCTTAACAGAAATATTTTAAGGCAAGTACTCACAACCCTGGAGTAAGGTATGATCACTAAGAACCTTGAATTATGATATTCTTTTCAAATATTTTTACATTTGAAACCACATTCATTATATGGATAATTAAAAATAGTCATTATTAATAATTTTAATAAACTGCACTGTAAATCCCTGAGATATCCATCTTTCCAGATCTCAATAAGTACTGTATGTACCATGATGTAAGAAAATATTTGCTCTCATTCACATGTGAGATGTCTCAAGTGAGTTTAAACTATTTCCTACAACTTTCCTTTTGGAAATTTTCTTCAAGAGTTCCAATTTTTCAAATGTTTTACCATCTCTAGATCTAGTAATTCAACCCAGATCTTTATACATACTCAACAAATGTTCTGATATTGATCTATGTCCCCAGTGTATTTTTTCTAGATAGACCATGACATGAACTGACTGGTTTTTCTATAAGAATATGAAATAAGAGGATTATAATGAATGCAGAGCAACAAATTAATGTGTACAATGTTAAGGACATGTAAGTGCCTAAAACCTGAAGTTGATAGACAAGAGTATTCCATGAAAATAAAGTTTTAAACTATACTAACAGCGTTTATGATCAGCATAAATATGAACCAGTTTTTTCCATGCTACAAGGATATAAGAGAAGTCATAAAAGAAACATCTTTCCTTCTTATCTGATGTGTTTGGTCTAGTCTCTGGATATCCATTTGGATTGTTATTGCATATCTATATCTATATATCCTATTGTTTTTCAAGTTAATTTTGCAGTATCATGGCTCTAACAAATCTGAATCTGATGATTCATCACAGTGGAATGATCATTGGTAGGTTTTGCTTACAGAACAAATAAGAAAGTGAGAAAATTATTATTTTTTTCAGTTTGAATTTTCTAGATATGCATGTTGCCATCTCTTTCCAAAGAATGTGTCTACTTAGGTTAGTGCTTATTATAGTTACAACATTAATATGCTGATTTGAATGGAATAAAATGGAAATTAAAGAAAATGATTTTCAAGTAATAAATAGAAATGAAGGCATTGACCAGATCACATCAGCTTCAACAGAACAGAGGAAAATCTAAATCACATGGACATCTGTTTCATCCTCTCCTTCTTCCATTTTTAGCAGAAATTCCTTTGAGTCGTGGAGCCCTACCATGGGCCAATTTGACTAATTATGAGCTCTGTGTATTGTGCCTCCACAGTCATGGAACATACATTAGGGCCGTCCTTCCTCATTAGATTTCTCTATTGTAATTGTCTGTATGTGTCTCCTGATATTGTACTCATTGAATTTTATGAGGATTTTGCACCTGGATTTCTGGCCATACCTCAGCTGAAAAACATCATAATCCAGTAAGTACAGAGGGAGCTGGAAGATGAAAATATAGGAAAATCCTTTGCAAGCATTTTCTCTTATCACAAGGAGATCATGACATTTTCCATAGCCAGATGGGAAGATGCTTATCTGAAATCATTTATGAAAGCTGTGCTCTCTGATGAAGCTGTGATATTCAAAACTTTACTTCTATCCCCACTGATTGTACTTCCTATTGGTATCTCACCATAAATTTGAAAACAGTTCCCTAGAAATAGTTTTAGAAGGCCCAAGGAGATACAGCAGTAGATAAGGCATCTGCTCCCAACATGAAGAATAGAGAACTAAATTCAATTCCTGAAGCCCACGTGGTGGGAGAAGAGAACTGACATCTGAAAGCTGTCTTGTGACCTCCATCCATGTGGCATGGAACGCATGGTTCTCTCTCATCTCTACATAAAAGATAAATAAATAAAATAATTAGAAATAATCAGCTTTCTAAGCACTGGGTGTTACTACAAACATTCACTTAGAGTAATATGTGGATGGCAGCCACCATAACATCCAAATCTGTTTTCCTAAGTTTCCTAGATTCTGAGCACTCAGCAGTATATTTTGTGTAGCTTGTTTTTAAAATCATATAACTGATTTCAGTTTAGTTGTACTCACATCATTATTATGTCACTGAGAGTAAAAGAAGAGCATCCTTATTCTATTTTTAAATGTAATTTTACTTTTAGAGTTTATTATAAGGGCAGTGAATTTATGTTATCTTCATGCCTTTTTATCCAAATTCATTCCCATTTTTCCCATTACAACCCTTCTTCTTTCCTATCAGCATCCTTTCTACTTTCATGTCTTTCTTCATGAGCGGTCCACTGAGTTTCATATTCATTGCCTGAGTTTCATGTTCATATGACATGCGCCTGAACACTTATCATGATTCAGTGGCTATATCTCTGAGAGAAGCATCATTCCCTTCTCTAGATCCAGTATTAGTCATCACCTTGGAAAGGGAAACATCTCAAATATCTCCACATAGCCTGATTCTTTAACCAGCACTAAATAAGAATAAGAATATAGCAATGGTCTTTATTCTAGCAGGCTGTGTGAAAACAGATATGGGGGAATCACACTGGGAGAATCTTGTCAGGTTGTCACCTTGATAGCTAAAGCAACATATCATCTCTATATGGCTCTTGCAATGAGTCTATTAGTTAATGTCATCTTCCTTTTAATGGCCCTTGTGCATTGTGGTGCATAAGCAAGGACGGCATCACTTACACCTAAACAAAACAAAATAAAACAAACCTGTAAGGGCAGCCATAGATCACAGACAGAGTAAACACCTGATGATTAGGACAAAAAGATTTCTTTTGATCATTCTGGAATGTTGTTTGGAACTATCCATATTGCTATTCATAGTGTTATCCAACATAATCTCCAAGGTAACAGAATGTTAGAATTTGAGGATATGTCTATTTAAATATAATGGGCAGAGATTTTAACTTATGACCCTATTCTACCACTCCAAGGCAAATTCTCAAAAACCCTTCATCTCACTAAGGAGATACATGCACACCTATATATATTGTAGCTTTACTTACAATAAAAAGGAAACAGAATCTACCTCCATGGCCATTAACTAGTCATGGGATAATGAAAATGTGATACATATACACAATGAAATATGATTCTGATATGAGGAAAGATGAAATGCACAAAGAAATGGTTTGAACTTGAAAAAATTAAACTGAAAGTAGTCAAACACAAAAGGCAAGTATACATGTTTGCTTTTATATGTGGATACTAACACTATACATTTCAATTTGTGCCTTTAGCAATCTTTAGCCTAGAAGCTTCTCTTAACAATAGATGTTGGTCAGCAGAATGTAGATGACTGTGGAGCACTCAGCCCTAAATAAGACACCCAAATTTCTCCCCTCCAAGGATCATGAAATCTTAATTTTTTTAGAAAAATAAAACATTAAAATAGGACAAAAATCTTTCTTTATCCTCTGCAGCAAGTTTTAGTAACTATAGCAACCATAATTAACTATATCTGGGGTAAATTTTTAGGAATTCATGTATATGTCTGATTAATTCTCTTACATACAAGTGTAAAAATAACATAGAAATAATTTACAAGTTTTTAAAAGTTGACAAGATCTGCTGCATATATTCCCAATGAATAATATAATGTTTTATGTTTTTATGGCTCCATGCTAGCATATGTATCTATATTACTAAACCTATTCCTATAATGAGAGATTAAAATAGGCAGATGTTCCTATTTAAATATAGTACAAAAATAAAATTACAAAGAAAAAATTGATATACCAGATGCTCTTTGAGTATCCATGAATATTCAATGGGTATCAAATGAAGATTCCAAAAATGTACTGTGGAATCATACCAGGTACACTACTTACTATCGCATGATTTAGGCTAGTTTGTTAGTGTCTCTGAAACTGTGCGCTGACGTTTCAGCATTTTTCTACTGGAGATGGTTTAATTGAGGTTAAAACATATGACAGGTTCTTTTTATAGGGATAAAGCATGAAATCAATATAAATTGAGGATCACAGTGAAGTTCAGACTTTTTTGATGATTTCTAATAATCTTAGCATCAAATAATGCATTTGTTGACCCAAACAAACCAGTTCCTATTTTTGCAAAAGTATACTGTTTTTTTCTCAAACAAGTATACTTCTGAATAATATTAACTCAAATTTATTTGTGATTTCACAAATCTGATGCTTTTTTTGGCAAGTATACACCACAATGAATAAAAAGCACCTAAGTATTTAATAGATCCTTCCTTATATCAGAAAGTATTGGTCAAATGTTGTGGGTTTAACACACTTGGTACAGCACTATCTGGACTTTCAGAGCTTCATGCAATCCCACAATGGACTGTAAAACATACACAGATCTTTGCTAAGTATTCTTCTGAATCTGTGTCATAAATTTAATCATGTAAACATTAATTATTCAACAATGTAAAGATTTTCATGGGTAAAGGGGATATAAGCAGCACAAAAAGAAGAGGACAGGTATCTCTATGCATCAAGTGAGGCACCATATTGTTCTCCACAATATTCCAGTGAATTTTGACATTTTACTTCATGAGCAAACATTTACTCTGAATAACAATGTGTTACTCATTTTTATACAAGCTATATTGGTAATAGACTGCATTGGTACTAATGTGATGAAGACTATATTTTCCATATTCCCATTATACAGCTGGCAGTACAGAGACATGGACAAAATTGGTACATTGAACACAACTCATGTGCTTCTGCGACCTGAAGGAAACTAAAATCCATAATTTTGTTTGACATATTTCAGAATACCAAAAACCCTACATTATTCTTTCAGAAAAAGATTTGTCAAATCTCTCCTCAGGGAACCTTGCAGAAGAGGGGACTGCAAAATTGTAAGAGGCTAAAGATAGGAAGGACCTGTGATATGGAAGACACTCCACACAAGTCAAGGCTGCAAGAGCCAGGATATACCCACAGCATCATTGGACTTTCCCTGACCTGCACAATGGCTGACATGTCAAAAAAGTCTAGCAGGGATGATAAGGGAAAAGGGTTCAGGAAGTAGTATCCTTAGAGGCAAGGAGTTACACAGTTTAAATAAGAGTTTCCATGCTAGTAGGCATCCTACGCAGGAGCCCTGGGTTATGCCAATGAGTCCTGAAGCCTCACTAGTGTAGACAACTAAGAGGGATGTTCAGCGTGCACATAAATGGGTGCTCTGGGTTATGGAAGAGAGAGAATGGGAGGCACCTGGTGAGGGGGAGGGGAGGAGAGAGGGGAAAAGTGGGAAGAGTGCAATGGGGATATGATGGGGGAGTAGAGGGGAGAAGGAAAAGGGGGATACCTATTGAACTTGTATTATTAGGCAAAAATATGTGATATGAGCACAACTATGTTCGTTGCAGCACTATTTACAATATTAGTCATGGAATCAACCCAAATGGCCAACAGTTGACAAATGCATAATGATGTTTAAAATATCACACCTGAGGAAATTTTTCGAGCGATCATCAAGAAAAACTTTCCTCATCTAAAGAAAAAGAGGCCCATCCATATACAAAAGGCATTCCGCACCACAAACAGATATGACCAAATAGAAACTCACATGGCAAATAATACTTAAAACACTCCACATTCAAGATAAAGAAATGGTGCTGAGATAAAGAAATGGTGTTGGTGTTCTGGTCCCAGAATTGTTGTGCCTGTGGACTCTGTTAAAAATCTTGGGGGTTCTATTATTGGTTGACTGATGGGGGGAGTGTTGGTTAAGGCTGCCTTGCACTAGTCCCCACAGAGAGAGGAAATGCAGCTCTCCAATGCCTGCTGGTGTCTAAGAGTCCAGGAGAGTGCACTGCAGCAGGTTGGGAGCCCAAAGGAACTATGATCTCCTATACCCAAGGGTATGGCCAAGGGGGTTCCTACAATTTACCACCAGCTCCCATGGAGGAAAATCAATGCACCAATGCCTGCTGGTGTCCAAGATCTAGGGAAGTGTCCTGCAACAGGCCTGGAACACAAAGGACTTAACTGTATTTTTATCGAAGCAGATCTTCTTTCTGTAACACAGAACTACAACTCCAATAATTTTTCTTTGTTATAATTCTGACCTCTGCAGTGTAAATTATTGGGGATACTGCTAGATAGGTGATAGGAAACATCAACAACAGTGAGTTTGCCCACTGAAGGACCATTTATACTGCCACAGAAGCCTGTGCCCCTACTAGTACAGACAACCTGAAGGGAGCCCTATGGCCCATGAAAATAGAGAGTCATGAGTGTGGGAAAAATGTGGATGGACTGGAAAAGACAGACAGCATTGGTTGAGAGAGGAGAAGTAAAGGAGACAGGCAGCAGGGACAACATATTCATTTGTAAAATAATTGAAAAGAAAACTCTTAAAATCTAGTGACAGACTAAGTTTCAGGTTAGAAGCAGAAAGAAATGTGGAGTGGTTCATATCAATTGTAGGATATTTACATCTGAGGAATTGGGGTGCAAGAGAGCCACATTTTAACATTAAAGATGGAGAGCTTTAGGCGGGAAAGTTTTTGAACAGGAAAAAGAGATAGCTTAAAATCAGAGAGGATAGGAAAGATATGGTAAATAGAATTAAAGGAGAGCAAGAAGAGAGAGGCCCTGAGGGCTTGAGTTGCAATCTTTTAGTCTCGGGCATTGCTAAATTGTTGCCAAGAATTACTTTGAAGGTATGGAAAAGATTGAAGACTGATAGTATGATCTTTACAAAATTACTACTGATTGGAAAAACAAACAAAGCAGATGATCAAGAAATCCCTCTGAATCATAAATTGAAAATTCAAGAATAAGAGAGTGTGCATATTGTCATAGTTATGAACAGGTGTCAACTTGACAGTTGAGGGTTTGAACTCTGGGCACATTTGTTGAGAATTAATTGTTCAGTTAATCCCAGAGCAAACTTGTAAGAGATTGTCTAGCTCATGGGGAAGCTCCAGCCCATCTTGGGTGGGACTAGGCCTTGGAATAATGTACCCAGAGCTGAATGAGAAAATTGGCATCCTTCTGTATCGTCCTCTGTCAGTCATTATGTAGAAATGGTGTGACCAGTTACCTCAGTCCTGGTGTTGATGCATGCTCTCCCATCAAGCTGGACTAAGAACTATAACCAGTAATCATAAGAGAAAATAAACTCCTTGTTCCCTTAAGCCTTCCGATGGTTATTTATCACCAACCATGCAGAATAACTATAACACACCTTACCAAATTGCCGGAAACACTTTGCTGCCAATGTTTTGAATTAGAAAAAAATATTCTGGCGTCAAGATGTAGTTCATGTATTGAACACATTTCCAGCATGTGCGAAGCCCTCAATTTGATTCCTAACATTGAACAAGAAATTTCAGATTTTCTAAATCGAAAGGGGAAATAATTCCAAAATTAAATGCATGTCAATAAGGAGAATATTAAGTCAGGAAGATCATGGTTTAAGGCCTATCAGAAAAACAAAGACAGCTCAAGGTCCACCAGGGAAACTTACTGAGACCTTATTTAAAAGTAAAAGTCAATTTAGAGACCTGGGTGTAGCCAGTTTGTCAGAGCTAAGAGTATTGTAAAGAAGTATGTGTGCCCCTCACTCTGACTAGCTGAAATAAAGCACTCCAGAATTCATCTAGGAGAAGTAAAAGACTGGCACCTGATGCCAGACAGAATGGGAAACGATTTCAGAGAGTGCTGAGAACTTCTGTAACCTTCTTCAAAAATAGACTGAAGCCAGAAGAAACTTCCTTAGATCTGCACATCTCTTTAAGTCTTATCCTAATGAGGATCCTGAATATGGACTGTGGAGAACACTGCATCTCTTTGTTCCTACTTTCAATGTGTCCAAATTGAATAAATTGTCTTTTCTATTACTTGAACTGCTGATCTTTCAAGTGATTCACTGAATAAGATTGGTGGGACCCAGGCATGAGCCAAACCCCACTAACAAGGCGATAGATTCTCCCAAGTCCAAGGAAAGATTAGAAAAAGAAACAGAAAGTAACATATAAAAAATAGACAAGTGAATGTTCATTTATGAAGTAATAATAAAGACCTTTACTAAAGAATAAACACAAGAATTAAGATGTGTACAGTACAAGCAAAGATGTGAAGAGAATAAAGACAGAATCAAAATTGTTTTAAAGGATAGCATGGGAAAAGTGTTTAAAAGGTCTCTGTTATGGTGGAGGCATTTAGGATTCCTGACTTAATTATCAGGACAGATATACTTGTTAACTGAAAACCGTGTAGCTTTAGCTCATGAATACTAGACCTTATCTGTCTGGGAGCTACTGGGAGCTTCCTGCCCTCAATGCCAAGTCAGTAGCTACCTGACCCAAGGCTCATATGTGTGTCACATGATACAAAACTTCCCACCATACTGCAAAGTCTGCAAAGGACTCAAGCTTTCTTTTTCTCTATTATACCTACTTTCATAATGCAATAAAAACATTATGCAAAGGTACATGGAGTGAATAGATTTAAATGAAACTCAGTTAACTAATTGATGAAAGCAACAATAATCAGTTGAAAAACTGAAATATAGTAAAAAAATCCGTTTTATCAGGAATTGTATTAAATGGCTGTGGAGAAAATTCTAAAAATTTTTAGCTGTGTGTGATAATACGTGTGTACATATATAAGAATGTATATAGAAATATATAGATAAACTCATACATACAAGGCTTTGGAAATGAATTCAGGACATTTTCATCCTTGTATTAATTAGGGTTCTCTGAAGAAACAGAATCTCTAGAATGTAATACATATAAATCAGTTTATTAAATTAACTTACAATTAAAAAAATGTCTTTCAAAGTGGCCGCCTGCAGATGCTCCATTCTTGACCCAAATGTCCCATAAAGCCAAAAAAAAAATCCCAAGAAGGTCCAAGCCTTTACTTGTGTAAAGGGTCAAAGATGCCAGGTTTTGACATTGGTGAAGAACAGCTGGGCTCTGATGTCAAGGATGAAGAGCAGAGAGCATCAAGGCCTAAAGACCAGGCTCCAAAGGCAGCGGGAGCAGTGGCAACATGGAAAGGATGAAGCTCTGCATCAGTCAAGGATGGAGACAGCAGCGGCAGCAGCAAGAAACAAGGTCATGATGCTCTAAGAGTGAACAACGACACTCAAGTGTAGACTCCACAGCAAGTGGACAGAAGATAAGGAAAGAGAAAGTCCCTTCTCCTTGCTCTTCTTATCTGTTCCACCACTGGAAAGTACCACCCACTATGAGATGGGTTTTCCACAGCAATTATTCAAGAACCTGCAGACTTGTTCAGGGAACTCTTCCAACCATTAACCCTCTCTCTGCAGCTGGGCCCCAAACAGTCTGCAACTGTCAAGTTGACACTAAAATGTAACCACAACAATCCCTTGTTACCCAATCCCAATTCCTATTTTCTTCCTCTACAAACTTTGTTCTTCCCCGCCTGTCTCCTCTCTTTCAAGTGGCTTAATAAGATATGGTGTTTTTCTAAAGTTCTTAACTTGTGCTTTGCATTATTTCATTATTAAGCATTTAAATGGTCTCTAATTGTTTTCTAAGGTAACAGCAGTTGCATGAGAATCAATGTATAAGGAGGCTTTGACTAATTTTATAAAATACATTAGAATATGTAGAGATAGTGTATATGAGCAGAAACACTTGGGATGATGATTTTAATGAGGAGATGAGAGATGCCAGAGATGTTAGAGTTGCTGATTAGCTTAGTTCAATCTCTATATTCTATGCAGAGACAAACCAACACATTCCTTTTTATAAACACAAAATTTTTCCCCATCCCCCATGTCTTTATCAGTGAACTTTGTTCTTTGGAAAGTTCACAAATATATATGACACAACCAGATTACTGATTAACTTTTCTTTTCTCTTTCCCTACCTTCTAGACCCTCCTGCCTTAAAATCATACGTCCATATTCATAGCCTTTTCCTTCATGGGAAACAGGGAGATTTGTTCATCTTTTGGTTCTAGAAAAGAGATATGGTTGTTCATGGGGGAAATGGCATGGCTGGCAGCAGAAGCTAGAGGAGGCCTAAGATACTATAGACTACATGTAGGCTGAGAGTTGCTTCAAGCTCCAAAGCAGACTCAGTAACTAAAGCAGGGCAGGATTAAACAACCTAAATGCTCAACTCCTGTGACATGCCTACTTCCAGCAAGCTTTCACCTCCTAAAGGTGCCATGTTCTTCCAAAATACTGGCAAAAACTAGGTTCAAACATATGATTCCATTTCATTATTAAAACCATACTCAGCCCAACTTTAAGAGTCCCATCAGTAGTAGCCCTAACACAGTCCAATAGTCCAAGTCCAAAGTCTGTTTTAAATTCAAAAGAGAAGTTTACTTTGAACGTACAATGGCCCAGAATATATTCTAACATCCCAAAAGGGAGGAATGAGTGCATTCCCAGGAAAGATCCAAAGAACAAAAACCAGCAGGATACACTCCAAATTTTGAAGCTTTTGTGGTAATCTCAGTTCTGTAGGGCTTCAGATCTGTACCTCCAGAGGAGCTTTCCATAAATTATACATCCTTCTTTTTCTGGCTCCTCCCATGATACACATGTCTCCTTGCCAGATGTTTCACATTGGTTCTGGCATCTCTAACAGCTTCAGTGATGAATGGCAAACCAGGCCTTAACTGCACAGCACAAACTGCCCTTCTTAGGCCTCTAAACTGCAGGCTTTCTGCCACATACTGCCTGGAGTTTGCCATTTTCTTGGAGGAGGGATTGCCAAACCTAGGTGCATGGATCCACAACCTCTTTCTTATTGTATCTCTGAGGCCTCTAAACCAGTACCATGTAAATGGTGTTGCCAGGTTCTGCTACAGCCTTGGGTTAGACATTGCCCCATCAACTCTCAGTTTCTCAGTGTTAATTGTAGGTAAAATCTGTCTTGGGCAGATTTTCTTTTGATTTATTTTTCTTATTACACATTATTTTGCCTAATCATACAAGCTCAATAAGTAACCCCTCCTTCCCTCCCCCATCCTATAATCCCCCATTGTACTTCCTCCTTTTCCCCTTTTCTACACCCTTCTCCCCCTCACCCAACACCTCCTGCTTTCACCCTTCCATCCCATGGAACATCCATTAATAAGGGCACCAACTAATACATCTGCATTACTGAGGGTTCAGGATGGCCATTGTCCAGGGCCCTTTTGTGGGGCTGTTAGGCAGATACTCAAGAGGAGCCCGCAATTCCTTTGGAACCCTGACCTTCAAGTCGTCCCTATGAAAAGAATTTGCATTCTCATGGTGTGATCCTTCCCTGTCAGGGTAGGGCTTCTTCTATTATCTTCTCTCAACTTCAAATACTTCATGTCGTGATACTAGATGCACTTGATCTTAAAGCAATTTACCCCACTTCTTGGTATAACTTTCTGTAAGTTACTCTTTTCTGTTGCTGCGGGATAATCCTCAAACTCAAGATACTTCAGGGAGAAAGGTTTGTTGAGTTTATGGTTCCATTTGGGAGACATAGTCCATCATGGCAGAGAAGGCTTGGCTGGCTGGTAAAGCTGGAAGCCTAAGTTCCTGCAGACATCATTGAGGTTGAGACATGTCTTATATTTTATTTTGTATTTCACTGGGTATAATCAACACCTTCTTTCTGATTCATAGCCTAGTATTCTTTCCTGAAGCCCAGCAGATTTTTCACCACACCCCATGAGAACATACCAGAGGTATTTTCCAACCAACTCTTTTTTTTATTTTTCCCCAGTCATACAAGCTTAATAGTTACCCTGGTCTCTTATCTCCCTCCACCCCTCTCAAGTCCGCCTTGCCCCCTCCCCCCATTTCCCTTCCTTTCACACCCTCCCTTCCCTTCTCCCAGTGTCTCCCTCTCCCCCCTCCCATTTCCTGGAGCATCCTTTTATGTGAATGCCAAACTTTCCTCTGAGTCCACCACTCTAGTGAGGTGTAAAGTCCCAGTGACATTGCCCAGAACTCTTTCTTGGGCTGCCCTTAGTATGGTAACACTATTATGACTAATAATCCCTTGCTTCTATAGATCCTGGGACCTGTGATCAATGATAGAATTTCGGGGGTCATTGACATGTCAGCAATTGTGTAGGTCATGCAAAGTCTGAGTATGGCCACTGCGGCTCTAATTCGTGTGGAGTATCTTGCATATCGTTGGTCCTCCTCATCTTTAGGCTCTTACAAACTTGCCGCCTCTCTACTGCAAGTTTCCCTGAATTTAAGGATGGGGAGAGTCCAACCAACTCCTTTATAAAATAGTTCCGTGCCTGTGCCCTGGGTGAACAAGGGGGTGGTGCATTCCAATGCCACAAGAAAGGCCCCTTTATCCAGGAGAGTCCTATGGCCCTGTGTTAGTTAAGATTCTCTAACTAGTCTAGTGCACAGTGGTTGAGAGCCATAGATGCCTCAGCCTCTGGTTCTGAGGACACAGAGGAGAGTGCTTGCTCCAGGGAGGGTGCACCAGGAACCAGGGATGCTATGGGGGTCTACAGTTGGCCAGGAAGATAGGAAGTTTGGCCCCCCCAGGGTTCCGGCAGGGGCCGTCCTTGGCTTGACCTCATCCCTCACAACGGGACCTCCATGTGGACTTGCAGTGGATCGCACTCCTTCCCTTCCCAGTGCTTTCTCTGGAGGGGTGCAGGAGGTCTTCTCCTCCTCCCCCTCCCCTTCCCTTCTCCCTCTTCCTCCTCCTCCTCCTCCTTCTTCTTGTGAGGTGACAAGCCAAAGTCCAGGACTGCCCTGAAAGACTAGTGGTGCACCTCCGCAAGATGATCACAAGGACATTTCCCCTGGCAGGCGTCAAGCTGCTCAGGATTGCTGGGTCCAGGCTCCTTCTGGGGGCGGGTCCCTGACTTGTGCTTGAAGCAGGGCGATCTCTCCTGCCTTGGGAATTGGTGCTGTGCTCCATTCAGGCGTATGTCCTTCACAGGCTGTCCTGGGTGCTGTCCTTCCTTGCGTCTCCCTGCAGGGCGAGGGGGCGGCTCTGCCCTGCCTCCAGCAGCTTTGCCTCCAGCAACAGTCCAGGAGCGCCAGAGCGGCCCTTCAAGTGGCCCTGGAGCGGCATGGGCCTGGCAATTGCCATTTCGCGATGTGGCAGGAGCATGTGGGGATCCTGAGAGCCAGGGAGGATGCCATCCTCCTGGGCCTCTGCTTTCTGGTAGCAGCACTCTGGCTTGTTGCAAAGGGCAGTGCCCACCGCTTGGGGGCACCTCTTGATCTGGTCCTTGCTCTCCTTGGCCCAGCTGCAGAGGACGGGTTCCTGCAGCTCATGCAGGGCTCTCCTGGTCTCCATGGGCTCAGACTCAGCCCTCTGGGAGGCTCCGCCCTTGGCAAGGTATCTTCTAGGCTTCTCTGAGACCTGGGGCATCACCCTTTTCTGGAACTTTTGTGTCCTGCTGCCCGAATAGAGGCCTGACTTCTAGGTCCTTCAATTTTACAGAAAGGAATTTTCACATACAACCCTAAAATAAGTAATCCTTTTTACATCCTTTTCATAAGAGCTGACCATCACCTCTGTTTCGTACCTCTGTATAGCACATCCCAAACCCCACACACCCACACCTTAGCCTTTCAGTTATTTGCCCTCATAAAACTGGAAGAAAGTAACAAATGCCATTGGACTCTAAGTGCTCCTCTCTGACTACTAATCCCACTCTATTTTATAATATAAAGTGGATCTAATACTTAACCAACACCACACAGAGCAATCCTTGACACCCAATCTCAAACATCTATGCAAATCTAGAACTAAATTCTCTTACCCCCAGAACCAGACTAGGGCCTTCACACTTTTTTTTGGTAGCATATCACATTTCCAACAAAATAATAGGAACGAACCCTACACCGAGACCTTATACACTTGGGTAAACAATAGCAATAACAGTCCAAGTGCAGCAATAATGTGTGATTGGTAACAGTCCTAAACAAACACCAAGAAAGTTTCTATAATCAAATTGAAAATCGTCAAGTCACAGTGTAAATCCACAAGAAACAACAAAAACCACAGAAACTCCCACAGGAAAACGTGTTGACCTCATAACAATAGATTCTACCAGTATAACCTCTTTGATATTAGTCAGAAATTCAAAGACCAAGACAAGTATTTTCAAAGCATGATTTTTATCATGATGAAAACAATGAGGGGGAAATTCAGGAGGAGCTAATCGAGTTAGCCAATATGAACAGGAGCACAACAGGCACCTAGGTGAAATGAAAAGACAGTTGAAGAAAAGTTACTAGGCATAGAACAGTTGAAAAAACTCACACAGAGATTAAGCATGAAATTAAAAATAAGAGAGCTATAATCCAAAATTCAAAAGAAAGTCTTACCAGCAAGACCAACAAAGCGGAAAATAGAATATTAGAACTAGAGGATGAAATGGCCGATCAAATTGGTTCAATGAAATAGGTTGAAAAATCTGAAAGAAAGATACTGGAGAGGAATAGAAGCTTCACTTCTACTTTCATGTTACCAGTACATATGTAATATTAGATGGATAAAATTCTACAACCCACAAATGAGATAAAAAAATCTGTGTTATCTCACAAAGACTCACTGTTTTCACTTAGCATGGTTCACTCTCATTTCATTCATGTTTTTATTATTTGCTTTTTTGGAATATGTAAATTCTGATATAAAATATTATAAAATATATTTTCAAATTTATCTTATATATTCATGTATATTTATGAATATATATATATATATTCGTAGGGGATAACCATAGTGTGAGGAGTTCAGATAAGAGCTCTTGTAATCTCTGAACAAGACACAGGAAATTATCAGCATATTTCAAATGTATGACTTGAATATCTTTTTCATATCTATGTAAATACATATATACATAATATTTGTATGTAAGTATCTAAAAGTTCTCTATCTGCCCAAAGTTAAGCTGGAAGTGACAATGCCCTGGGAGCTCCTCTCTCACCCATAGTTGTCTGATGGCCTTCTGCCAGTAAAACATTTCTCTTTTGAACTCATAATCACTCTGACTGCCATTATCTTGCTTTCAAAACAGCATTTCACACTCCTGATCCTCATCTTTTGTCTCTTACTTCCTTTAGTGATCTCCACATTTTAAAAGTGGGCTATGAAGGACATATCACCCTTCATCTGGTGAAACCATCCATCCCTTCATTCAGCTCTGTTTCCTGAGAAGAAAATCTTCTCTTAGGAAGACTGAAAGTACCTGTCATTGTTTATGCATAAAGCTATATTTTCAGCTAAGCAATGGCATTAGTAGCAACCCTTCAGTGTGTCATGGATTTTGATTGGATACCAAATATATATTCCCTTTTATGAATCTGGTGTCAAACCCAATCTAAATGTAGTGACTCCTGAACCCTAAATAGGACATTTGAAGCAGTGTCAGTTGAAGGCAATATATGTGAAGGTGGAAAGTGAGATGTAATAGTTGTGAGTTATTGAATGATGTAATGAGGAAGCATTAGTACACAGTACTCTACTGGGTCAGCATAGAAAAACAGCAGGCTGATTTCAGAAACTTTCCTGCTGTGAAATAATACGGTAAAAAATGACCATACATGCATATCTGGAATGTACTTTGCTCACTCTTAATTTTACATGTCTAATGTTAGATGAAAGTGAAGACCAGGGAGTCTTGACAGCTGTGTGGTTAAAGTACTTCTGAGAATGGCACAGAAGCCAGGAAAAGTTGAAATGACGTTTTCTTTGGAAATAAAGCACCCTATAGAGTGTTGCCACCCAGTGGATTACAAGGCCATCATTTTCTCACTTTCACATTCCTTTTATTGTTTGTTGTCTTCCAACACAAAAAGCCGTACCCTATTGTTTGCATAATGAGGTGGTTGCTATCTCAGGATGTGGTGCCTTCTTGCACCATGATGAAATTATAGATGTCAAAGGAGAAGGAGACTCCCAAACATGTTTTTCCAAAGTGTTGTTCACAGGGACAGAGGGTGCAGTTGCAGTCCCTGAGGCAAAGTGATCCCAGAACTACTAGAAAAGAATGAATGAACAAGAAGAAAAGCTAGGGAAGACAGAGCTTCATTGAACACAATGATAGACAGATGTCATTACCATTGTCTCTGCCTTATTTCTAACTATGTCCTTGTCTGGCTCTTAATTAACCACAGGCAGTCTGCACATGGAGGGTCCACAATGATAGTGGGAATCTGCTGTTTTCAGCATAGATTTCTGGGACATAGACATTTGCAGTGCACTGAGCTTGTAGACATGACCCATGCCAATAAGCTACTCAGCACAACCTAGACCCTTGATATTCCTTGACTAGTCTTCTATTGTATCATTAATCTTCGACAGTATAATCAAATCCAGAACACACTAATGGGGCTAGCCTTGATAGCTAACTTTCTTTGGAGACACCCACTCTGTGTCTTCTGAAGCTGGAAATAAACATACATGCAGCATACACCTGTGGTTTAAAGCTTGACCTGGTAATTCAAACTTTAAGCCTATTGATTGCATGGCAAGTCCTTTAACTAGCTGATCCATGCCCATAACTATAGATGCTTTTTATTATTTTTAAATTCTACTCAACACAGAATCATTTCTTCCTTGGTTTTTGTGGAAAATACTGACTTTCTCTACATTCTTTGAAGGCAAAGAGAATGTTTTATCCACATAAGTAGAGAAATCCATCTCCATGGAAGATTGTCTTATAAGAAATAGGTCTCTGATCTTCTAAGTTAGCAGATGCTTTCAGTTCCCAAGCATCCCTGGACAAACTGAACTTCTTTCTGGACCCCACGTGCCTGTACTTTCCTGGAAGGGTGAAGGCCAAAAAATGCTCCTCACAGTGTTGTGTTCAGATTTCTGAATCCCAAGAGAACATCAAGGAGCCCACACCTATGCAATCACATAAGGGCCTATATTCAAGCTCGAACCTGGACTCTGGCCTTCCCTGATACAGCAGATCAGGAGTGAGACCACAGTCTTTGTTTTACAGGGACTTTTATAGGCTATTTCTCTAGGAGGAGGGGTTTCTAACATAGCAGATACATGATTAGGTAAATTGAGGCAAAAAGCCATGTTGGCATGTGGGGATTAGTCAGCTCTGATCACCAGTAGTTTTTGAGTATCCTATAAGAAGATTCTAATACACCCTACATTATTTATGGCCTGTGGAATTCCTTGAGCCATTAGCGACTGGCTTCTGATTGGATATTTCCACTTGCTCTGACCACAAATTGTATAAATTATCATATTAATTCTGTCCTTCACAAAGTTGGTGAGGCAGTCGGGTGTGGGAGTTGGTTGAAACTGCCTTCCGATTCCAAGAGAAATGTTTGGTCTTTCCAGGAGAGTTTTCAAAGCCATTGTTCAAAGAAGGTGGCTATCTCATTCTCTGATGGGAGCCACAATCCTCCCAGGATGCTCAGGCAGACACGAGTGCAGGCATCTTTGGGGAGATACAGCAGGAGAAGGAATCCAAGTGTAGGGTCCTGGCTCTCAGACTCTGCTGTGGCTATTTCTCTTGTGTCCCAGGCAGATGACCCATCGGCCTGGAATCCACTTTGCTTCAGGCAGAGACAGCAGGGAATATGATGGTCTGGACCCCTTGGGTTTGAGGCTTGTTGGTATGTGCACATTGGGTGTTTGCTGTCATTGAGAGCAGCCATCCCTAAGAAGTCTCCCAAGGCCCCAGGGCCACCTGCTTCTAAAGCTTGGACCTCTCCTGTCTTTCTGGGCCCTTGCCAACATAGCAGTGCCTTTTCCACTTAAACTCTGCTACATGTGCCCATCGCTTTAAATGATCATGGCCATGGATTTGGGCTGCACTGGAAGACCCTGGAAAAAAATGAGTGCCTTATGAAGGTGGCCTCAGAAAGTCCGTGGGAGAACTAAACTTTATTCTGGAGCCGGCCAGCCTGTACTTTCCTGGCAGGTTGAAGGTTGAAAATGCTCCTCACAGCGCTGCTCCCTGGGGTGCATGTGTCCACACGTTACGTCCATTTTGGTCCATTGGTCCAGGAATACAGTCACTTTCTACAGGCCATTTATAATGCCCACTTCTGCATAAGCCCCCCCACACTGGGAGAGCCTAATGTCAATTTCCCTAATGCCAAATATGCCTCTGCTGAGGACTTCAGCTCTCCCAAGTCTTCATGCCCTTCCTGAGTCTTGAGTTCATCCTGAGACCTGAATCCCACCTCCCAAAATAACACCAAAGCAGGCAGGCCCTCTTCCCCCCAACATGGTTGAGTTGCCTGCAGATAGACTTCCTCCACTCCCGTCTCTCCTGCAATAAAATCCTGAAATGAAGAAACAGAAAGGTTGGCTCAAAGGTTTTATTCTGGAGGGATGAACCTGAGCCAAAAGGTGGAGGAAGATGAGGGGGAGGGGACAGGACTCACCAACTATATGCTCAGCGTCTTCAGAGACAGAGGCAGAAAACTTAAGGTCATAGAGCCAGTTGGGATACTAACTCTAGAAACACCCATTCAGAAGCTAGAGAAGGGGGAACTAAAGGATAGAAAGAAAGGAGGGAGGATGAAAGCATTTGAAAAATGTGAAAGGAAGGACAGGAGGACGATGCATGATGAGAGCAAAGTTAGAGACACAGCTGAAGGTAATGGATGTTTAATGCGAGAACAATCCCTCTACTGTCAAAAGACAGGCCTTGGAGATGCATCCCTTCCCTTGGGGGACTGGCCCAGTGGGCAATAGTTTTTAGTCACAGCAGACCTGCCTGATCTACCAGAATGGATTGAGGTGCCTATAAAGTCACTGTTCAAATGTCCAGAGGTGGGATAAGGTCCTCCAAAGCCACTTTGGGTGGAGAGACTGGAATTGTGGATAGAAGAGGGTCAGGCTGCCCAGAGCAGGGTAGGATGTCAAATTGCTACCTCATTTCCAGTTATCCTGATATGCTAGGCCTGTATCATATGTTCAACAGCTCCCTGTCCTGTTTGCACCCTTCCCTACAGATGGGGTCACCCATGCCCGGCCCCAAATGTAGTCCTACACATTTGCCTCACAGAGCATGCTTCTTTCTACAACAGCCAGCTGCTAGACTTTTCAGAACAAAGTTAAAAGGACCTAGAAGCAATCCAATATGACTCCTTAAGTCACCCTTGGGCCTACACATGGACACACAGTGACTTCTGATACACACACACACACACACACACACACACAATTATGCAAAAATAAGGCTTAAGAAAGAGACTTTAAGAATGATGGATGAAAGACATATAGATATGTGATATTAATAGGTAGACAGATGAATGAGAAAAAGATAAATATTAGAAAATTGATTCACAATATACTCCTGGCATTCAATTACAGTTTACAGTAAAGAATGTCTACAGTGACTTGATCATTTCGTGTAACACAGGTATTATAAGAAAAATACCAGCAAGGGACTCAAGGAATGCCTCAGTTTATATTAATTTTGCCTACTGAAAAGCTGTGGTGGTGCATGCTTGTAATCCTATTGCAGAGCAAATCCAATATCTCCCAATGCTGCAGAGAATTTGTTTCCAACAACCACCAAAGACAACAATAGACGCCATTCTGGGACTGAATATTGATGAGTAGAGTACCTTAGAAAAACTCATTCTACCAAGGCATATGCTCATCAATGGTAGACCCTGCCAGACTGGAAGGGATTAGCCACAGTCCTCTGAAGCTTCTTTCCCACACCATTGCTGAGGCAACAGGAGTTTAGGCCTTACAATCTCTAGTACCTGAGCTCAGCTGCTAAAATCAAGGTAAAAGACACCTTAGGAGAGTGTAATATGATTATATTCTTGTCCCCCGGTCCAAGCACACAAACTAAGTCATTTTACGCTTTGTAAAACACTCACTGAGCTCTTAGGATCACCAGTGTTTCTCCTCTGAAACCTGGGAATGGGAGGGGTTTCCTGTGTCCACAGAGTCACTGGAGGGGCTACTGTCTGAGTTCTTCCACTGTTGGCTTCCCCTGCCACTGCAAAGTATTTTCATTGCAATTGACCCCAGATCCCTCCTGACACAAATTGAAAAGTTTCTTTGTTAAAAAAAATCCACAACGCACATTTGCCTTTCAATACCAAGTTTAATAGAAATTGATTTGAATCTAAATGTATCATTTTGGGGACAAGACTGCTACTGGGGGAAACAAAAAGTTTTTAAGTGCAGTTTCTTGGTGGTGAGACTTTCTCCAGAGAACACCTCCACTGTGGTGTAGGTCTTTGTCTGGATCCCACTCTTCAGTTCAGCTCTTCCTTCTCTGCTTCCCGGGCCAGCCTGTCTTCCTCTAAGGCTCTAGCCAATCTGTTCCTGGCATTCCTCACTTTCCTGGCCTGCCTCTTGATGTCAGCATAGGTAATTTCTTGCTCACAGGATGGTGGAACATGATGATCTGGTGATATCAACTCCCTCCAATATGGAGACTTATCAGAGGTGACTGCAGAACCAGATGTGTCCTTCCTTGCATTTTGACCTCCGGGTTTCCTGAGCATGCTCCAGGCAAGCAATTGTGTGGCCTTTGTAAAATCCAAGGGACTTTCCAGGTCTTCTGCATGGCTTGGCACCGGGAGTCCCTGCATCCTGCTGAAAGCACAGAGCTGCTGGGGTTTCTCCAGCTTCTCTTCCCACTGCTTGTGGTGCTTGACTTTGTTGTCTGGGTGGGAAGTTACTGTCGTCACTGGTCTGGAGAATATGCAACTGGTCATTCTCAGGGGATGATTTAGGTTAGTGCGAGCTCTGCACTTGGTGGCCTTGGCTTCTCTCTGGAGATCCAAATTCCAAGGAAACATTTTCCTTCTCAGCAGCCCCTTGGAAAGAAAATGGAAGGGGAAATTGAAACAGGGTACAACCTGAGGGCAATGTTCTACCACGTATGGAAACTGTCTGAAATTCTGTGGGAATCAGCGTGTCAGGTGTCCACACACAAACCTGGAGAACTAACATCTATCCCTGAAGCCCACAGGGCCGAGGTTATGAATGAACAACCCAAAGTAAACCTCAGAATTCATTGTTAGCCATGTGCACCCAGAATTTCTCTCTCTCTCTCTCCTCCCTCTCTCTTTCATGTATGTATAATTCTATCTATATATTCACAATTGTTCTCACATACCATTCAATAAATTCATTTGGATTTTCCAGTCTCTGTTTTCCCCAAATAAATCTTTCAATCAGACTGTAGCAACCTATAAAGATTGTAAACCGCAGAGGCCTACGGGTAAGGGCCCCAAGAGTATATATTTGCTAGCTAATGGAAGACACTGCTTGGATGGGTTCAGGCTGCTGTGTCCTACCCCAGCCTGTTGAATTTAATAAACTGAAGGTCTGCACAACGACTGATAAACAATCCTTTCCCTTCTTCCTCTCTCTAAACGCTTTCTCTTTTCTCATCTAAGGTTGTATAAGCACTGTGAGTTCCACTGAAGGGAAATTCTCTTAATTGCACACTAGCCCATCATGAAGAGTTGAATGCTCACATTTTGAGTTTCACTCACTAAATATTAACAACCGAAAGATAGATTTCCATGGGACATCAATTGGTTTTTAATTCAAATTCTCTGCGTTCATGAAGAGGTTTAAAGAGAAAACTTTAAATGCAAGGATGCATTCCACAATGTGAAGTTTGTACTTACCACTGAGAGCTCGCTTGTACGTGAATTTGAGGAAGACTCCTGCATGGTTAAGAACTGGTTTTGCTGGCCCCCAGTCCTGAGATGCAGCGGGCTGAGAGGTGCTGGAAAGTGAACCAATGTTCTGTTCTGTAGCTCTTTTTATGTCAGGAGAGAGGGAGATAATTCAATCAGTAGATAACCCACCCATGGATTATATAATAGGATTTGGGCAATGGTTCATTAGCATAACTCAAACGATGTATAAGAAATGAGTGAGAAAGTGAAGTGGTGAAAAAATCCACCACTGCATAACCTAAAACGTACAAATTCAATGCAGTATCTAATCCAGAAAATCACCTCATTAATGAATGTACTAGTCAGATTCTTTAGAGATGTAGAATTGACACAATGAATATATATTGAGTTGGCTTACAGATATGGCTGAGGTAGTCCAACGCTGGCTGCCAGTAGCTGCTCGGTCTGGTAGTGAAGTGGGTGATGGCTGAAGGCTGGAGAATTCCTCGAGTCTGTTGTCTAGATGAAGACTTGGAGGGTTGGAAGGCTAGAAGGTCGAAGAAGTGAAGAAACTGGGCAGCTGGAAGGAAGAACGATTCCTAGCACAACTACAAAAGTATCTCTTCTCTTTGGTGGTTCCTTTTTATATGGTTCAGTACTGGGAGAACCACATGAGATTTCTGCATGTTTCTGATGGGATGTAGGTATAGGGCAGGTAAAATCCTTTCAGGTGGTCTCAGTTTATCCTTCCAGGTGTGGTCTGAGCCCATCTTAGTTAATACCAGGTGTGTCAACTTGACACCCTAGGCTTAACTATCACAGTGGATAATCTGCAGTGATCATATTATTACTAATAAGTGGGAACGAATGATCACCTTTAAAAAATTAACCTCGGGATAATCCAATCAGTGAATAACTGACTCTGTTCCTGAACCAATGATATATTTCACTTCATCACTGAATCAGCTCCAGAGATCTTGACTCTGACTTATGAAGGTTGAGGTTTTTTAAACTTTTATACAGAAACCCAAAATTTTTGCTAGTGGATGAATATTTTTAGCTACTTATTTGGAGGATGATATGTTTAGCTACTCATTTGGAGGAAAGCAAACAATGATATGTTGTTTATTATAAAATGTGCATTAACACAACTCTGCAGTGCATTCTCGTGTTTATGGTGTTACTGATCTTGGAGTGCTTGGGTTCATGACTGGGTCCCTCCAAACAAACTCAGTGAATCAAACCTTGCCCTTGTACTTTTCACTTTAAATCTCTTTTAAAAATGCCTCCTCTGCCCTGGGTGTGGACTCCTGGGACCACTGGCTTCATTGCCAACTCCATGTCACAGGATGCCAGCTCATCGGGACTCACCCTCCAGTCCGTCCATTGGCAGAGGCTCACCAGCTTCTTAACTTTTGGTGTTGGCCTTCTGGACTCTGTCTTTCCTCCTTCCCTTTCCTGCCAGAGTCCATGGCCTCAGCTCCTTGGGTTGGGCCCATGAGGGCATCCCAGAGGGATATCTCCATCATAGGGGTGGGGGGATATCTCCATCATAGGGGCACTTTCTCCCCACAGGCTCTGAAGAAGGGCAGTTTGACGCTTCCACTGGCAGGGACCTGTTCCTGTCCGTCATAGGTTCCATGCCTCTGACCCCTCCACCTTCCAGCTCAGGATCTTCCTCCAGAATGAAAACTGCTCTGGCAGTCCTCTTTCCAAAGGACAGGATATATTTAAAACACAGCACAAGAACCTGCAAACTTATGCAAATCGGGGCGATTGAGGGAACAGAGGCCATGGTGGTGCTGTTATGCTCCCAGGTAGAACTCAGATCTCAGGTCCAGTTCCAAAACTCAGGAAGAATGAATGGACTTGGGAGACCACAGGAGAGGTGCATTTGGGACTGGAGTGTGGGAGAGAAGGGAAATGTCCAGGCGAATGGGTCTAGGGGAGTGGAGGAATTGGAAAGGAAAGGAAATCTAGCCTTTTAAGATTTCAAGTGCATATATGTGCTCGCAAGAAAAAAGCAGGGCAGAATTTTTCATCCTCCCCTACCCTGCAGAAATTCACAGGATAAATAGGCAAGAAAGATTTTCAGTGCCTGCACCCACCTGGTGAGTTAAGTTAAAGTGCCTTCCAATTCCGCTAGAAATATTTGGTCTTTCCAGGAGAGTCCTCCAAGCCATTATTCAAAGAAGGTGGCTAACTCATTGTCTTATGGGAGCAACAGCGCTAGGTTGCGCAGCAGACAAGAGTGCAGGCATCTCTGGGGAGGTGCCACTGGAGGAGGGATGCAAGTGTGGGGTCCTGGTCCTCAGACTCTCCTGTGGCCCATTTCTCTTATGCACCAGGCAGAAGGTCAATCGGTCTAGTGTCCACTTCGTTGCAGGTCGAGGCAGCAGGGAAGATGATCGTCTTGACCCCTCGGGCTTGGGGCTTAGTGTGCGCACTTCGGATGCTGATGCTCAGCATGCGCAGTCATGCCTAAGAAGACTCCCAAGGCCCAGGGCCACCTTCTTCCAGGGCTTGGACCTCTCCTGCTTTTTCCTGCTCTTGTGGAGCAGTGCATTTTCCACCTGAACTATGTTGCCTGTGCCCATTGACCTACTTGATCACCGCCATCGAGTTGAGGGACCCTGGAAAAGAATGGGCGCCTCATGATGCTGGCCTCAGAAAGCCCCTGGGAGAACTGAACTTCTTAATGGAGCTGGCCAGCCTGTGTTTTCCTGGCAGGTTGAAAGTCGAAAATGTTCCTCATAGCACTGCTCCTTGGGGTCCATGTTTGCACACGAAGTCATAGGTGACAGTTATGTCCCCTTCCAGTCCTATTTCTCGAGGAATACGGTCACTTTCTACAGGCCATTTATCTTGCTCACTTCCCCATACGCTCCCCCACAGTGGGTTCTTCTTTCCTGATGCCATATCTGCCACTCCTGTGGCCTTAAACTCTCCAAAGCCCTTTTGCCCTTCCCGAGTCTTGAGTTCATCCTGAGGTCTGAATCCCATTTCCCAAAATAACACTGCGGCAGGCAGGCACTCTTCACCCAAACTGGTTGATTTGTCTGTGGATAGACTTCTTGGTTCCATCCTCTGTCCTTTAATGAAATCCCCAAAGTGGAGAAACAGAAATATTTCTGGGACATTTTATTCTGGAGGGATGAACCTAAGTCAAAAGGTGGAGGGAGGCGGAGAACCAGAAGACAGGATCCACCAACTGCAAGCTCAGCCTCTTCAGGGCCTGAGGCAGGGAGCTTAAGGTCATGGAGCCATTTGGGGTGCTAACTCTAGAAAGACCTGGTCAGAAGGTAGAGAAGGGAGAACCCAAGGAGAGACAGAGAAGAGGGAAGGTGAAAGAATTAGCATAAGATGGAGGGAAGACTTGGATGTCCATGCATGATGAGAGAGAAGATAAAGCCAAAGATAATGGATGTTTGGAAGAGAACAATCCCTGCTACTGTCAAAAGGCAGGTTTTGGAGACATATCTCTCTCCTCGAGAGATGGGCCCACTTGATGACAGTTCTCAGTCACAGGAGACCTGCCCGGGTCTACCTGAATGGATGGAGGTGCCCGTGAAGTCGTTGTTCAAATGTCCAGAGGTGGGATAAGGTCCTCCAAAGCCACTTTGGGTGGAGAGACTGGAATTGTGGATAGAGGAGGGTCAGGCTGCCCAGAGCAGGGTAGGATGTCAAATTGCTACCTCATTTCCAGTTATCCTGATATGCTAGGCCTGTATTGTTGGAACCGAAGTTCCTTCAAGTCACCCGCCCCGACCCCAAAAGGAGACACGAGGACCGAGAGGCTGATGCAATGGCAATAGGCGAGTTTATTATTCTGGCATGCCAGGACCCCTCCCTCTTGCAAGCAAGAGAAGAGTGGCCCCGACTGAGGTCGGGGTAGGGTTTTTATAGGGTATAGGGTAGCAAAACATATTTTTCTATAGCACTCTTTGGCACACTTTCTACAGCACACAAAGAAGTTGAGTCAGCCAAGGATGACCATCAGATGTTTTGGTCGAGGTCTCGGTCTGCACGTCCGCGGCAGAGCTGACTTGTTTGTGCAAGATAGCAGTGGGCTTGGGGTGAAACTTCAGTCATAGTTACAATAATAATACTAAGGCTTTGGTGGTATTTGGCATATTAGACCTTGAGAGGGGGAGCATTTCCCGGAGTTCTGTGTGGGGAGGGGGCAAGCGGGCTTAGACGGCATCTGGACATACTGAAAACATTTCTCCGAGACCTTGAGAGTGGAGATGTTTTCAGTATCTAGCCACCCATATTAGACTTTTGTTTTTAGAACTCTGAAAACTGCTGACCACCAGGCTGTTAGTCATAACCTCATTATTTGTCACAATTTCTGTAAAAATTTCTTTTCTTCTACAGTATCATATGTTCAACAGCTCCCTGTCCTGTTTGCACCCTTCCCTACAGATGGGGTCACCCATGCCCGGCCCCAAATGTAGTCCTACACATTTGCCTCACAGGGCATGCTTCTTTCTACAACAGCCAGCTGCTAGACTTTTCAGAACAAAGTTAAAAGGACCTAGAAGCAATCCAATATGACTCCTTAAGTCACCCTTGGGCCTACACATGGACACAGTGACTTCTGATGCACACACACACACACACACACACATACATGCGCACGCACACACACACATATGTTTATGCAAAAATAAGATTTAAGAAGAGAGTTTAAGAATGATAGATGAAAGACTGGAAAGGTGGCTCAGAGGTTAAGCCTCTGCCTTGCAAGGGGAAGGTCCTGAGTTTGGATCCTAGATCCCACATATACACGCAGGGCGGAAGCGGGGGTGGCTTGCAGTTCTGGTCCTGGTAGGTCAAAGCCTGTGAATCCCCGGGCAGAGTAAACAAGGAGGAGGTGGAGGCGGTCCATGGTGGTTCCTGAATTCACCCAAGGTGCTACACACGTGCACACACACACACACACACACACACACACACACACGCACATACACACACATACATACACAATTGAATAAATAATTATAAAAAAGAATGATAGATGAAAGATCCATAAATATGTGATATTAGCAAGTAGACAATTGAATGATAAAGTGATATATATTAGATAGGAATTTGATTAAAAAATACTGTTGGTATTCAATTCCCATTTACAATAAAGAATGTCTATAGTGACTTCATAATTTCATGCAACTTAGATATTATAAGAGAAAATACCAGCAAAGGGACTCAAGGAATGCCCCAGTTTAGATTAATTTTGCCTAATGAAAAGCTGTGGTGGTGCATGCTTGTAATCCTATTGCTGAGTAAAATAAGTTTTGAGGGTCTCAAATCCAATATCTTTCTGGGCTGCAGAGAATTTGTTTCTAACAACCACCAAAGGCAACAAGAGATGCCATTCTGAGATTGAATATTGATGAATAGAGTCCCTGATGAAAACTAATGCAACCAAGGCATATGCTCATCAAACTCTGCTAGACTGGAGGGGATTAGCCACAGCTCTCTGAAGCTTCTTTCCCACACTATTACTAGGACAACAGGAGTTTAGGTCTTACACTCTCCAGTACCTGCGTTCATCTGCTTAAATCAAGGTAAGAGACACCTTAGGAGTGTGTAATATGATTATATTCTTGTCCCCTGGTCCAAGCACACAAGCTAAGTCATTGTACCTTTTCTGCAACAGTCACTGAGCTCTTACACCAGTTCTTCCTCTCTAAAACCTGGGAATGTGAGGGGTTTCCTATGTCCACAGGGTGACTGGAGGTGCTGCTGTCTGAACTTCTACTGTTGGCTTCCCTTGCCTCTGCAAGATCTTTTTACAGCTGACCTAAGATCCCTCCTGACACAAACTGAAAAGATTATTAAATAAAGCATCCACTACACATATTTGCTTTTCAATACCAAAGTTTAATAGAGATTGATTTGAATCTAAATATATCACTTTGAGGACAAGACTGCTACTGGTGGATACAAAAAGTTAAGTGCAGTTTCTTGGTGGTGAGACTACACCAGAAATGGGTGTAGGTCTTTGTCTGGTTCCCACTCTTCAGTTCAGCTCTTCCTTCTCTGCTTCCCGGGCCAGCCTGTCTTCCTCTAAGGCTCTAGCCAATCTGTTCCTGGCATTCCTCACTTTTCTGGCCTGCCTCTTGATATCAGCATAGGTAATTGCTTGCTCATAGAAGGAATGTGGAACATAATGATTTGGTGGTATCAACTCCCTCCAACATGGAGATTTACCAGAGGTGACCTCAGAACCAAATGTGTTCTTCCTTGGATTTTGAACTCAGATGTCCCTGAACATGCTCCAGGTAAGCAATTCCTGACACAAGGGAGAGATTTAAGAGAGAAGAGTTCATGTAGAACTGGGGTTGTCATCTCCAAAGGAGACATAAACTACACTTAAGATGGAAGACTGTTAGAATAGAAGTCAGAGATGATGAGGAGGGCATGGTGAGTTGAGAGAATGGAGAGCAAGAAGATACAGCTCCTGTGAGTTGGGGTTGAAATATTTGAAAATGTTGGAGATTGTTAAGGAGTTGTCAGGAGTTATTAAGGGATAGGCAGAGACCGAAGACTAGAGGTGTGGTCTTCATGAAGTGACCACATTTCTCTAATTTGTAGTGAATGGGAAAAAAATCCTACAGGAAATTATCAAGAATTTTCCTTCAGCCTGAATCAACATTTAAGAGAAAACCAAAGTAAAGATATTTTACCAATTTTTTGAAATATTTTAATTCTAATGTTTTTAATTAGAAATAATATTCTATGGTTAAGATGTAACAATGGATTCACTACTTTCTGAGTATGTGTGAGATCCTAACTTTGATACCTTCCATTCAACAAGAAATTGTAGGTTAAATACATTCTATGGGAAATAATTCCGAAATACAATGTGTTCCTGTCACTATAATTAGTGTGGTATTAAGGCAATAAGATCACAATTTTAAGGCCTAGCAGAAAAACAAACCGATCTCAAAGTCAACAAGAGAAATTTGCTTATAATCTGATTCAAAAGAGAGTCATTTTAAAAGATTTGGGTGGAAGTGGTCAGGCAGAAATAAAAATTTGTAAAGAGCTATTTGTGGGTCCCACTCTGGCTTGCTGAAGTAAAGTACCCCAGGTAATGGCAATTTCCTCAGAAGAAGTGAACCACTGGTACTGGGTTCCAGCCAGAAATGGGAGGATTATTACAGATTACAGAAAAATTTTGGAACTGTCTTTCAGGAAACACTGATGCTAAAAGAGATGTAATTAGTTCTACATATCTATTTATATTATATCCATATTGAGACTCTAAAGATGGACTTGAGGATAGCAGGGCATCTCTTGTTCCTCCTTGCATCCAAACTGACTAAATTTTCTTTCTTCTGCTTTACACTGTTAACTTTTTTGATGAGTTTATTGAGCACAATTAGTGGGACCCAGGCCTAAGCCAAATCCCCTGTGATAGTTAAGCCTGGGTGTCAACTTCACACACCCGGTATTAACTAAGCTGGGCTGAGACTACATTTGGAAAGGACCAACTGAGACCACTTGATAGGATTATACCTGCCCTAGATCCTATCAGGACCTCCAAAGCTCTCATAGGATCCTCCCAGTACTGCATCATATAAAAAGGAGCCACCAAAGAGAACAAATGCCTTCTGGTACTGTGCTAGGAATCACTATTCCTTCCAGTCCACCTGGTGTCTTCGACCCTTTAGCCTTCCAACCCTCCTAGTAATTGCTAGACTGAAGATTCTAGAAATTCTTCAGTCTTCAGCCATTACCCACTTGACTACCGAAACTGAGCAGCCATCGTTGGACTACCTTCACTACTGGCAGCCATCGTTGGATTACCTCAACTACTAGCAGCAATTGTTGGACTACCTCATTGTGTCGATTCTGCATCTCTAGAGAACCTGACTAATACATCCCCCAAACTCATTAACATTGACATAGAACTTCACAAACCCAAGTGATTTAGTTAGATTTCTCTAGAGCCACAGAATCAACAGAATGGATATGTAAAAAGGGACTATATTAAGTTGGCTTATGAGATATGACCCAGTTATCCAACAATGGCTGCCAGTTGCTGCTCAGGTCCAATAGTCCAGTGGGTGAAGGCTGAAGGCTGAGGATTCTTGGAGAGTTTTATTCACATTGAAGAGATGGTGCATTGGAGGCCTGCAGAGGCAGTCAAAGAAGCGAAGGAGTGGGGAGACAGGAGAGAAGAGAGTTTTCTAGCACACCTTCAAAGAGTCTCTCTTTCAAGTCCTCTCTTCTATGGTTACTTTTATCTAGTCAGCTACTGGAAGGGTCCAATCTAATCTTGGGGTGGTCCTTAGGATTGTGAATGTATTGATCCTGGTAATCTCTTCAGGTGGTTTGTCAGGTGATCTTAGTTAATGCCAGGTGTGGTCTATCTGACACACAGGATTAACTATTACACTAAGGATAAAGGAAAAAGAGAAAACAGAAAATAAAACATAAAGACAGGGATAAGTGAAAATTTTATGAAGCAATAGTAAAGATTCCTCCTGGTGAATAAAATATATGTAAGATTCCTAACCCCACTGCTTAGTTCAGTTCCACCTGATTGTAAACATAAGATACAAAACTTTCTGCCAAACTGCAAAAATCTCCCAAAGCCTCTGCTTTGTTTTTCTCTAATATACAGACCTCTATGTTACAATGAAAACTTTAGCAGAAGAAAATGGAGTAAATTGATTTAAATTTACTCAACTAAGTGACTAAAAAATAACATTAATTATTAAAGAGCTGAGATGGTCTAGAGAGATGGCTCCGAGGTTAAGCCACTGCCTTGAAAGCAGAAGGTCCTGAATTCAGATCCCAGATTCCATGTAAAAAATGCCAGGAGAAAATGGCAAAAGCCTTGTACTTTCCGATCCTGGAAGGCAGAGGTTGGGAACCTCCAGAGTAAAGCAAAGAGGAGGTAGAGCAATCTAGAGTGATTCACACAGAGACACACACCAAATGAAGAATAAATACAAATAAATAAATAAATAAATCTTTAAAACAATGAAATAAAAGGCTGAGAAAGAATGCAAAATATCTTCATTCTCCCAAGAATTCCATGAAATATTATGAACAAAATAGTAAAATATTTTAATAGGTTAATATTGCATATATTATATATATTTAAATGGTCTTTAATGGCTCACAAGAGAATAAGTGTTACATGAGAATTGATACATAAGAGAAACATTACTTTTATAAAGTGTTTGGGATTATTGTGTGTAAAAGTGGAAGCACTTCAATGCAGATATTAATGAGTTGGTGAGGAAATGGGTTTGTGGATCAGCGTAGTTGAATCGTGTATGTAGATAAAGCAACAAATTCCTTTTCATAAAAACAAGAAGTTTTCCCCACACAAAAAAATTTTTGTTCTTTGGAAATATATATGTGTAAGATATATTCTGATTACTGTTTACATTTTTTTTTCTCTGCCAGCTAACTTCAGACCCTCCTCATGCTAAAATCATCCTACTATGTTTATACCCTTACATTTTCCTGTTTCACTCGATGTTTGTCTAATGCCATGCTTGTGATCCCTGTGTTAGGATTATCTTCAGCAGTCTAGTAGAATTAGTCACCTGTAAGGGGTTATCCCCTTTCTCTGCCATGAGAGAACACCCAAGTCAAAGAACTGAAGGGAAAAGGGAATTTATTTAGCTTACAGTTCCACAGGGGATAGATACAGTTCTTTCATGGAGGAGGGTGGCATGTCTGGTTGGCTGAAACTCGGAGGTAGGCTAAGTTACTGACTGAGACATTTTGGAGGTTGGAGCTACTGGGACCATCTGCTACAAAAGCAGACCTCTCTCAGGAGGCAGAGTGGGACTAATCCAACTCAAGGCCCCACCTGTGACCGTCCAGAAGGCTCTACCCTCTCAAAGTTGCCATGATCTTCCTAAAACACATGAAGATTAGTGGGGGTAGGTACACATTGTCAAACCGATTAACATCCCTCCACTCTTTACCCCATGATTTTTTTAGATTTTTCTACTTTTAACAAAGCATACTAAGCTTCATTTCATTCATTTCACAGCTTCTCTCCCTCCCCCTTCCTACAATCCCATCCATTCCTTCCACATTCCCTTTCACCATGTCCAACCCTTCTTCCTATAAGCTTCTGTGGATTTCAGGATTCACTCTGGCCTTTTCTCAGAATTGTTTTCATTCAAATTTTAAAATACACAAAACAATACTAGATGTAAGTAGTAATACATCCTAAACTTTCGTTCCATATAAATTACATGAAAAACTATTCATACATGAAGATATGCTCCACTATCAACAATTTTTGGTTTCTGTACAAACATTTAAGAACCATCAACAGTCATAGATCAGAAACAAGATCTCTGGAAATTACTCAATGGGTAATGAATTTAATTTGTTTCATTTACACATGGATTGTGATATCCCGGATTATTTATGTACCATGTGATCCTCCAATCCTGTGGAGATTATTTATTGATGAGTTTATAGTACTGGTTTCAGATTCTGAGTTGATTGTCTATGTGTTTGGGTTTGTATAGGGGTGGACCTCGCACTTATTGCAAAATCCATTCTTGGAGTAGGCAAGGTAAATTACCATTGATTGGTTGGTTTTAAGATAACACATCACAAAATAATCCCAATGGGTGTGTTATATAATGATGGGTTAACTTTCCTCCTCCTACTTAAAAGGGAGTAGCAGAAGAGAACATCAGTACAAGCTTCAGCCTGGCTACATCTCAGGACTGGGGACCAGCATAGGACCAGCTCTCAAACCATGGAGTAGCCTTCCTACAAACTCATTTGCAAGACAGCATTGAGTGGTACACAAAAAATTCACATTATGGATGTCTGTCATTGCATTTCAACTTTTCCACTTTTAACCTCTTCTAAGGAGCAGCTTTTCCAGTGACACATCTGGAATCCAGAGAGAGAGAGAGAGCAGTTCTGAGGTCTCTTATAGGACATGGTCATGAGTTCAGGACTATTGGCCAGGAGCATGAAGTTGGAAAAGTACTGGGAAGGAAAGGGGGGTTCACACCACAGTCAGTGAAAGTCCCTGAGATCTGTAGACAAGTTGTGGGATATGAATAGTCCTTGGGAGAGTGGAGTTGCCTTATCTATGTAGACTGGGAATCCTAAAGGATTCTTTGTCTGAACCCCTAGAAAAAAGGGAGAAGGAGAGTAGCTTGAGTCCTTTTGTGTTTAACATGCTTAACATCTAACAGACGGTTTATCCCAAACTGGTATATACCAGGACTACAGGAGATAAGGATGTAGCAACCATCCTACCCCAGATAGCTAGTATATAAGCAAAGAAGTGTGCAGTGCATACTGTATATACAGTCTCATTTCTGTATAGCAACAACATGCAGGAGGTGCGAGCAATATAGTCCTCATTTCTGCATAGCAAGCAAGCTTGATAGAGCAGCTTGAAATGGCAGTGGGTTTGATTTAACAAAACATGTTTATCAGCTACTTGTTATATGTACTGTGTGTAAGTTCTCACCCGTTCTTTTATCCTGATAATATTTTTTTATTTATGATAAGGCTTGACTTTTTTATAAAGATCACATTTGTAATTTAGCAAGCTGCAACAATATATACCCACGTTCTACTCCCAGTGATATGGACAATTGGATGTGTTCATGTAAACACCAACACTATGACATTATTATATACACCCATGAAACCTCCAAGATATAACAATTGTCACACCTGTGCAACTTCCAAAACTATAACCACTTATATACAAACTGTGTAACTCTGAAGACTGTGACAATTACACGAACGCCATAGAACTCACAAAGCTGGGACAACTGTATGCATCCATGCAATTCCCGAAGCAATGACAATTGTATACATCTGTGTATCCCCAAAGTATGACTATTTTATGTACCCACATAACCACCAAGGTGTGTGACATTAAAATATGGGGTATTTGTATCACCTCAGCAGGCTCCCTTATGCATCTCTCTGTTCATCCTCCTGAATCCCCAGCCTTCTTCTAATTTCTATCTGTTTAGTTTTATTAAAGGTAAGCAAGCAGTATAGGTACAATATATTGTTCTGATACTTTTGCTCAACATGAGGGGATTTGTCAAGTGTTAGTGTCTCTATATGTAGCTTGTTTTTCATTTCCATTTCAAAACAGTTGCTCTGCTGTGTGAATTTAAAAATACTCAACTGTGACTCTCCATTCAATAAAAATAATTTTGGACGTAGTAGGGAGAACACACTTTATTGTCTTAGTTGAGTGATCAGGCTATGGAACATGGATTGAGTATTCTTTATCTGAATGTTTTTGAACAAGAAGATTTCTGAATTTGCCTGTTTTTTTTTATTTTTTTCCACTCATACAAAGTTGGTAGGTTGCTGGGACGATTCTCCCAGCACACACTGCGACGGCTTCCAGGCCGTGGGGACGGCTCCAGGCCGCCGGGGCGGAGAAAGGCGATATTCTGCAGGCCCTTACCCCTGCCCAAATCCAGGGGACTCCGGACACAGCAGGGAGTCTGTCAACGCGACACTCTGTCACTCACTCATCTCACTCACTCAAACACACCAGCTCCTGGCTGTAACGACCTGACCCCCTGAACCTCCGCCTCAGCCCTCCAGAGACTCGGCAAGGACAGGGAGTTTGTCAAAGCAAGATCTCCGTTTATTGGGGGTTAACAAATCAGCTTATATAAACAAAGACTCAAAGCACGTGAACCACCCAGCAATTACCTTGATGGTCAGTATAGCACATTACTCTGAATAGGTCAGACTAACATAAATCGATGTTGGCTCCTATAAGCCAATTAGGACTCTGTGTATGTGATCAGGGTCACGCCTAAGACAACACCAACTCCCAGAGCCATCTTTGGCCCCATGTGCTAAGCATTGCCCTTCTTAACTCCCTCCCAGACCATTATCTCTGGGTGGGCCCAACAGAAGGTACCACATTCCTCTCCCTCTCTCCACCCCTCCCTGGATCCCCTTGCTCCTAGCCCCTTTTCCCCTTCCTTTCCTCCCTCTTTCCCTTTCTCCCAGTGGCCCCCAATTCCTGGAGCATCCTTTAGTGTGAATATCAAACTTCCCGCTGGGTCCTCCTCTTGATGAGGTGTAAGGACACAGTAGTATTGCCTAGAGCTCTTTTTGTGTTCTCCTTTAGTATAGAACACTATTTTGGCTCTTAATCCCTTGCCTCTAAGGATCCTAGCACCTGTAATGCATGCTAGACTTTGGGGGTCAATGATTGTCAGTCATTGTGCAGGTCCTGCAAGTCCTATTATGATTACTTTGGCCCTAACTTGTGTGGAGTATCTTGCACATCCTTGCTTTTCTTCATCTTAAAGCTCTTACAAACCTTACCACCCCCCTCTTCCGTGAAATTCCCTGAGCTTTAAGATGGAGAAAGATTAGGCTGGCCTGGTTCCAGGTGATTAATGTATGGTCTCTGATATTCTGGATTATGGTTTGTTGTTTTTTTCCCAGTTTTGATATTCCTGCACCACCCTTGGCTCCATCCTCATGGGTACTGGATGTCACCTCCTAGCCAGAAATAAAAGTCTGTTAAAATAGAGTCTTATTATAAGAGTAGATTCAAAGGTAGATGGAATAAGAGTAGGAGACTGGTGAGGGGGGGAGGAAATCTCCCATTTGCAGTATGGTTACCTTCTATCTGCCAGACTCTATGCCCTCCATGTTTAGTGAGATCAAACCCCATCAGTTGCAAGTGACAAGGAAGGAGAGTCTGTGAGCTTAACCAGATATCTCATTACTTACTTGCAGTCCTTGATGGTGGCCTATTTTCTCTCCTGTAGCATGATCCCCTCTCTCCTTGTTTCTGGCAGGGCCCTCCTTCCCTTTCCTTCCTGTTTATAATCTTTGCAATTACTATAGGTATTACAGAGATTTACCTTTGAGTGGGTCACTAAGTGGGTTTGGTACTAGAGCCACCTATTGAGAAGTGACATACAAGCGCTTAATTTTCTGTGTCAGGGATACGTTCGCTCAACATAATTGTTTCTTTTTTTTTCTTTTTTTTCTAAGCTTATTTTTTATATTTATTTTGTTATTTCCACTCATACAAACTTAAACAGGAACACCGGTCCCTTCCCTCCCGCCACTCCACTCCCCCACCCCTGGGCCCCCTTCCCCTCCCCCTTCCCTTCCAACCCCACCAGTGCCTCCCCCTCCCATCCCCAGAGCAGCCTTTAATGAGCATGCCAAACTCCCTCTGGATCCTCCTCTCCAGTGAGGTGCAAGGACCCAGTGGCGTTTCCTGTGTTTCCCTTTAGATAGGAACACCACTGTGGATGTCATCCCTTGCCCGCCAAGGATCCTAGTGCCTTTAGCAAATGGGAGACTTTGTGGGGTCCATAGTGTGTTGGACTATTGCACAGGGCAGCAAAGTCCAAATATGATGCTTTGGCCCTAACTTGTGTGGAGTATCTTGCATATCATTACTCTCCTCCCATCCTTGTGCTCCTACAATCTTTTTTTTTAATTGTTTGTCTCTTATCTTTCTTTTTTTTAACATTTTATTATTATTTCGCTCATACAAACTTAATAGGTACACTGGTTCCTCCCTCCTCTTCCCCCCTACCCTCCTGCTCCTCCCTCCCCTCACCCTCCCTCCCCATCTCCCAGTGCCTTCCCCTCCATCCCCAGAGAATCCTTCAATGTGCATGCCAGACTCTTCTCTGGGTCTCTTCTCTGATGATGAACAAGGACCCAGTAGCATTTCCCTGACCCTTTCCTGTATTCCCCTTAAGCATAGGAACACTACTATGGCTGTCAATTCCTTGCCTCCAGGATCTTGGTGCCTTTAGCAAATGCTAGACTTTATGGGGCCAATAGTGTGTGGGACATTGCGGCAGGACATGCAAAGCCCAATTATGATTGCTTCGGCCCTAACTTGTGTGGAGTATCTCGCATATCATTGCTCCTCCCATCGTTGTGCTCTAACAATCTTACTGCCCACTCTTCCGCAAATTTCCTTGAGCTTCAGGATGGGGAGAGATTAGGCGGTTCTAGTTTCCCAGGTGGTTGATATAGAGGCTCTGATTCTTGAATTATGGTTCTTGATTTTATTTTTTTCAGTTTGCTTGCTGCTCCTGCAATGCATTTCATTCCATCCTGATGGGTATTGAATATTCCCCCTGGATAGGAGATAAAAACTTGTTAAATTATAGTCTTGTTATAAGTGTATCTTCAAAGGTAGATGCAATAAAAGTAGGAAATCGCGGTGAGAGAGGGGTCAATCACCCATTTGCGAAATGGTTAATTTCTATCTGCCAGACTATAACGCTCTCCCATTCTGTAAGATCATACCCCATCAGTTGTAAATGATCAGAAAGGAAAATCCATTAACTTAACCAGATGTCTCATAACTTACTTGCAGTCCTTGATGGTGGCCTATTTGCTCTGTTGTAACATGGTCCTCTCTCTCTCCTTGTTACTGGTGTATCCCTCTTCCCCCATCCTCCTTGTTCATAATCTTTGTAATTACGGTAGGTATTACAGATATTTAATCTTTGAGTGTCTCTAAGTGGGTTTCGTACTAGGAGCCACCTATTGGGAGTACATATGGCGCTAATTTTCTAGGTCTGGGATACTTCACTCAATATAATGTTTCTAATTTACATCCCTTCCCAGCAATTCCATTAATTCATCATTTTTTGAATGGCTGAGTAAGTACTCCATTGTATAAATGTATCACATTTTCCTTATCCACTCGTCAACTATTGCACATTTGGGGCTGATTCCATGACTTTGCTACTGTAAACAGTGCTGCTATGAACATGGTCATGCTTGTGCTAATCGAGGTGAATTTCTGCTGTATTGGGTGATTACTCCCAAAAGTGGAATTCAGGGTCATATGGCATTTCAATCTTTAATTTCTTTAAGAATCTCCAGACAGCTCGCCAGTAGTGGCTGTATGAGCCTGCATTCCCACCAGCAAGGTAGGAGAGTTCCCCTCTCTCCACATCCTCCCCAGCATTTGTTGTTGTTTGTATTGTGAATTTTTGCCATCCTGACCGGGGTGAGATGAGATCTCAGGGAAGTTTTGATTTGCATTTCTCTGATGACTAAGGAAGTGGAGCATTTTTTAAGATATTTGTTAGACATTTCAATTCATCCCTGGTAAAGTTTCTTTAAGTTCCAGGGGCCCATTTATTTATTTAGTTATTTATTTATTTATTCAATTGTGTGCATGTGCGTGTGTGTGCGTGTGTATATGTGTGTGTGTGTGTGTGTAGAACCACGGACGATTCAGGAACCACCATGGATGCTTCCACCTCCTCTTTGTTTACTCTGCCCTGGGATTCACAGGTTCCGCCCTACCAGGACCAGAAACTCAGGCCGCCCCCCGCTTCTGCCTGGTGTCTATACGTGGGACCTGCGATCCGAACTCAGGATCTTCCAATTGCAAGGCAGAAGCATAACTCCTGAGCCACCTCTCCAGCCCCCAGGACCCATTTTTTAATTGGGCCATTGGTTCCTCGGTGTTTAGTTTTCTAAGTTCTTTGTGCACTCTGGACAGTAGAGCTCTATCAGATATGTGGTTAGTGAAGATTTTCTCCCATTCTGTGGGTTGCCTTTGAACTCCTGTTACAATCTCTTTATCTGAACAGAAGCTCTTTAATTTCACAAGATCCCAACTGTTGAGGGTTGGTAGCAGTGACTGTGCCATTGGGGTGTCTGTTTAGGAAATGTTGGCCTAGCCCAATCAGTTCGAGGGAGTTCCCTATCCTTTCAACTATGGTTTTTATAGTCTCTGGCCTGATATCAAAGGTCCTTGATCCATTTGGAATTGAGTCTTGTACATGGTGACAAGTATGGGTCCAGCTTTAATCTTCTGCATGTGGAGATCCACTTATGCCAGCACCATTTGTTGAAGATGCTGTTCTTTTTCCATTGGATTCTTTGGGGCCCCTTTGTCAAAGACCAAATGGCTGTAACTTTGTGGGCTTATATCTGGGTCTTCACCCTTATCCATTGATCTGTGTGTCTATTTGGAGCCAGTACCAGGCTGTTTTTATAACTATGGATTTGTAATATAGACTAAGGTTCGGTATGGTGATACCTCCAGCAGTGTTTTTGTTACTCAGGATTGTCTTGCTATCCTGGGTCTTTTGTGCCTCCATTTGAATTTGAGATTGTTTGGTCAACTTCTTTAAAGAATTGCTTTGGGATTTTAATTGGTATAGCATTGGAATTTGTATATTGCCTTTGGTAGGATGGTCATTTTTACGATGTTGATTCGGCAAATCCAGGAACATGGGAGGTCTTTCCAACCTTCTGGTGTCTTCTGCAATTTCTTTCTTTAGGGTTTTAAAGTTTTCATTGTAAAGGTTTTTTTACCCTCCCTGGTTAGGTTTATACCAAGGTACTTCATTTTTTTAGGGGCTATAGTAAATGGGATTGTTTCTCTCAAGGCTTTTTCACTTCTTTCATTCTGGGTATATAGGAAGGCCTCTGATTTTTGCACATTTATTTTGTAATCCTGCCACCCTGCTGAACTTCTCAATTAGTTCCAGGAGCTTCCTGGTTGGAGTTTTTTGGGATTCCTCAGGTATAAGATCATGTCATCTGCAAATAGGGATAGCTTGACTTCTTCCTTGCCGATTTGAATCCCTCTTATGTCCCTTTCTTGTCTTATGCTTCAGCTAAGACTTCAAGTACAATATTGAATAGAAGTAGTGAGAGTGGACAGCCTTGTCTAGTTCCTGATCGAAGTGGGAATGCTTCCAATTGTTCCCCATTGAGCATAATCCTTGCTGTGGGCTTGTTGTATACAGCTTTTATTATATTGATAAGGTTCCTTCCATTCCTACTGTCTCTAGCGTTTTGATCATAAAAGCCTGTTGGATCTTGTCAAAAGCTTTTTTCTGCATCTATCGAGAGTATCATGTGGTCTTGGACTTTGGACTGGTTTACATGATGAATTACATTTATTGATTTATTGATTTGCGTATGTTGAACCAACCTTGTGTGCCGGGGAGGAGCGGGGTGCGGAAGGTATTTTTAAATTTTTAATTTATTTATTTACAAACAAACTAGGTTTATGTCTTTGCCCTCCTGCCCTCCCCATGCACTTCTCTCCCACCCTCCCCACCCTTCTCTTACTCCCATTCTCTTCCTCCCATAGTGATCACACACATAGACACACACTGACATATAAGCACACTAGAAAAGCTTACACATCTTGGAATGCATGTGACATGAAAGAAGAGTTTTATTTATTTGTTTTTAATTGGGAAGGAGACTGAGCTGAGTAGGGGCAAGGAAGCCTAAGGAGAGGAATAAATGAAAATATACATTGGCATATATCTAAAACCCAATAGATTATACAGTAGCTCCTTACTTAAATGAAAAAGTTTTGTTCATATTTTGTGTGTCCTGGATGTTCCAGTTTTAGAAAGTTGTTTCTCATTTTAAAACTCAGGTTGGCTCCACCAAAGAATAGATTAGCAATAAATTATTTGTGCTTGTGAATAACATCCCTTTGAAGCTAATTCAGTAGCTGATACAGCTCATGGGCAACATTACGTGAACACAGCAGATAGGTTGCCTGGAGGAAGTCATACTTCAAAATACCTGCAGGCAAGAAATCGTGGCTTCTGCATCATTCCCTGTTCTTCTCATGTCCTGTCGTACTGGGGTTCAGAGGGACAGCGTTGTCCAATGGGAGAAGCCTATGGGGAGGAACGTCCAATCAGATGACAGACAGCGAAGCGAGGAGGGGCGGGCTTCCAGGGCCTCCCATGGGCCTTTGCGTCCAATCCGCCCTCTGCCGCCATCTTTGGTCCATGCGTGTCTTCCTCCTCGCTGTGGTTCTGGGTCCTCAACCTCCCATCCGGGTCGCACTGCTGGGGAGAAGCGCAGCCGACGCGGGCTGTCCACAGCGCCGGAAGGACGCGGTGCGTGCGGCGGGCTGTCCACAGCGCCGGAGGGACGCGGTGTCCACAGCGCCGGAGGGACGCGGTGTCCACAGCGCCGGAGGGACGCGGTGTCCACAGCGCCGGAGGGACGCGGTGTCCACAGCGCCGGAGGGACGCGGTTGAGTGCGGCGGGCTGTCCGTAGCGCCAGAAGGACGCGGTGCGTGCGGCGGGCCGTCCGTAGCGCCAGAAGGACGCGGTGTCCACAGTGCCGGAAGGACGCGGTGAATGTAGCGGGTCCGGCCGGCCGGCGGGAAGCCGTGTGTCCCGGCGCCCCGGGTTCCGCCTTGCGGTCGCCCGGTGCTCCTCGTCCTTCGGCTGCGCGAGGCGAGGCCGGCTGCGGGTCCCGGGCGTCGTTTCCCGGCACGCGCGGTGGGGAGCGCCGGCCTAGAGCCAACCCGTGGGAGTCGGGGTGCCTGCGGGCTCCCGGGAGGGCGCAGGGCGCTGGAGGACAGCCGCGGAGCGCCAGGGGTGAGGCTGCGCTCGGGCCGCTCTGGGGGTCCGCGGCTTGCAGTTGCAAGTGGCGGGGGTTGGGGGGAGGGTAGGGTTATCGCGGCAGGACTCGGGAAAGTGGGGAGTGCAGGCGTCCTTAGGCATGACGTGACCCACATTTCCAGGTATTTTTAACTTTTATATGAGACAAAGGTTTCCCTTTTAGCCTAGGTTAGGTTGACCTCACGGCACCCCACCCGCCCAGCCTCCCAAGTTCATTAGTCTCCTTTTTTCCTCCTCTGTTTTTGGCTTCCGAAATCCTAAGACTGGTTGTGAAGAGTGCCTAGTGTGGGAAAGTCCTTTTTGCTGGCTGATCCTTCACACAGAGGGTGATTTACCAGTCAAGTCAGCGTTCAGAAGCAACCATGTGCAGAGGCTTGCCCCTTTTTCTTGTTGGTTTTTTTTTTTTTTTTTTCTCTCATTTTTTTGGGATGTGTATATTGTGTGTTTGTCCTGTTACATATTACCTTCCTTGCTCTTGTTAAAGTGCAACAAGAAATGAGTTCTAGACCCGAGTTTCAAGATCCCCTTAGGTACGGTAGTGTGTGTGGTAACTATTCAGGAACTGAGGCTGGGAAGCAAAGCAAGGCTTCTGCCTCGATCCTAGGCCAACCTGGACTTACTAAAGTAGTCTCTAAGAAAGTTCCCTCCAGAAAACAGACAAGCAGGTATTTCTTATTAATTCTTTTGAGAGACAGGTAGATTCATGCCTCTTGCCCATATTATATGATGAGAGACTCAGAAGACACTTTCAGAAGGTCAGTTTCCTTCTACTAGATGGGCAGAGGTCAAATGTAGGTTGTTTTGTGTGAGAGCAAGCACCTTACCAGCCAAGGTGTCTCACCAACCCTAGGAATCAGTTTAATGGTGGAATGTGTACCAAGAACGAGTTGGGCCTTGGGATGGATTCTCTTAGAAATCTGAGAGAACCCTGCTGGCCAGCGAAGGGGCCATAATAAAAGAGCCAGGATTTGCTTACGCAGCTTCTTTAAAGTCCACCATTCCTCCCGACTGAATTACTGAAGTGGGTGTGGTGTGGATGCTGGCTCGCTGTATAGACTGGGAGGTCTAAGCCAGTTGAAAGCACTCAGGGTATTGACAGGCAGGATGGAAAGAGGGAAGGTTAAGATTTGGGAAGGGGAGGATCTACTCACTCTGATGTCTGCTTAAAGTGTCTTGTCATCTGAGAGTTGAAGTGAAGGATTTCAGCACTTGGAAGTATTTGCTGTGAAATTTGAACAAATGCAGAGAATATCCCATCTAAACAGCACCATCTGACAAAATAGAAAGGAAACCAGTTTTTAATAATGTATATGACTTTATCTTTTTCCAGGTATAAACTTGGAAGTCCTTGGATTTAACTCACAACCCGTTGTGTGAAGATCAGGGTAGAACACTTTCTGCTCCAGATGCCAGGAATGGTGAGTAGCTGGGCTGAATTCCTGAATAGGTCAGGGAAGTTCTGGTCCTATGTGCGTGCAAAGTGATGCTGTCTCCTCTCTGCTGTCTGTGAATATGGGACTGCCATCTGGATGTCCAGATCTTGTCGCGTTAGAACCCCCGTTTGTGTCTGCTGTCACTTGTCCATCTTTGCCTGGTGACCCTCAGCTGTCACAACCTCTTCTGTATGATGCTTTTCATTCAGTTCATGGTATTCCTACGACTGGCTGGACTTGGATTCCCACTTGATAGCTTGGTGACTAGTATTAGGCACTTGCCCTCTCTGAGGGCACTAATTTAGCTGTGTGTGTGTGTATGTATTACATGTATTTTTGTATGTATATATGTGTGTGTATACATTCATGTTGTGTGTGCTGTATGTTTTTGTAATGCATATGTGTGTGTATACATTCATGTGTGTGTGTGTGTGTGTGTCTGGTAATAGGATGGAGTTGGAAGTTCCCACATGTTAGGCATCTTCTCTGTTTTTTTCTTTGGAGATAAAAGCATTTAGCTCATGCTGTCCTTGAACCTGGATCCTTGTGTCTTGCCTTCTCTTTTTACTGTGACTACAAGCTTGTTCCTTCAGAGCTGGCTTTGGGTCTTCTTTGTCCCAGTGAAGAGAAGACCAGGGTAGTGACCATCACATGAAAGGTCTCCCCAAGTCCTCCTGCAGCTGGCTCCTGGAGCAGGTCTGGAGGTATCAGAGACATGCAGAAGCACTGACTCTTGCCTTGTCATCCCGCACCAAGAGAAAGTCCTTGTGGCATAAGGGGAACCCAGATACACAGAGACATACTTGAAGATAGATGTCTGCAAATGATGAAAGACAGAAGGAGACACAGCAAGAGGCACAGATAGACCAGCAAGTTTTAGGACACACTGCCCTAGACCTTTGATAGGAGGTGCAGATCGACTCAGTTTGCCCTCACTTCTCTATATAGGGAACATAACAGGCTGTTGTGTCACTACTTTGACTGAGGAGATGCCACACACAACCCTATATGTAGATTACCATGCTCTTTGTGTATTCTAGACACTATTCCTCTGTGTGATGTATAGCTGGCAAAGATTTTCTCTCTTCACTGTCTGAAAGGTTATTTTGTACATAAGCTCTTTATTTACATCAGACCCCATTTGTCACTGATAGTTTTCCTTTGTGCTACCAGAGCCTGTTCCCCAAATCCTTACCTGTGTCTATTGTTGAAGTATACTGATCCTCTAGCAGTTTCAGTGTATTCAGTCTCTGTCAAGGTCTTGATCTTAGGACTTGAAGCCCTGGCCAATGGAAGACACAGGGTGATGACTATACGTTGATGCACACAGACAGTTTGCAGGGGGTGGGCTTTTCTCTCTGGTATTTTGTGAGCATCTTCCTGGTTCTTCAATTGTCAGGAAGTTTTAGCGATTGGGTCTAGCTGTCACCCTGTGACTCTAGGTGTGAAAACCATAAGGAGGATTCTTTATGTCCAGGAAGTCAGAAGCAGTGAGTGTCTGCTGAATCCCAAGCAGGCAGGAAAGCTGTCCACAGGGCTTCCACTATGGGGTCCCCAAGCTGAATCCCTCCTGTGCCTACTTTGTGCTCCCCCCTCAGGCAGAGGGTCAGGCATGTTCCTCCCAGCTTGTGTTCTGGAGCCCTGGGTCTGCCATGGTAGGGCTGAACTTGAAGAAATGCAGACCCCCCCCCAATATCTCCATTGTTGGATGCTACTTTGGGGACTGATGTTGTGCCCATCTGGCCCTAACCACTCACATGGTGTTAAAGGGCTGTGGCAAGGTCAGACCACAGAGGGATCCTAGGGGTCTCTGGCCTGTGGAGTCTTCACACACAGGAGTTCCGAGGACCAGGACCAGAGGGCTAGTGCATAGCAGACTGTAGGGAAGTTGAATGAAGGATGCATGCAGTTTTGTCCACGATACTGGCAGTAATTACAAAAAACAAAGTTCTTTCTATTATTTGTACTGGATGTCATGTCCTGGATAATTGCTTCCAGTTCAGCTGTCAGCCTGCCTCCTGAGAAGAATCAATTTGGAGATTTTTTAAATTCTCTGATACTTTCATTTTTAAAAAATATATATAATATAATTTTATATAGTATATATAATTAACCTGTATTATACACATATTAATCATGCTCACATAATTCATGAGCTGGTACTGCTTTATGTGCAAGGTTAACCAAAAATGGTAATATGATACATTTTGTGTACAAGAAGTTTTGCTTTAAAACAAACTTAAAAAAAAAAAAAGAACTTTTCTTTATATCCTCATTCATGTGGGATGGCGCTATCTACTGTCATTTAGTCTGTGTAGAAGGAACTTGAATAACCATTTCATCATGGGCTGTGAAGTGTGAGGTCTCCCATTGTGCAACCAGAGAGTAGGGTCTGGGCTCTCCAGGTTTCAGTGTGATCTCTGTGTCTGAGACCTCTGTTTTTCTGCCCTCTTGGGAAGTGCCTCCATTTTCCCTCAGTGGCCAGGAGGAGATCTGGAAAACTGCCCTGGTCTCTGTCATGCAGTGCCGTGGTGGTGATGAGAAATCAAAGGAAGGGTGTTATCTGGCACACAAGCAAGAAATGACAGCTCATATCCCTTCTAAACAGTGACAAAATAGTAAGGTGTTGTGTGAATACATTTTCTGGTGACACCAAACAGCTGTCTTTCCACCCAGATAGGAGTTCAGTGACTGACCAAAGTAGTGTCATTCCAAGCTCTAACTTCAGAAGCCAATGGATCTGTTGTGTACAGAATCTGTACAGGAGTCTTGGTGAGGTTATTTACAGGGGCATGGAGGACCTAGCGTGATTGATGGCTTCATGGAGGTTGCCTAGATGGAGATCTCCAATTAACTTTCCTCGTCCATGTACACCCTGAGGCACCTCTAAAACCTAGGGCATGAGGGCATGGGCAGCTAGGGCAGAGTCGTGGACTAACATCCAGGAGGTGCTTCAAGCTAGGTGTGAGCCCCAGTTGAGAATCCAAGGACTTTCTTCTCTTGTCCGTCTGGGCAAATGTCCTCTACTGCCTCTTCTAGGTTTGTAGTTTTTAGGAAGTAATCCTAAGCTATCTGAGATGTACAGGTTGCAATCTACATAATAGAGGGAACGTGTAACATTTTTCTTAATGTCTGTAGAGTTATTGATGCTTTTCCTTTTAGGACAAGGGACCATCACAGAACAGTGGACAGAAAAAATGTTGAGGCAGAGGCAGGAAAAAATCAGGAAATGTCATGTTGTAAGCACAGCATGTAGAGGTCCCGCATAAACAAGAATGCTGGTTGTTGACACTGAGCCCGCATAAGATTGGTCAGGCCAAAAGGGAGCTGTGGAGAGGTGTGTCCCCCATGTTGTGTGTAGAGTGATCAGAGGACAGCTTTCCGAAGACAGTTCTCCTGTCCTGTGGTTCCAGAAATGAAAGGCAGGTCCAATTTCACTGTGGGCACCTTTATCCATTGAGCCAATCCTTAGGCCCAGGACTCTTCAATGAGCCCTCTCTGATGACTAAGGATGGGGAGCACTTTTAGTTGTTAGCTAAGCATTTGGATTTCCTCGATTCTGAACTTTCTGTTTATTCCATTCTTTTATTGAGTTATTTGTTTTCTTAAAGGTTACATTGTTGTGTTCTTTGTATATTCTAGGCATATGGGGCACTGTCTTGATCATGAAAAGAATCTTAATGGGAATTTATGGCTCACAGGAACCTCATTGGGCAGAGTTAGTATATTCCTTCTATGCGTAAATCCATGTTAAAATTTATTTTTCTGAAAACTAGTGTCTGGAATAGACTGGTTGTAGAAGACCTTGGTTAGTGTGATTAAAGCCCTTAATTTATGCATAGTTCTACCTAAACAGTATTTGACGGTAGATTCCTATAGTCCCAATTCTGGGGAAGTTGATACAGGGAAATTACAAGGCATTTATTTTTCTTCCTTCTGTGGAACGAATGAAATATTATCTTCTTTGTGACAATGGCAAGACATAGCATTACTGTGCCCAAAGCTGAGGTTAAAGAGACATGTGTCATTTCAGGGGTTGGTATCGTTTGAGGACATAGCTGTGGACTTCACCTGGGAGGAGTGGCAGTGCCTGGATGCTGCTCAGAGGACCCTCTACAGGGATGTGATGCTGGAGAACTACAGCAGCCTGATGTGTTTGGGTGAGTCTAAGTCTCCTGTAACTTTTAGTTCCAATTATTTTCTTTTGATGTAAGTATAAGAATTGATCCGATCTATATTTTTTAATAACATTCTTTATTTGGTTTTTAGTGTGTGTCTGTTTGGTGTGTGTGTGCATTCTCAAGGGTGACATTTTGTGTCTGCAAGTTCCAGGTCAGGTGTGAGGTGTTATCCCAGTTTTCTGCCTTTGTTTGGGTAGTGTCTCTTGCTTGCTTCTGGCTCTCAAGTTTCTGGGGAAGTCTTTCAGCACCTCATGTCTCATAGAACACTGGGCCTACAAGTATGTGCTTCTGTAGTCAGAGATAAAATTTTATGGTTTTAGTGCACATGACCTCCTGTATGCACTCTTGCGAGGTATGCAATTTTCTGACTATACCATCTGCACTCCATTACACAATCTGTCCAAGCCTTATGGCAAACTTTTAGTAGTGTATCTCCTTGTTTCTCGCACATTTGTTTAAGGACATACAGTTGTAGAGAACATAGTAGCTACAAAATGCACATATTTCATGAGTAATTTTTTGGTTAAGTGTGTCAGCACAGGCATTACTGGTTTATTGGCCACTTCAATTTTTTTCATTTCTACTGCATGCTGATATAAAAATTTTGGCATGCCATTTTAAAATACATGTATGCATACTTAAAATAAGAATAAATAATTTTGGTAATATCTAAAGCCTTAACTAATTATGTTTTTATATTGATCACAATTGTTTTTTTTCTGATAATTGTAAGTTTTCTTCCATGAAAAATTTCTTGCTTGGTTTTGATCTTTTAATGGGACTACCAATAAAAATGCCATTGTGTTCTTAAAGGTTTTTCCATGTGTTCCCAAAATAACAAAGTCACTATAATATTGCTTTACCAAACTTGCTCATTCCTGTGACATTTTTTATAGGATTTTATCCCATCGAATCTAGCAACCAGTAAAATAAAATTGTCTTCTAAAAGTTCATTGGAATTTCTTACTTTTTCTGGTATGTATAAGCTCCCTTTCTTGGGGATGAATCTGCTTTCTAATTCCATGCTCCCATGTCTACTCCTGCTAAGGTGGACAGGAATTCACATGCCGTTTAGTCAGACCCCATTCCTTTGAAACAAAGAAGGATAAATGCTGGACCCAGCAGAGTTGTTTTCAGGAAATTCCAAGTGCATTTGGGTCAACTCGGTTCATGTTTCCTTTTTCCTTGCAAAATTCTGGCCTAAGTTACTAAGGAGTTTCTGTAAGGATCCATCTGCCTAAGGGGGCTAGCAGGCACGCCCAAGCTGAAAAAACACTTCCGCAGGGAAAGAAGAAAAAAAAATGCTTTAAATGTGTCCTGAACACTGCACTTCCTAGCTCTAAGAGGAAAGCCCAGGACAGCCATATGCCCCTGCTCACCAATTTAATGGCACTTGGAATGTTTCAAACTATCCTTTGATGTATCAAAAATTAATGGGACTAAGTTCAAATTATTACTGCTGTGTCCTTTGACAATTATTGGACAGGATCCTGCTTTTTTTCACCCATAAATTTGGTAACTTGGTTAACTTTTGGAGTTGCCCTTTTAGTGCTAATTGTCCTATTTGATGCAAATGGAAAGTAGTAAGGTCTAGAGTTTACAACACAAGCTTGTTTTCCAGGTTCTCAGGTGTCCAATTCAGGCCTCAAGCATTCATCAGCATTTACAACAAAGCTTGCTTTTCAGGTTCTTAAGCATCCATTCAGGCTCCAGACATTTGTAAGGCCACCAAAGGCCCCTTGGAAGCCTGGCTATCCTCCATTGAAGGTATGCCCTATAAATTTACAATTGTTAGTTTTTGATTTGTCTCACTAGCTCTTCTGGATCTTTTCTGTGCTGCCTCTCACACAGCCTCTCTGCATGCCCCGCAATGATGAAAATCTGCTTTTCTCTGCCACCTGAGTTCCTCAGCCTCTCTGCCTACCTGGCTCACAGCCTTTCTGCCTGCCCTGCCCACAGATTCTCCACCTCCACTCATAGCCTCTCTGCCTGCCCCTGCAATGATGAAAACCTACTTTTCTCTGCCACCTTGAGTTCCTTTGGTCCATGATTCTTTTGCTGTGGTGTCTTATGACTGGTAGGCAATGACAGGCAAGGTTCCACATGAGGGTAGTGACCAACATAAGGCAGGCAGAGCAGCTATATTCCACACAGCTGAAGAGGCTCAGAGTCACCCCAGCTTTCATGGTACTCACTGGAAAAAATATAAATAAAAAGTTGAAATGTGGCAGTACTGATTCAGGGAGGCCCTAACCTGGCTCCAGAATTCAGGACAAGCCTGGTCATCAGACATGCACCAGAGGGTTCCAATAGAGACCATGCAGGTGGATTGATTAACAAACAATGGGAAGTGGCCATCTAACCTGTACCTGCAATGAACACTTAGTAAACAGTTTACATGACTGGTGGATGTCCCCCAGAGGAAGGATAGCAACACCTGATTGGACCCTGACCCTATATAAGCCCAAATGCCCTTAATGACTCTGAATCTGTGGCTCTCATTTACTGCTGCTTCTCACCTGATTCCCAGGGTCTGGTGGTGATCCCATTGATGGCTCACCCATTTGCCTCCATCCCCGAGGCCCCATTGTTTCTCCCTGCTCCCCCTGGCTGGTCCAGTGGGAGATATGGCAATAACCCATCAATCTGCTGCCTTCAGGAACTCATCTCACTACAAAAGATAGGCACATCCAAAAATAAAAGGCTGGTCCAAAATTTTGCAAGCTATGGAATCAGACAGAACAGACAGGAGTAGTTATAATGCTATTGGACAAAGTGGACTTCAAACCAAAAAAAATCATAAGATGCACAGATGGATACTACATTTTAATCACAGATACATTCACCAAAAGACTCACAATAATGAGCATATATATACCTAATACAGGATCCTCCCATTCATTAAGCAAACCCTACAGTGTCTAAAGCAAGAATTCAACCTCCAAATGATAATATTGGGGATTTCAATACTGCTCTTTCAACATGGTATAGATCAACAGGTAAAAAACTTAACAGAGACACATTGGAACTTAAACTCTTACTGAAATGGACCTTACAGATTTCTACCAAACTTTTCATTCACACACCAAGAATACACATTTCTCTCAGCAGTACATGGAACTTTCTCCAAAATAGACCACATATTGGACCACAAAATGAATCTTGATATATATATATATATATATATATATATATATATATATATATATATATATATAGGGAAAGTTGAAATTTTAGCCTGTCCCCTATCAGGCCAACATGGTTTAAGTTTGACATCTGCAACTCAAAAAAACAGCAGAAAATACACTAACTTTTGGAAACTAAGACTATGACACTGAATGACAATTGGGTTCAGAAAGAAATCATTAAATAAATTCAGCATTTCCTAGAAGCAATCAATAATGAAAATACAACAAATAAATCTCTGGGACACAATGAAAGCTATCCTAACGGTAAGTTTATAGCTCTTATGCCTTATCGAAAAATAGAAACATCTCAAATAAATAATCTCACATAAGCTAAAGCTTTAGAGATGCGAGAGCAAATCTAACCTGAATTCTCCGAGATATTTTAGGAACAATAACACCATTACTCCTTAAACTGTTTAACAATTGCAAAGGAAGCAACACTGCCAAATTCTTTCAATGAAGCTAATATCAAACAAATCCCCAAACCTAATAAGGATGCACTTAAAAAAGAAAACTAAAGGCCAATCTCTTTGATGAACACAGATGCAAAGATTCTCACAAATCTTAGCAGATCAGATTCAAAAACATATCAAGAAGATCATTCACTGTGATCAAGTAGGCTTATCCCAAGCACTCAAGGTTGGTTCAACATATGCAAATCAATATACGTAATCCATCATAAATCAATCCAAAGCTCAAGACCAAATGATACTCTGCATAGACAAAATGTAACATCATTTTGTTATCAAACCCTAGAGACAGTTGGAATGGAAGAAACTTTATCAACATAATAAAAGTTGTATATAACAAGCCAATACAAGGTTGTACTCAATGGGGAAAAACTTAAAGCATTCTTTTGGGTCAGGAACTAGACAAGGCTGTCCACTTTCACCGTTCTACTCAATATGTACTTGAAGACTTAGCTGGAGTGATAATTTAATTTTATCTTTTTTTTTTTTCCGGTGCTGGGACCAAACCCAGGGCCTCGTGCTTGCTAGGCAAGCGCTCTCCCACTAGCTAAATCCCCAACCCCTGATGATAATTTAAGAGAATAAGATAAAGGGATTCAATTCAGCAAGGAAGAAGTCAAGATATCTTTTTTTGCATATGAAGTGATCCTATACTTGAGTGATCCTAAAAACTCTACTAGGAAGCTCCTGGAACTAATACAAAAGTTCAGCAAGGTCAGGTTACAAAACAATGTGCAAAAATCAGTGCACCTCCTAATCCAAGAACAAAAAAGTGAGAAATCCCAGGACGCAATAACAAAAACCTTAGAAAAACCTAACCGGAAGTGGGAGAACTTTACAATGAAAAGCTTAAAACCCTAAAGAAATTACAGAAGAAACCAGACAGTGGAAACATATATGTTCACTTAAAGTTAAATATTACTGCATCTAAATAAAGAAAAGAAAAATAGTTAATATTTTATAAAAACCATGTACCAAGAGAGTGTTAAGGAAGGATAGTAGAGGTACAAATGTAAAAACAGGAAAGAAGAAGTCAGAAATTAGGGACAGAAGAAAGAAGTCATACCTTGAGGTTATCCTAGATAGCTTATCACTATGAGTTACAAAAACACATGTATTTCCTTGACAGACTTCAGCTCTAATGTTTAAAATCCAATTGTTGCTGCAGTTAATGTTGAAGCGTCATCTTTGGTCCCATGTGCTCAACTATACCCTGCCGTAATTCCTGGGTGGGTCCAACATCTCCCCCTTTTTGTTTTAATAGACTGTATTTTACAATTAACTATACACATGTCCAACATCCCATAAGTCCCAGTGTGAGCTTCTGTTGTTGTCCTGTCTGGGTTGGCCTTCCCAGTCAGGCAGGTTGGCATCAGCGCCAGGCATGGCAGCAGGTAGCTTGGGGAAGTTGCACGCAGCCCATACAGACAATATAGGCCTGCCTGGTCTATATTTTCCACATATCCATCCTTTGTGGCAGCCAGTGGGAACCAGAGTGCTTTTGCTCTGACCTTGTTGACCCTGCATCAAAGGGGGTCCAGCATAATGGACTGTACCTGGCTTGGGTTTGGTCAGCACCTGTAATGGTTACTCTTAACTATTGCTGTGAGAGAATACCCAAAGTCAACCAACTTAAGGGAGAAAGGGAGGTTTATTCAGCTTATGGTTCCAGAGGGAAGGTACAGTCTCTCAAAGTAGAGGTGGCATGGCTGGCTGGCCAAAGCTGGAGGAGGCTAAGTCACTGCAGACATCTTGGAAGCTGAGAGTTGCAGACTGCTTGCAGCAAAGGCTAACTTCTCCTGGAGGTAGGGTGGGACTAATCCACCTCAAGGCCCACCCCTTGTGATTGCCTTCCTCCAGCAAGGCTCCACCTCTCGAGGTACCATGACCTGCCAAACACATGAGAATGTGGGGAACACATTTCAAACCATGACATTCCACCCCTGGCCCCCACAGGCTTATTGCCATCTCATTATATAAACCATACTCAGTCCAACTTTAAAAGTCTTCATAGACTACAATGGTAGTACCAACAGTCCAAAAGTCCAAAGTCCAAAGCCTGTAAAATCAAAATACAAGTTACATACTTCCAATATACAATGGCACAGAATAAACATTCCCATTCCAAAAGGTAGGAATGGGGGCATATCCAAGAAAGATCGGTCCATAACAAATCTTGTAGCTCCAAGTCCAACAGGTGAGCCTCTCCTTGAAATCATCTCAGTTCCAAAGGGCTTTGGTTCCATCCCTCCAATGCAGCTGCCCATAGAATACATTGGTCTCTTGAGCTGACTTCTCTCAGGGTATACAGCTCTCCTTGGCAGGTGTCCCACGTTGTTTCTGGAATTTCTAACATCTTTACTTCTCAATGGCAAACCAAGCTTTAACTCCACAGCACAAACTGCCCTTCTTATGCCTCTAAACTGCAGGCTTCTTGCTTCATGATCCCTGGATTCTACCAATTTTTGAAATCTTGGAGGAGGACTCCATGATCTCCTTCCTCTTGCATCACTGATGCCTCTAAAACCAGAACCACGTGGACGACTTTGCCAAAACTGGCCCCTTTGAATCACAGTTGATTCTGCTTCTCTATGTTGACCATCTCGTTCACTCCTGAGCAGTTGCTTGGTAAGAGAATTCAACTCTTGCTTTGAAACTCCACCCTTTAGTTCCACTCTTCTGAAAGGATTTGCATTCTTATGAGTGGGAGCCTTCCCTGAGGATCTTTTTCTCAAGCTAGGGCCTCTCCTATTATTCAAATTAAGAGCAGGGTTTGATTTAAAAATGGAGCTAATCTCTTCAACAGCCATTTTGTTCTCTGCTTCTTCCTGGTTCAACTCTTTAAGTTTGCCATTGTATTTTTCATCATTGGATCTTATAGTTTTTGCTTCTTCCCACCTGATTCTTTGCTTTTTTTCATAACTGAAGACAACTAAAAAGTAGCCATATAACATTGTCAAGACTACATTGCTTTGGGGCTGGAGAGGTGGCTCAGGGGTTAAGCCTCCGCCTTGCAGGCGGAAGGTCCTGAGTTCGGATCCCAGATCCCACGTATAGACGCCGAGCGGAAGCGGGGGCGGCCTTTGCTTCTGGTTCTGGTAGGGCGGAGCCTGTGAATCCCGGGGCAGAAGGAGGTGGAGGCGTCCATGGTGGTTCGCAAATTCGTCCGTGGTTCTACACATACACACCACACACACACAGACACACACACAAGCGTGGGCACATACCACGCACATGTACTAACTAATACTAATAATAAAAAATTAAAAAAAAAGAAAAAAAAACAAAAAAAAAAAAAAAAAAAGACTACATTGCTTTGAAATTTCCTCCACCAAGCACTCCAGCTTAACTTCAGGCAAGCTTTCAGGACGAGGGCAAAACTTCACTAAACTCTCGGCCAACACACGGCTCCATGTGTCACTCATCTAATTGCAAATGCAATCTCTGTTCCCCTTTGGACCATCACAAGCTGGGCTTCCACTGTCTGCATCTCTCACAGCATTGCTTTCCTCTGAGCTCTCACAAGAAAGGCCTCTTTTGCCTAACTGCCAAGACACAAAGACTTTCCCAGCACAAAGTCCCAATGTTCTCCATATTTCCCCACAAACAGTTCCTAGGCTACTAACCACACCACAGCATTGGCCATACTTTTGGGTACCACATTCTCTCAGCTTCACAAAACTTCACTTGTGGTACCAGCTGTTCTTATCTCTCAGCAATACCCACTCTCTGTACCATTTCTATATGGTTCCCACTCTTAACTATTGCTGTGAGAGAATACCCAAAGTCAACCAACTTAAGGGAGAAAGGGAGGTTTATTCAGTTTACGGTTCCAGAGGGAAGGTACAGTCTCTAAAAGTAGAGGTGGCATGGCTGCCTGGCCAAAGCTGGAGGAGACCAAGTCACCACAGACATCTTGGAAGCTGAGAGCTGCATACTGCTTGCAGCAAAGGCTGACTTCTCCTGAGGTAGGGTGGGACTAATCCACCTCAAGGCCCACCCCTTGTGACTGCTTTCCTCCAGCAAGGCTCCACCTCTTAAGGTACCAGGACCTTGCCAAACACATGAGACTGTGGGGGACACATTTCAAACCATGACAGCATCCTTGTGTGGAGCCTTCCCTGGCATTAACTGCCAGCCCTGGAAGAACCTCTCCTCTGGAAGGCATGCCAGGTTATGTGGCTAGTAGATTAAACCTTACGAGCCTCCAAGCTTGAATCGCGTCTCTGGGGTGGGGGCATGGCATGGATGTTCAAGGGCCATAAATGTCTGTAGCGTGGTCTTGTTGATGGAGTGTTGTTGAGAGATGTGCTGAGGAAACACTTAAACAATATAATTATTGAACAATTCTTTCTAGATATTAGGTCAAACCCAGATGGACTCCACCTTGGTTTAGATAAGGTATCAATCAGTCCATCTTGAATTAGGTCAGGCCTATAAGGATTACAGTTAGCATCTTCCTTGAGCACACCATGTTTTTGTTTTATTATCTATTATTTATTCAATTGTGCCTGAATGCGTGCATGAGTATGTGTGTGTGTGTGTGTGTGTGTGTGTGTAGAACCACAGATGAATGCGGGAACCACCATGGACTGCCTCCACCTCTTCCTTGTTTACTCTGCACTGGGATTCACAGGCTCTGCCCTATCAGAACGCAGGCCGCCCCTTCTTCCGAAAAGCACTCTGGTTCCCACTGGCTGCCACAAAGGATGGATATGTGGAAAATATAGACCAGGCAGGCCTATATTGTCTGTATGGGCTGCGTGCAACTTCCCCAAGCTACCTGCTGCCATGCCTGGCGCTGATGCCAACCTGCCTGACTGGGAAGGCCAACCCAGACAGGACAACAACAGAAGCTCACACTGGGACTTATGGGATGTTGGACATGTGTATAGTTAATTGTAAAATACAGTCTCTATTAAAACAAAAAGGGGGAGATGTTGGACCCACCCAGGAATTACGGCAGGGTATAGTTGAGCACATGGGACCAAAGATGACGCTTCAACATTCAACTGCAGCAACAATTGGATTTTAAACATTAGAGCTGAAGTCTGTCAAGGAAATTACATGTGTTTTTGTAACTCATAGTGATAAGCTATCTAGGATAACCTCAAGGTATGACTTCTTTCTTCCTGTTCCCTAATTTCTGACTTCTTCCTTTCCTGTTTTTACATTTGTACCTCCTACTATCCTTCCTTAACACTCTCTTGGTACATGTTTTTTATATAAATATTAACTATTTTTCTTTTCTTTATTTAGATGCAGTAATATTTAACTTTAAGTGAACATATATTGTTTCCACTGTCTGGTTTTCTTCTGTAATTTCTTTCTTTAGGGTTTTAAGCTTTTCATTGTAAAGTTCTCCCACTTCCTTGGTTAGGTTTTTACTAAGGTTTTTGTTATTGCGTCCCTTAGGGATTTCTCACTTTTTTGTTCTTGGATTATAGGAGGTGCACTGATTTTTGCACATTTGTTTTGTAACCTGCCACCTTGCTGAACTTTTGTATTAGTTCCAGGAGCTTCCTAGTAGAGTTTTTAGGATCACTCAAGTATAGGATCACTTCATATGCAAATAAAGATATCTTGACTTCTTCCTTGCTGAATTGAATCCCTTTATCTTATTCTCTTAAATTATCACTCCAGGGGTTGGGGATTTAGCTCAGTGGTAGAGCGCTTGCCTAGCAAGCACGAGGCCCTGGGTTTGGTCCCCAGCACCGGAAAAAAAAAAAAGATAAAATTAAATTATCACTCCAGCTAAGTCTTCAAGTACAATATTGAGTAGAACTGGTGAAAGTGGACAGCCTTGTCTAGTTCCTGACCAAAATAAGAATGCTTTAAGTTTTTCCCCATTGAGTACAACCTTGTATTGGCTTGTTATATACAACTTTTATTATGTTGATAAAGTTTCTTCCATTCCAACTGTCTCTAGGGTTTTGATAACAAAATGATGTTACATTTTGTCTATGCAGAGTATCATTTGGTCTTGAGCTTTGGATTGATTTATATGATGGATTACGTATATTGATTTGCATATGTTGAACCAACCTTGAGTGCTTGGGATAAAGCCTACTTGATCACAGTGAATGATCTTCTTGATATGTTTTTGAATCTGATCTGCTAAGATTTTGTTGAGAATCTTTGCATCTGTGTTCATCAAAGAGATTGGCCTTTAGTTTTCTTTTTTAAGTGCATCCTTATTAGGTTTGGGGATTTGTTTGATATTAGCTTCATTGAAAGAATTTGGCAGTGTTGCTTCCTTTGCAACTTGTTAAACAGTTTAAGGAGTAATGGTGTATATTGTTCCTAAAATATCTCGTAGAATTCAGGTTAGATTGCTCTCGCATCTCTAAAGCTTTAAGCTTCATTGTGAGATTATTTATTTGAGATGTTTCTATTTTTCGATAAGGCATTAAGAGCTATAAACTTACCGTTAGGATAGCTTTCATTGTGTCCCAGAGATTTTATTTGTTGTATTTTCATTATTGATTGCTTCTAGGAAATGCTGAATTTATTTAATGATTTCTTTCTGAACCCAATTGTCATTCAGTGTCATAGTCTTTAGTTTCCAAAAGTTAGTGTATTTTCTGCTGTTTTTTGAGTTGCAGATGTCAAACTTAAACCATGTTGGCCTGATAGGGTACAGGCTAAAATTTCAACTTTCCCATATATATATATATATATATATATATATATATATATATATATATATATCAAGATTCATTTTGTGGTCCAATATGTGGTCTATTTTGGAGAAAGTTCCATGTACTGCTGAGAGAAATGTGTATTCTTTGGTGTGTGAATGAAAAGTTTGGTAGAAATCTGTAAGGTCCATTTCAGTAAGAGTTTAAGTTCCAATGTGTCTCTGTTAAGTTTTTTACCTGTTGATCTATACCATGTTGAAAGAGCAGTATTGAAATCCCCAATAATTATCATTTGGAGGTTGAATTCTTGCTTTAGACACTGTAGGGTTTGCTTAATGAATGTGGAGGATCCTGTATTAGGTATATATATGCTCATTATTGTGAAGTCTTTCTGGTGAATTGTATCTGTGATTAAAATGTAGTATCCATCTGTGCATCTTATGATTTTTTTTGGTTTGAAGTCCACTTTGTCCAATAGCATTATAACTACTCCTGTCTGTTTCCTGTCTGATTCCATTAGCTTGCAAAATTTTGGACCAGCCTTTTATTTTTAGGATGTGCCTATCTTTTGTAGTGAGATGAGTTTCCTGAAGGCAGCAGATTGATGGGTTATTGCCATATCTCCCACTGGACCAGCCAGGGGGAGCAGGGAGAAACAATGGGGCCTCGGGGATGGAGGCAAATGGGTGAGCCATCAATGGGATCACCACCAGACCCTGGGAATCAGGTGAGAAGCAGCAGTAAATGAGATGCCACAGATTCAGAGTCATTAAGGGCATTTGGGCTTATATAGGGTCAGGGTCCAATCAGGTGTTGCTATCCTTCCTCTGGGGGACATCCACCAGTCATGTAAACTGTTTACTAAGTGTTCATTGCAGGTACAGGTTAGATGGCCACTTCCCATTGTTTGTTAATCACTCCACCTGCATGGTCCTCTATTGGAACCCTCTGGTGCATGTCTGTATGACCAGGCTTGTCCTGAATTCTGGAGCCAGGTTAGGGCCTCCCTGAATCAGTACTGCCACATTTCAACTTTTTATTTATATTTTTTTCCAGTGAGTACCATGAAAGCTGGGGTGACTCTGAGCCTCTTCAGCTGTGTGGAATATAGCTGACTCTGCCTGCCTTATGTTGGTCACTACCCTCATGTGGAACCTTGCCTGTCATTGCCTACCAGTCATAAGACCACCACAGCAAAAGAATCATGGACCAAAGGGGAACTCAAGGTGGCAGAGAAAAGTAGGTTTTCATCATTGCAGGGGCAGGCAGAGAGGCTATGAGTGGAGCAGGTGGAGAATCTGTGGGCAGGGCAGGCAGAAAGGCTGTGAGCCAGGTAGGCAGAGAGGCTGAGGAACTCAGGTGGCAGAGAAAAGCAGATTTTCATCATTGCAGGGGGCATGCAGAGAGGCTGTGTGAGAGGCAGGCACAGAAAAGATCCAGAAGAGCTAGTGAGACACAAATCAAAACCTAACAATTGTAAATTTATAGGGCATACCTTCAATGGAGGATAGCCAGGCTTCCAAGGGGCCTTTGGTGGCCTTACAAATGTCTGGAGCCTGAATGGATGCTCTAAGAACCTGAAAAGCAAGCTTTTGTTGTAAATGCTGATGAATGCTTGAGGCCTGAATTGGACACCCTGAGAACCTGGAAAACAAGCTTGTGTTGTAAACTCTAAGACCTTACTACTTTCCATTTGCATCTAAATAGGACAATTAGCACTAAAAGGGCAACTCCAAAAGTTAACCAAGTTACCAAATTTATGGGTGAAAAAAAGCAGGTATCCTGTCCAATAATTGTCAAAGGACACAGCAGTAATAATTTGAACTTTAGTCCCATTAATTTTTGATACATCAAAGGATAGTTTGAAACATTCCAAGTGCCATTAATATTGGTGAGCAGGAGGCATATGGCTGTCCTGGGCTTTCCTCTTAAGAGCTAGGAAGTGCAGTGTTCAGGACACATTTAAAGCATTTTTTTTTCTTTCTTTCCCTGCTGGGAAGTGTTTTTCAGCTTGGGCGTGCCTGCTAGCCCCCTTAGGCAGATGGATCCTTACAGAAACTCCTTAAGTAACTTAGGCCAGAATTTTGCAAGGAAAAAGGAAACATGAACCTGAGTTGACCCAAATGCACTTGGAATTTCCTGAAAACAGACTCTGCTGGGTCCAGCATTTATCCTTCTTTGTTTCAAAGGAATGGGGTCTGACTAAACGGCATGCTTGAATTCCTGTTCCACCTTAGCAGGAGTAGACATGGGAGCATGGAATTAGAAAGCAGATTCATCCCCAAGAAAGGGAGCTTATACATACCAGAAAAAGTAAGAAATTCCAATGAACTTTTTAGAAGACAATTTTATTTTACTGGTTGCTAGATTCGATGGGATAAAATCCTATAAAACATGTCACAGGAATGAGCAAGTTTGGTAAAGCAATATTATAGTGACTTTGTTATTTTGGGAACACATGGAAAAACCTTTAAGAACACAATGGCATTTTTATTGGTAGTCCCATTAAAGATCAAAACCAAGCAAGAAAATTTTTCATGGAAGAAAACTTACAATTTATCAGAAAAAACAATTGTGATCAATATAAAACATAATTAGTTAAGGCTTTAGATATTACCAAAATTATTTATTCTTATTTTTAAGTATGCATACATGTATTTTAAAATGGCATGCCAAAATTTTTATATCAGCATGCAGTAGAAATGAAAAAAATTGAAGTGGCCACAGACACAAAACACACATGTAAACACAGAACATATAAACATACAAGCACATAAACAACTGTACAATTTACCAGCAACTGTCTAAAAATTACCCTTGAAAGCTTTATCAAAGCAGATTAACATTTAGGAAAACCTTATTTAAAACAAGACCTTATATAAGTTAAGTCTAGCAGCTTAGCTTAATTATGAAAAACATCTAGCAAGGAAAACATTCTTATCCATAGTCCAATTCCCACATATTCTTTGGGGGGATCCAAGGTGCTAAAACTGCAGCCTCATTCCAGAATTCATCTAGTCCAGCAGACCTAACCTCCAGGCCTCTAGTCTCCTCTAAGAGAGAGTTTAAGACACATATCTGGGCTCCTACAGTGTGAGGGAAGATTGCCCATTTTTCTAAATAACAGAGATGAGACCAAAAGAGGCACAGATGAGACAAGGAATGTATCAGACCCAAATGTCTTATGCTTGGTGGGGGGCTTCCAGAGGTTCTTTAATCCCCTGGCCTTATGGGGATATGGTACCTCTGGGTCAATCCAATTCAATGTAATCAAGCATGGGCTCCAAGTTCTGAAGGCATCAATCTCTCATGTGAACTCACCAGGACAAGCCTCAGTTTAAATGCTTTCCTAATCTTAAGTGAGGCTTGCTGAATAAGTGATTGCATTCCTAATCTAATGTGGAGCTCCTTGATCATCAGCAAATCAAGTGATTGACTGTATTCCTAAGGACAAACAGGGAAAGGGAAGAGAAGGGGGCCACCTTCTCACCTTCAGGCACCATAAGCACATGGAATACAAAACCAAAGGGGCTGTTCACCAAACTTTACCAGAGTGGATGTCTCGTGTACACCGAAGGGGTCCCATGTTGGGCACCAATTGTTGCTGTATCCCCCACCGGTCCAGCCAGGGGAGAAAAGGAGAAAGGAAAAACAGTGGGGCCTTGGGGCTAGAGGCAAATGTGCGAGCTGGCAACAGGGTCACCACCAGACCCCAGGAATCAGTTGAGAAGCAGTAGTGAACAAGATGCCACAGATTCAGAGTCATTAAGGGCATTTGGGCTTATATAGGGTCAGGGTTCAATCAAGTGTTGCTATCCCTCCTCTGGGGGACAGCCACCAGTCATTTAACTGTTTACTAGGGGTCCATTGCAAGTACAGGTTAGATGGCTGCTTCCCATTTATTGTTCATCCCTCTGTCTGCATGGTACTCTATTCGGACCCTTCAGGACATGTCTATACATCCAGGCTTGTCCTGAATTCAGGAGCCAGCTAGGGCCTACCTGAATTGGTAGTGCCACAATGGGTTTGTGTTCTGTGTCTCTTGATCGGTGAGTTAATTCCATTGACATTTAATGTTATAATGGAGAAATTATTTTTAATTCTGGACACTTTTTATGTTTAGTGGCTTTCATAAGTGTTTTATTTGGCTTTTAGTTTTTTCTGGTATTATACTTCTGCTGGGGCGACTCCCCCAGGCACACACTGTGACAGCTCCAGTCCATCGGGGCAGAGAAAGGCGAATATGCTGCAGGCCCTTTACCCCCACCCAAATCCAGGGGACTCCAGACACAGCAGGGAGTCTGTCAAAGCAACACTCCGTCACTCACTCATTCACTCACTCAAACACAGCGCTCCTGGCTGTAACGACGAAGATAAGTAAAGCCTGACTACCCGCACCTCCACCTCTGCCCTCCAGAGACTCAGCCACTGACGGGGAGTTTGTCAAAGCAAGATCTCAGTTTATTGGGGGTAACAAATCAGCTTATATACACAAAGAATCCAAGCGCAGGAAACAGACAGCCAATTACCTTGATGGTCAGTAAAGCACATACTCTGCATAGGTCAGACTAAACATAAATCTATGTTGGCTCCTATAAGCCAATTAGGACTCTCTGTAATGTGATCAGGGTTATGCCTAGGACACCAGCTCCCAGCGCCATCTTTGGTCCCATGTGCTAAGCCATGCCCTGCTCACTCCCTCCCAGACCGTTATCTCTGGGTGGGCCCAACAATACTTCCCTTCCGTCCTCCTAGATACACTTGTTTTTTTCTTCAAGCTTGAGTATCATTTCTAGCATTTTCTGAAGGCCTGGTTTAGTAGATATGTAAGCCTTCAAATTGTCTTTATGCTGGAAAACTTTTCTTTCTCCCTCAATCATGAGGAACAGTTTTCCCAGGTATATCAGTTTGGGTTGACATTTTTACTCATTCAATACTTGAAGTACATCTCTCCAAGCTCTTTTTTTTTTTTCTCCAAGCTCTTCTTGCTTTCACTGTTTCCATTGAAAAGTCATTTGCTATTTTAATAGGTTTACTTTAAAAGTGACTAGTTTTTTCTCACTTGAAGCACTCAGCACCTTTTCTTTATCTTAAATGTGGAGTGTTTTCACTATTATGTGCCATGGCGAGTTTCTATTTTGGTTATATCTGTTTGAGGTGCAAAATGCCTCTTGTATTTGCATGGGCCTCTCATTCTATAGATGAGGAAAGTTTTCCTTGATGATAGTTTGAAAATTTTCCTCAGATGTGGTATTTTGGGATTCTTGCTCTGGTATTCCATGAATGGGCATGTTAGGCTTCTTGAGGATGTCCCATAACTCTTGAATATTTCTCTCAAGTATGTTTTTAGCTTTAACAACCTCTTTCATTGAGCTGGTTGATTCTTCTACTTTGTCTTCAAGATCTGAAATTCTATTTTTGCTTTGTTAGTTCTTCTGGTAAGACTCTCTGTTGAGTTCTGGGTTGAAGATAATTTGTCTTTTAGTTCAATTTTAAATTCTGCTTCAGACTGTTTTAACTGCACAATGCCTATTTTTGTTTCCTGAGCTGTTTTTCTCAACTCCTTCAAGTGTCTGTTGTATTCCTGTTCAAAGTGGTTGATGTAGTTATTTAACTGCTCCCAGATTTCCTCTTTCATAGTATTGATCATGGTAATGGTCATGCTTTGAAAGTCATTATCTTGAATTTGTTTCTGTGAATTTGTTCTGGTTGGAATCTATCATTATGGGGTTAATTCTTTTGATGGGAGATTTGTTTTCTTGGGTTCTGTTTCTCATGCATCTCTACTTTGACTTGGGCATTGTTGTTTTATCTCTTAAGAGCTCCTTTCAGTTTCTGTGTGTTTTTGACTGAGAAGCAGTGGGTCCTTCCCGGACCCAAGCATCCCAGGCGGGCAGAATGAGCAGAGGTGCTGATGACTATGCACTTCACCTGGGACCTAGGTGTGGCCTGAAGGCCCTCCCATTCCCAGAGAAAGGCTGAGTACTGATCAGGCTAGGTGTTGGGAGGAGTTGGGATGAGCAAGTGACCTGGGGGCTGGGGGAATTTACCTGAGAAGCAGACACACCTCAAATGTTAATGCCTTTCATCTTAATTACTTTTATTTGTTTTTCTTTTTGCAAGTACATGTACATACACACATGTTTTTCTGTGTGTACATGCATATAAGTGTGTGTGAGTGTGTGTGTGTGTATGTTTGATTGCATGTACAATGTGTGCCTGGGTGTAGATGCAAAAGGAACTGGGTGTCATCCTCAGTACATCACCCACTTCTCTTGTGGAAGAATGCCACAGGTCAAGCACAGACTTGGTACAAAGTTCTTTGTTCTGAATATTTTATTCCATTTCCTCCCTGAAAAAAAAATCAATCAAAGGTGAAAAATAATGCTGTTCCAGAAATGAGCTTGTAAATATATTGATTTGATATATGTCTTAGTTGCATAACTTCACTGCTGTAATGTTGACCCAGAGACTTTAGAAGAAAAAAAGAGATTCTGCTCAAACTCCTTATTCCAGGGGACAGAAAGTCATGAAAGGAGAGTTACACCAACATCAGGACACAAGATTCCTTGGCTTCACCATATCCACATCAAGAGCAGAGGGCAATAGACAATACTACTTTATAGCTTTCCAAATCTCAACTATTCCCTCCATCTTATCTAGTTGCTCAGAGAATAGCCCCATGAGACTCTGGACTGGATCATGTGATCATTCAACTAAGACAATCTTTCCTATATCCTTATTAAGCGCCTTCCTTAACTAAACACTTCTTCAAAGGTGTGCTGGATATGGGTTAAGAGATATGGATTCCATTTTCATCCACGAAATGAAAAAATATGAAACAGAAAAATGGTTGAAAATATTTACATTTATTTTAAAACAGAGAGCAATACGAGTGGAGATTGGACTCCAAGAAACTGGGAATCTGGTGAAGAAATGATTATATGTAAAGACAGAAAGTTAGAGTGCTCAGGTCAACAGTAAAAAGTTTTGAATATTATGAAGAGCATGATTAAGTTTTAGAAGTTTAGACAAAGTTTCAGAAGAAAGAGCAAGAGACATAGATAATAGTGCTCTTTGAGATCTCAAACATGTTGCTTACAAAATTACATCTAGTTAAGTTTCTTCCTGATTCTTCTGCTCCTATTTTGCTGAGAGGAAGAAGAGAGACTAGGATATAATTTCTGTTGGCAGAGAATGTAAACCATTTCCAACACTTTGGCATGGCCTTGGAGGTAGGAATACTGCCCGGGTAGGAATACTGACCCAACTGATTTAAATTATGGGTAGCGACCAAGATTTCACTTTTACCAGGGAAACAAAAGGTGACATCCAGGTGAATTCCCAACACACCTGGAGACTTAAATGTCAAGTCAATAATAGAAGCTATCACATCATAGGAATCCCTATCAAGAACACTAATTCAAGGTTGTGCAGGAGCAGCAAAACTGAAAAAAATCAACAAACCATAATTCAGAAAATCAGAGACTCTACATCAACCACCTGAAACCAAGCCCACCTAATCTCTCCCCATCCTAAAGCTCAGGGAAATTTGCAGAAGAGGGGGCAATAAGATTGTGAGAACCTAAAGATGGGGAAGAGCAATGATATGTAAGATATTCCATACAAATTAGGGCTGAAGTAATCATAATAGACTTTGCATGACCTGCACAATGACCAACATATTATTGACCCTCCCAAAGTCTAGCATGGATCACAGGCACTGTGATCCTTAGAGAAGTAATTAACAGCGACAATAGTGTTCCTATACTAAAGGGGAACAAAAAAAAAAAAAAGAGCTCTAGGCAATGCCACTAAGTCCTTACACTTCATCAGAGAGGAGTACCCAGAGGGACATTTAACATACGCATTAAAGTTAGAAAAATAAATAGATGATTACATACATTCTAAGTTCAGGAATAAGAAAATTAAACACATGAGGGAGATGATCCAGGATAATGGAGTTCAAAACAATCTCCTTAGGCAAACACGGTCTACTAACACATTGAGAGGATGAGATTTATCAAGGAAATGTACACTCATTTGAGGAGTCTTTGTAGCACCCTCTTCACATCTTTGTTCCTCACCACCCCAGCCATCTCCATAAGGTCTGTAGAGCTCTGGAGGGATGCAGCTATAGTGGGCTTTTTGGTAATGCAGCTGTCTTTGAGTCATCTGTACTCCATAAGTAATTCCTCACCCTTAACATAAACTCACTAAGTTATTCAGCTAGATTTGACATAAGAAGTTTTTTTCCTCTTTGTTATGTCACCAATGCCTGGTCTAGGGTGATTATATGTATTTCCATAGCTCCCAAGGGAAAGTTTTACCACAGTTGCAACTATGGGGCTACATGGAGCCTCAGCTTTCTGATTGGCCAGGAAAATTGATTGCAAGATTACTGTCCAGAAGGAGATATTTTTGTAAAAGACAAAGACAAAGCATTGTCCTTTTCTTTAGAGTTCTTTGAAGCTGGAGCTCACTGAGAGAGGAAAGCTGCCTGCTTGAGAAGTTCCAGAAAACACTGTGCATCCTATCCCAGCAAGCAAATCAGCCCAGCCGTGTGCCTGTCCACATTTTCCCCCTTGAGAGTGTTGTTCTTCACAATAGTTGCTGTGGTCACTTAAACGTACTGAGAATGTTTTCTTCCACTAAGGTACCACTGGTGTGGTAGTTAGCTAGAGGAACCAACTTGACCATCTGGACACGTTTGTAAGGAATAATAAGTTGGCTTAAGTCCTGATCAACCCTGCAGGTCACTGTCTAATTGATGAGGGAGGACTCATCCCATGGTGGGTGGGATGTTTTCTTGGGCAGGTGAATGAGATAAAAGGAGTTGATTCAGAGAGTTGGCATTCTTTGGCTGGTCAGATTGCTTTGGGGATTCCCAAGCTCTTCCTTCCAGAACTGGAATTACAGGAAAGCAGCCACAGCCACCCAGCATTTTTACTGGAGATCTGGAAATCTGAACTCAGATCATTTTGCTTGTGAGGCAAAGGCTATATAGCCCTCATTTCTCTTCAGTCAGTTGTTTCACTTAAATCAATTCTTCTTGGGCTAGAGAGATGAGTCAGAAGTTGAGCCTTTGCCTTACAAGCAGAAGGACCTGAATTTGGTCCTGGGTCCCATGTAAAAATATGCAACGGAAACAACAGTGGTCTGTACTTCTGGCCCTGGAAGTCACAGTTTGGAAAACCCCAGAGCAAAGCTATAAGGAGGTAGAGCAATCCAGGATAATCCATGAAGTCACACTTGTGCCTCCACAAACCATCTTCTACACACATACGCACATATACACACACACATACATACACACACACACATTGTACCCACTGATACCTAACATGTTAAGAAAGAAAGATAAGAGCCTTTCAAAAAAAGGTAATTGATTTAGTTCCCCTTTTACTTTTCCTTGCTATCATTTGCTATATGATTGATTGTGCACCAATCCTAATCATAATCTCAAAATCTAACCAAATATAGGACCTGGATTGGGGTGACCTCTAACAGGAGAAGGCCAGAAACCATCTACCCCCAACGAAGTCTCAGTTCTCAGCCCACTCTCTTCCCGAAGGAGCTTTGCTGCTTGCTTAAAAACAAAGTTTTGAAACTCTTGCCTCCTTATGACTCAATTCTCATTTTTTTCCCAGAGCAGGCCATTCTTAGTCAACCTCAGGGGACAAATGTGGAGGTACATGTGTCACTGCTACACTCAAGAGCATCTTTCACAGACTCTTCCTCTCTCAACAGACACAAGCTGACGAGGGAACTGAAAACTATCAATGTGGTTTGTAAGTCCTAACTAAGCTCACAGAGTTGAGATTTTGTCTTCTCTGCTTTTGTCTAAACTCATAAGCATATTTTTCCTGATACTGTCTTTCTTTGGAGGTTCATTTTATTCTTTTTTTAATTGTATTATATTTATTTTCCCCAATCATACAAGCTTAATAGGTACTGCATTCCCCTACCTCCCTCCACCCCTCCCCAGTCCACATTGCACCCTCCCCCACTTTTCCTCTTCCTTTCACCCCCCACCCTCCCCTTTTCCCATGGTCTTTCCCTTACCCCCCTCCCTAAATAGTAACTTCTTCACCATGTGATCCTTCATCAATCTCCATGCATGCTCGTCTCAGGCAGCTGACAGGATTCCCAGCTTGCATTCACAGAGTCTCTGGTCCTGTATTTTTTCTGCTTTAAAGTGAGTATAAACATTCTCAACTCTTTTCCCATTTCATAGTTGGAATAAATGGACCCCCAAATCCCTAGGACCCTAATCATTACCTAAAGGTTATCAATGATACTGTGACCTAGTCAGGCATAGGTATCAATTTGACAGTTGAAAGTTTGTGCTCTGGGCACATTTGTAGAGAATTCGTGGTTGAATTAAGCCCAGAGCAAACCTGCAGGAGGTTGTCTAGCTGATGGGGAAGACCCAGCCCAGGGTCGGTGGGACTGGGCCCTGGAATAAAATAAAGAGAACTGGTTGAAGAAGTTGACATACTTGTGAACACTTAGCCAGACATGCGGGTCTGGCAAGTAAGGATCGTCCCTCTCTTAGCCATTATGCAGAGATAGTGTGGCCAGTTCCCAGGGCATTGGTGTTGGTGGAAAGTACTTTAGCAATGAATACAAACAGCACAAAATCAACAAAATGGCCACCTTTCAGTAATAACCACAGGGCCACATATATTCTCCTTTCTGTCTTACTCTCTGTATTTCAAATAAAGAGATGCATGCATGCATGAATGAATGAATGAATGAATGAATGAATGAATGAATGATTTTATGGTCTTTATTTTTTATTAATAATTTTTATACAAGTTTGATAGGTACCCCATTACCCTCCCTTCCTCCACCCCTTCCTGTATCCCCTTGATCTCTCCCTCCTATTCCCCTTTCTTTCCCCCCTCCCTCCTTTCTCCCACTGCTCCTCCCCCCATTCTTGGAGCATCCTGTAGTGTGCATGTCAAACTTCCCTCGGGGTCCTCCTCTCTGATGGAGTGTAGGAACTCAGTAGCATTGCCTAGAGCTCTTTTTTGTATAGGAATACTATGATGGCTATTAATCCCTTGCCTCTAAGGATTTTAGACCCTGTGATCCATGCTAGACTTTGGGGGGAGGGGTCAATGACATGTTACTCATTGTGCAGGTCATGCAAAGTCCTATTATGATTACTTCAGTCCTAACATGTGTTGAGTATGGACCCCCAAATTCCTAGGACCCAAATCACTACCTAAAGGTTATCAATGATACTGTGACCTAGTCAGGCATAGGTGTCAATTTGACAGTTAAGAGTTTGAGCTCTGGGCACATTTGTAGAGAATTAGTGGTTGAAATAAGCCCAGAGCAAACCTATCTAGCGGATGGGGAAGGCCTAGGTGGGACTAAGCCCTGGAATAAAATGAAGAGAACTGGTGAAGAAGTTGACATATTTGTGTACACTTGGCCAGACATACTGATCTGACAAGTAAGGATTGTACCTCCCTTAACCATTATGTAGAGATACTGTGGTGCCACGGACTGACTGAGTTGGGATCAGGACAGGGGATCCAGGGATCCTGAACCAGGTGGGCTAAGGAGTCAGCGATGGGAAACAGACACACAATTCTAGTGGAAAGTGAATCTGAGTCCATTTATTGTGGCATAAGGTTACAGTTTAAGTACAAAAATTTTGGTAAGCAAAAGCAAGACGTGGTTTCATAAGGAACAAAACAAATCAACCGTAAGAGTGAAAGACAATAATTGGGATATAGCCAGTGTTTTTCTCTTCTGGAAAAAAATCAAGCTTCCTTAAACAGTAACTAAAATATCATGTCCTAGGACAGGTTAACTATTAACCGTTAACTAGAAGTTCAGTAGACAATGGTTGGCTTATTTCTAAAAATTCTTAAGCATACATAGCTAAAATTGTAGACATGAAAAACATTTTTTTTTATCAAAAAGGTCAGGTTTCTCATACAAGTGGCTTTTAAGGATTTCATGAAATTCGGCATAGATTTTGTTTTTTTAAAGCTTCATAATAATCATACATATAACAAAATTTGTTTTCTAGCCAACTTAAGAAATCCAGGCCATTTAGGAGTTTCTATATTTTTTCATCTCTGTCTAATTTAGTCAAAGCTGAGGGATATCCCAAAGTTGTTAATGATTTCACTAAATATTAAGCAACAGATACACGCAACAGCCAAACAGCATTTTATGGAAAGAGAAAACATGCTATGATTTATTTAGAAAAATGGACTTCCTTAAAGTCATTTTTTTCTGATGGTGACTTTGTCAGGCCAGCGGAATGGATTATGTCGTGGCAGTGTGGCCAGTTCCCTGGGCCATGATGTTCGTGGAAAGTGGATTATCAATGAATAAGAACAGCACAAAATCAACAAAATCAATAGGTTATCCAACTTCTTCAAATTGCCTATGAATACTCTACAGTCTGGTGAGAAAAACTGATTTTACAAACATCCTTGCTGTCCATACATTGCTTAATAAGCTCATTGCCAGTAAAGGGTTTTAATTTTTTTCACCATTTAACATGCCAGCACATAACTAACTTTTACCAGGAGAATCCAAGTTTCAATCTGTAAAAATAAAATAATTATTGTTGAAAAGACAGATTTGGGGCTGGAGAGGTGGCTCAGGGGTTAAGCCTCTGCCTTGCAGGCAGAAGGTCCTGAGTTCGGATCCTAGACCCCACGTATAGACACCAGGCAGAAGTGGGGACGGCCTGCGTTTCCGGTCCTGGTAGGGCGGAGCCTGTGAATCCCGAGGCAGAGTAAACAAGGAGGAGGTGGAGGCGTCCATGGTGGTTCCAGAATTCCCCCGTGGTTCTACACACACACACATACATACACACATGCGCACACACATACATGCACAATTGAATAAATAATAAACAATAAAAAATTTTTAAAAAAAAGAAAAGACAGATTTTTTTGGATTCCTTTTGTTGTTCTCAGGAAACAATATTTCTTAAAAATACATTTATTTAATTTACATTTTATACACATGCTCCTTACCTCCCTTGTTCTTCCTTCCTTTTTTCCCTTCTACTCTCATCTCGTCCCATCCTCCCTCCTATTCCTATGTGGGTCCTATCTACTCCCTCCTATTTTCCTGGGAACAATCTTTTATACCCATTGAATATGGCATTATACTGCCATTTCAAATTATACTTTTTGAAATTTTTCCAATCTCTTCTTTTAAGATGAGCAATTCAATATTTCCCTGAACAAAAATGTAAACAAAAGTCATCTATTATTTTTCATTGAACATTCTTTTCATATTTCCTTTTTTTGCAGTTCTTTTTCTTTGGGAAAGTGGTAAAAACTTAGCTGGGATCTAAATGATAATACTAGATAAAATGTTATAAATACTATTATTAGAAAAATTAATTGACAGGAAAATAAAAAGCAAGATATGGTTTATCCACATTGGTGCCAATGTATTTCAAAGCAGAAGGTCAGTTGTAACACATGATTATAAGGGATGAATTAGGACTGAGATATGGAATGCCTTTGATAATAATATGCCTTTGATAAAATAATACTTACCTATCTTCTACACATCTTCAGATACTTATACTCTGAGGCAGTAGGTTAAAACATTATGGAGAATTCTTGCTTTTCACTTGCATGGTCACTATGCCCACATGTCATGTGGGACAGGGCCAATTTGAATATCAGCACCCACAAGACTCCACACAATACATTGCACAACTGAAGACATGAATCAAGGTAAGCAGCAACGGTGTACCTGTGTTCATTTTACATGGCACTGTGACACAATGCTGTCATCTATGGAGTACATGCTTGAGAACTGTGCAATAGACATGCAAAAAGTAAAACTCACATATTAAGCAAAATTACATTATAGCTACTTTGGCTATATATGGCCCATTAGTAATGGGTTGGACACCCATGCTCTAGACTGTCAGTCATTTTCAGAGAATCCCTATATATAGTGGAACCAACTCATCAGGGAGGCACATCATTTCACATACCCCACAGTGGGATTCAGTCTTAGGGAAATTCAAGTTTTACACGAATCAGCTTTAGTTGCATGTCTTTTTACCAAGAACAGGGACAACGTGCTAGTATCACCACAAGATGTTCCATTCTATACAACATCGGGAAGGATTACTGTTTGGATATTATGCTTCTACATACTCCAGCACCACAGAAATTAATTTCAGTTGTGGGCATCATTACCCACAGTGGGAATGATGTGACCATGCTTCCAAAGCTCACCTGTGTTTCTGTTGTACCCCACCTGAACAGTAAACAATGAATGTGCTTTTCATTGAGAGATAAACAAATGAATCTTCATTATACATAGCTCAACAATGTTAGTCAAAGAATCAGACCCACGCAAGTGTAGTTTGTGAATAATGGCTTTAATGAGGATAGTTAAAGAGCGTGAAGGAGAGGTTAATTGCCAGAGTGTGGGCACCATAGGAGTCATTTCAACACTCAAGGAAAGGAAAATGTCCCTGCAGAGTATTGAACTGATGTTTCCTGTTCGACTTCACCACAATAGAATAATGGTAGAAATCAGCAGCAAGACTTGATAGAGAAAATATACAAACTTAATAATAAATGAGTGTTGAAAAGGTCGTTAAACAAATCAAGAAGATTAAAAAATTACCAGGTTGAACAACATTCACAAAATCTTAGCAGAACTGACCAAGAAAAAGGGGGTAAAAACAAATAAAATGAATGATGAGAAGACCTTATAGCACATACCAATGAAATAGCAACACATAACGGTGAAATTCAGAAAATCACAAGGCTTCCCTTGCAACATTTACATTCAACTAAATTGCAAAATCTAAAATAAATGGATACATTTCTGAATGCATATAGCCTTCCAAATGGCGGTGACCTGCATGTTGAACTAGAAGGCAGAGCCTGGAAAATCTCAGAGCAAAGCAAAAGGGAAGTAAAGCAATCCAGGGTAATTCCTGAAGTCACCCCTGGACTTCCACAGGCATACAAATTGTTCTTTGATATACACATATACACATCAATAAAAAAACTTGATGAAAAGAGCATAAAAGAAGTGTAGGACATTATGAAAATACCCAATCTACCTATCATTGAAATCTCAGAAGGAGAAGAAACCCAGAGAAAATATGTGGATATATCATCAATCCACAGAATAAAATCTCCCAAGTCTAAGAAAAGAAATTAACAACTATGTGCCTGAGTAATATATAACTCCAAGTAGACAGGTCCAGAAAAGAAATTCCCATAACACATCTCAATCAAAATTCTAGATGTACAGACCTCAAAAAAAAAGCTTTAGACTTATAGGAGAGAAAGATGTCTTCTGATGTCATCATCATTGCCAATCATAAATGAAGGCAAACTTTTCAAAATAATGGATCACTTTTCAAAGGAAAATCTAAAAATCCAGATTGCAAGTGACAAATAATTGAAATGAAGAATGACCACAGATGCCAATTGAGGCTACTATGTCCAGCAAAATTATCAGTCATAATTAAAAGTTAAAGAAGAACTTTGTGCAACAAAAGTAGTTTAAAGGAATCTAAGATTATTAAGTCATAGCTACACAGGTTACTGGGAGGAATCACAAAGGACCACAGGTACACTCTCAGGAAAGTGATTCAGCAATGAAAACAAACAGCACAAAATCAACAAAATAACCACCTTTCACTAATAACCACAGGGACACATGTTATCTCCTCTCTGTCTTACTCTCTGCATTTCAAATAAAGAGATGCATGCATGGATGAATGAATAAATAAATAATTTTACTGTCTTTAAAACAATAAAATTGATAGTAAGATACCCCAGAAGGCAAAATGCTTGCTCGCAAACTTGGCAACTTGAGTTTGATCCCCTGGAGCCCACGTGGTGGAAGGAAAGAACTGACTTCTAAAAGTTGCCCTCAAACACCCACCCATGCACCTTTCTCTCTTACTCACACACATAGTCTCTCACTTTCTATCTCTTTGCATCATTTTTCTCTTCCTGTCTCTCTCTCATAAATAAATTTTTAAGTTTAAAAGTAAAATTAACAGCTCTAATCTCCAAACATCTTTCAATAGGTTATCCAACGTCTTCAAATTGCCTTCCAATACTGTATAGTCTGGTGAAGAAAATTGATTTTACAAACATCCTTGCTTTCCATACATTGCTTAATAAACTCATTGCCAGTAAATGGTTTTGATTTTTTTACTTTATAACATGCAATTCAATATTTCCCTGAAATATTATAAAGTATGTTATATGCCAACACATCACTAAATTTTACCAGGAGAATCCAAGTTTCAATCCACAAAAATGAAATAACTTTTGTTGAGAAGACAGACACTTCTTAGATTCCTTGTGTTATTCTCAGGGGACAATCTTTGTAAAAAATAAATTTATTAATTCTTGGGCTGGAGAGGTGGCTCAGGGGTTAAGCCTCCGCCTTGCAGGCAGAATCTCCTGAGTTCGGATCCCAGATCCCACGTATAGACGCCAGGCGGAAGCCGGGGCAGCCTGCGCTTCTGGTCCTGGTAGGGCGGAGCCTGTGAATCCCGGGGCAGAAGGAGGTGGAGGCTTCCATGGTGGTTCGCTAATTCGTCTGTGGTTCTACACACACACAGACACACACACACAGACACACACACACAGACACGCGCGTGCACATACACACGCATATGCACACACTTGAATAAATAATAATAATAATAATAAATTTTTTTAATTTACATTCTTTATATATGCTCCTTACCTTCCTTGTTCCCACTTCCTTCCTTTCCTTTCTACTCTCATCTCATCCCACCCTTCTTCCCATCCTTATGTGGTTCTAGTCTACTTCCTCCTATTTTCCTGGGAACAATCTTTTATATCCATTGAATATGGCATCATACTGCCATTTCAAATTATAGTTTTTGAAATTTTTCCAATTCCCTTCTTTTAACATGAGCAATTCAATATTTCCCTGAAAAAAAGGTATCTATCCATTTTTCATTGAACATTCTTTTCATATTTCTTTTTTTGGGGGGGCAAGGTGGTAAAATCATAGCTGGGATCTAAGTGATAATACTAGATAAGATGCGATATCTACTATTGTTGTTGTCATGATTTGAAATGTGTCCCCCACAGTCTCATGTGTTTGTCAAGATCATGGTTCCTTCAGAAATGGAGCCTTGCTAGAGGAAGGCAAGCACAAGGGGTGGGCCTTGAGGTAGATTAGTTCCACCATACCTCCAGGAGATGTCTGCCTTTGCTGCAAGTAGTCTGCAGCTCTCAGATGCCAAGATGTCTGCAATGATTTAGCCTCTTCAAGCTTTGGCCAGTCAGCCATGCCACCTCTGCTTTGAGACACTGCGTCTCCTCTCTGGAACTGTAAGCTGAATAAATCTCCCTTTTTCTCTTAAGTTTCTTGATTTTGGGTGTTCTCTCACAGCAATAGTTAAGAGTAACTGTTCCAGATATAAAAAGTAATTGACAGGAAAATAAAAAGAAAGATATTGTTCATCCACAGCTCCAGTGTCACTGAACATGAGAGATGAATTACAATTGAGGTATAGAATGCCTTTGATAATAATATGCCTTTCATAAAATAATGCTTACCTGTCTTCTATAAATCTTCAGATACTTATCATCTAAGGCAATAGGTTAAAACATTTTGTAGAATTCCTGCTTTTCACTTGCCTGGTCACCACGCCCACATATCAAGTGTGACAGGACTAATTTGAAAGTCAGCACCCAGGGGCTGGAGAGGTGGCTCAGGGGTTAAGCCTCTGCTTTGCAGGCAGAAGGTCCTGAGTTCAGATTCTAGACCCCACGTATAGAAGCCAGGCAGAAGTAGGGGCGGCCTGCGTTTCTGGTCCTAGTAGGGCGGAGCCTGTGAATCCCAGACAGAGTAAACGAGGAGGTGGAGGCGTCCATAGTGGTTCCCAACTTCGTCCGTGGTTCTACACACACACATACGCATGCACAATTGAATAAATAATAAAAAAATTTGAAAAAATGATTTTATATAAAAAAGAAAGCACCCACAAGACTCCACACAATACATGGCAAAACTGAAGACATGAATCAATGTAAGCAGCAACAGTGTACCTGTGTTCATTTTACATGACACTGTGACACAATGCTGTTGTTCATGGAGTCCATGCTTGAGAACTGTGCAATAGACATACAAAAAATATAACCCACATGTTAAACAAGTTTACATTCACAGCTACTTTGGCCATATATAGTCCATTAATAATGGGTTGGACACCCATGATCTAGACAGTGAGTCATTTTCAAGGAATCCCTGTATGTAGTAGAACCTATGTATTAGGGAGGCACATCATTTCACACACCCCACAGTGGGATTCATTCTTAGGGAAATTCAAGTCTTACACAAATCAGCTTTAGTTGCATGTCTTTTTACCAAGAACAGGACAATTCACCTCCTACTGTCATCACAACATGTTCCATTCCATACAACATAGGGGAGGATTGCTGTTTTGTATTATGCCTGTACATACTCCAGCACCACAGAAATTAATTTCAGTTTAATTCCCACAGTGGGAATGATGTGACCATGCCTCCAAAGCTCACCTGTGTTTCAGCTCTGCACCACCTGAACACCAAAGGCTGAATGTGCTTTTCATTGAGAGATAAACAAATGTGTCTTCATTATACATAGCTCACCAATGACAGACCAAGAATCAGACCCACTCAAGTGTAGCTTGTGAACAAATGACTTTAATGAGGATAGTTACAGAAGTGTGATGGAGTGGTTAATTGCCAGAGTGTGGGCACCATAGGAGTCATTTCAACACTCAAGGAAAGAAAAATGTCACTGCCCCAGAAATTGTTAAGTGTCTTTCCTGTTATATTACACACAGACACACAGACACACACACACATATATATACTTATACGTTTATGCAACTTGGCTGCATTGATAGTGAACAACTGATACAGAGTTCCAAAATTTGGTGGTTTGCTGGTTTTTCAGATGAGGGGGAATGCATGCCCTTGGGGGATACTATTCACTCAAGTGGTATACATGCAGTAATGTGATTCACAAGGTATGCTAGGTAGCTCCAGTGAACCCTGGGTATGTTACTAATCTGGACATATTTACCTACTTTCCTAGAAATGTCTCATCTGGTGTAGATGCTTTCTAAATTTCGTGTCATCTTAATAATTTCAAATGATGTTTGTGCAACTGAACTACTTATAACTCATGGATATTGCTCTGTTGGGGCAATGCAAGAATGAAGAAAAAGACAAAACACATGCAGAAAAGCTGGGATCAGACTGTTGACTCAGACAGAGACACAGCAGGGCAGATCAATCCAAACAAATTTATTTATTGTGTAGGCAAAATAATAATGGTCCTCCTCAGCAGATGCCATGAAGGATAAAGATGCTGGGGTTTTCTTGGTGCATGCAATGACATTCTGTTAAAAGGTCAAACGTACACAATTTTTATCTCATGGACAAGGCACACAGGGCTGTTCCCTTAGCCACCTCCTGGCTCTGGTCTTCATCAAGAATCTGCTATGATCGATCAAACTCATGTCAGTTTTCAATCTGGCATGCTCATGCTAAAATTCCTCACACAATCCATCTTCATTGCAACTACTCTCCACAGCAAACATTGGTGTTATTGTTCTTTTTTTTTTTTGAGTCAATGTTTCAGATAGCTTACACTACATGAACTCATTTTTTTAATTATTCTCATAATATTTAACACATGAATACAGTGACTTTATGACCTTTTCATGCCTTATTTCTAATCTCATCTTCCTTCCCCTTCCCTTCTTCCTTTCTAGTCTCTCTCCTATTATTCTTTTTGGTATGAGTGACCCATTGGGTTTCATCTGATGGCATGAGGGTGAGCACTTGCTGGATTGTGAATCCATGGGTCAACCACTGAGGAAAGTGCCTTCCCTCCCTACTTATCAAGATGGATCATCATCAGTCTCTCAGGGAGGTGGAGGACACCTAACTTCTCTTTCCTTTCTTGGGGACAATTTGATAAGAAATACATATTTCCATGTAGATCTTATGTGTGTGTTCATGGATGTGTTAGCCTTCTCATGTCCAGAAGACAATGTCTGGCCATATTCCTGTCTCCCTTCAGGCTTTTGCACTTATCTCTAGTGGACATTGTCTTCAGTGTTCATATTCTCCCAGGACAGTGGTTCTGGTAACCTTGTGGTCCTTGGCATTGGATGTTCAAGAGCTCCTGGGGATTAAGTCAGTGCTCAGGACTTTCCAACTCTTGTTTTTCATAGGGACTGAGTACCTCAGATGTGAAGCCTGAGGGTGTAAAGAGATGAGGATTTCTCTAGGGGAGTGGAGAATATAGTGTAGAGTTGACTCTCCATCCAGCAATATAATAACTACAGATACATATGTACCCTTATACCTGTCAGATTATGTGCACCATGCTGATAATAGCACATTCAGTTCCTGCTTATTCTCTGCATTTCGCTAGTCCATTTAAGATGTTCACATTGGTTTGCATCTTTTGGAGCATGATCCTTCCTGTCAGTTTTGGAAGGTACATTGGGTGTTTCTACAACTGTATGATAGTGTGTACCATGATGGAGATGTAATTATAAGTGGGTTTTTTTCTCTGTATACATATCAAATGTCCCCCACCCTGAAGGGGCTGACAATACATATATTTTTCAAAAGTAAGTGCCTTCTTCCTTCACTAGTTTTCAGTTCAAATATGTCAATGAATAGTGCTTAGGAGGTCTGTGTATGAATAGATGTTCTCCATAATTCCTCTGCTGTTCTTCATATGTTATCTGACTTATTCAACATAACTAAAGTTTATTTTGCCTGCTTCCTCTGAGTATCTAATCATATTTGAAAATGGTATCATCCTTTCAGCCTTTCTTTTTTATTTATTTTTTCCACTCATACAAACTTAATAAGTACCGCATTCCCCTCCCTCCCTCCACTTCTGTCTGGATCCCCTTACTCCCTACCCCCTTTTCCTCTCCTTTTCCCTTCTCCCTCCATTTCTCCCAGTGCCCACTCATCCACATCCCTGGAGCATCCTGAAGTGTACATGTCAAACTTCCCTCTGGTCCTTCTCTTTGATAAGGTGTTAGGACTCAGTGGCATTGCCTAGAGCTCTTTCTTGTGTTCCTCTTTAGTATAGGAACACTATTGTGGCTGTTAACCCCTTGCCTCTAAGGATCCTAGTGCCTTTCTTTTTCAGGGATACAAAGTGAGATACAACACTCTATATTCCTCCATTGACTGTGTACTTCCTGACACCTATTTTTAATGGTATACAAAGATGTACTTAGAAACTCAATCAGAACTTCTGACATGAGGTGCATTTTCAGAGACTTCCAGAAGTCTTACCTTCCAATAGAATATTACAGGCTAATGTTTTCAGTATTTGCATATAATGCCTAACATTCATATGGTATGGACATTTGTCCCCAAATTGCTCAGTCATGATTCTTAGTGTGTGTATTCAATTTTTCTTTCAAAAGAGTCCATAAATCATTTCTTCATGTCAAGCACCAAGGAGGGGTGGAGGGAGGGAGATGAATGGGGTACTTATTAACTTTGTATGAGTGGAAGAAATAAATAAATAAATAGGGTCAGCTCTGAGATCTGCATCCTTCCTTGTTTTGCCTGTGATAACTGGAAGGGACACAGTCAGTTATCACATATTATCAATGACATATCTGTCATGAAAATTATAGAAAATAGATAAATGAGGCAGAGTAACACAGAATCTGAGTGAACAATTTTATTCTAATGCAGACAAAGGATTCTGCTAAATGGGTGGTTGTTTATATCCTTTTTCAGAGGCTCCAATGACAGGAGTCGCCTTTCACAGCCTTGTGTGCTTTGAGTCAGGATAATAAGCATTGACTTCACAGTCCTACTTCTGCCTTGTACCTCTAGACATTCGGTTACTGATCTTTTTTCTGATCCTAGTCTTCTTCTCTTCCTTCACCAGTTCTGTAATATAGATTTACAAAAGTTTATTATTATTTTATTTATATTATTTCTCCATGTCTTTAAAATGTATTTGCATGTAGTTATCACTGTATACATAATTTCCCCAAAGAAAAACACATTGGCACATGATTATCACTATTCACATGGATTCCTCGATTCTGTAAAATGCATTTCCATATGGTTATGGCTGAGTACACAGTCTGATTCAAATGTTTGCTACCAATTATTGAGCACTAAAAAGCATCAGGACCGCAGGATTCTTGGCTTGAATTGGGCAAGTTCAGCTAGGAATACCTTGGTTACTTTAAGGAAATAATTATTAATGCCACTTGCCGAATTTGGAGCTAAATACTCTTCAGGAAATGGCAACACTAATCAGGTCTGCCATCGTATGCTTTCCAATGGGAAAGAGGAGTCCTTTTTGCATCCAAAAGGAACAGATGGAAAATGACTGAATATTCCATGCCCAGACAAACCTATCCACTAAAAACATCTGAAGAGGATGTTATAATGTGTTCTACAACCAGAAGGAAAAATTTCGCTAGAACAAGGAAAATTCTTTTATCAGCAACGTTGCAGGATTTGCTGTTAGATCTTTAGTGAAGTAACTGTCATATGTAAACATATACCTCCGGGTCAAAAATGTGCTATTTATAACTACTTTCTTCATTTCTTATTATATATACATATATATACCTAAAGGCCTGCTTACAGCCATAAAAAAATTATCCAAAAACTTCCTATTGAGATAAAATATTCCTGTTCATATAAGATGCTTACATAAATTTGTATCGTGAAAATTTGTGTATTTTTTCACTAACCATTTTGAATGAGTTTTCTAAAATAGGATTACAATTTTCTTATTGCAAAATTAAGAAGACAGTAATGTAAATTGCCTAGAAAACAGATTAGAGAGTGAGTAATGTGTTATGTCTGGTTCAATCAAATGAAGTCATACACGAAGAATATGTGACAATATGACTAACTTTTTTTATTTTACTGACATTGACAAATTGTATTTTTTCTCATGATGAAAACTGATATTATATTGATATTATTCATGGACTTAAATGTGATGTTTCCAAACTGAGTGAAATTCAACACCCAAATAACTTTAGTGTCGAAAGACATACCAGCTTTATTTGAAAATGTATTGGGAAAATTTCATAAAACTCACAGGATGAGTCCTTAATACTATTTTCTTTAGAAATTCAGGAAAATATTACATCAGCTAATTGAATATTTTCTTCTTAATTTGAATGATGCTGAAGTTCTATTATGACTTTTGGTTAAAATATGGTCATATATGTCAAGATTGATCACATTAATACACTGTAGCTTCAGAACATATTCTTAAATGACTTCCTGGTTGTTATTTCATTTATTTATTGACAGGCATGTTATTTTTTATTATTTTGTGTCTCCAGGAAAATGATAATTTGGTTTCAAAGTTTTATCAAGTAAAAAGTTGTTTTATTATGTCTAACAAATATCTTAAAAAATGCTCCACTTCTTTAGCCATCAGGGACATGCAATGGCCCAATTAAAAAAATGGGCCCTGGAACTTAAAGGAAACTTTACTAGGGATGAAATTAAAATGTCTAACAAATATCTTAAAAAATGCTCTGCATCCTTATCCATCAGGAAAATGCAAATCAAAACTTCCTTAAGATATCATCTCACCCCGGTCAGGATGGCAAAAATCCACGATACAAACAACAGCAAATGCTGGAGAGAATGTGGAGAGAGGGGAACTCTCCTACATTGCTGGTGGGAATGCAGGCTTATACAGCCACTCTGGAGAGCCGTCTGGAGATTCTTAAAGAAATTAAAGATTGAAATGCCATATGAGCCTGCTATTCCACTTTTGGGAAAAAACCCCCACCTTGATAGCACAAGCACGACCATGTTCATAGCAGCACTGTTTACAATAGCAAAGTCATGGAGTCAACCCAAATGTCCAACAGTTGACCAGTGGATAAGGAAACTGTGGTACATCTATACAATGGAGTTCTACTCAGCCATCAAAAATGATGAATTACTGGAATTTGCTGGGAAACGGAAGTCATTAGAAACAATTATATTAAGTGAAGTATCCCAGACCCAGAAAATTAAATGCCATATGTACTCCCTAATAGGTGGCTCCTAGTACCAAACCCACCCAACCCACCTGGAGACACTCATAGAAAAATCTCTGCAATACAGTAATTGCAAGGATTATGAACAGGAGGGATGGGGTAGGAGGGCCACACCAGAAAAAAGGAGAGAGGGGACCATGTTACAGCAGAGAAAATAGGCCTCCATCAAGGACTCAAATAAGTAATGAAACATCTGATTAAGTTCACAGACTTTCGTTCCTGATCATTTACTACTGAGGGGGTATGATCTCACCAGAAGGGGAGGGCATATAGTCTGACAGATAAAAAGTAACCATTTTGCGAATGGGTGATAGACCCCTCCCTCACTGTGGTTTCCCACTTTTATTACATCTACCTTTGAATGTGCTTTTATCACAAGACTCTAGTTTAACAGCTTTTTGTCTCTGGCCAGGGGGTGACATACAATGCCCACCAGGATGGAGTGAAGGGCATTGCAGGAGGAGCAAAACTGCAAAAGAAAATCAATAAACCACTAACCAGAACTTCAGAAACTCTATATCAACCACCTAGAACTAGGCCATCCTAATCTCTCCCCATCCTGAAGCTCAGGGAAATTTGCGGAAGAGGGGGCGGTAAGAGTGTAAGACCAAAAGGATGGGAGAAGCAATGATATGCAAGATATTCCATACAAGTTAGGGCTGAAGCAATCATAATTGGACTTTACATGCCCTGCGCAATGTCCCACACACTATTGACCTCACAAAGTCTAGCATCTGCTAAAGGCACCAAGATCCTTGAAGGCAAGGGATCAACAGCCACAGTGGTGTTCCTATACCTAAGGGGAACACGGGAAAGGGTTCGGGAAAGGCCACTGGGTCCTTGTACGTCATCGGAGAGGAGGGCCCAGAGGAAAATCAGACATGCACAAGAAAGGACTCTCTGGGAATTGGGGCGGGAGGCACTGGGGGATGGGGAGGGAGAGGGGTGGGGAGGGGGAGCAGGGGGTACGGGGGGAGGAGGAGGGAGGGAGGGAACTGGTGTACCTATTAAGTTTGTATGAGCTGAAATAATAATAAAAAATGTATTAATAGGGTTGGGGATTTAGCTCTCAGTGGTAGAGCACTTGCCTAGCAAGCGCAAGGCCTTGGGTTGGGTCCCCAGCACCAAAAAAAAAAAAAAAAAAAAAAAAAAAGTATTAATAATAAAAAAATAATTTATATTTAATCTTGGTTTTGTAATCTGACTTTGGTAGTTTGTAAAAAAAAAAAAGCAAGTTGTTTTATATTTTTGTGATATTTTTAGGTAAAAAATAATATGAACTTTTAAAAAAAGTAAAGTATCTTTTATATTACTGTTTCTACCTTTCAGGGATATATCATATAATAATTATGTCACTTTATATTTCTTTATAAATTATTGGGAAACCTCAAACTTCCTTTTGTGTCAAGCATGAGCATAAGTATATACACTTAGGTTTAAAATAATTAATCACCCTCAAAATTCATATGGAGACACAAAAGACCAGGATAGCAAAGACAATCCTGAGTAACAAAAACACTGCTGGAGGTATTACCATACCTAACCTTAGTTTATATTACAAATCCATAGTTATAAAAATAGTCTGGTACTGGCTCCAAAATAGACACACAGATGAATGGATAAGGATTGAAGACCCAGATATAAGCTCACAAAATTACAGCCATTTGGTCTTTGACAAAGGGGCCCAAATAATCCAATGGAAAAAGAACAGCATCTTCAACAAATGGTGCTGGCAAAACTGGATCTCCACATGCAGAAGATTAAAGCTGGACCCGTACTTGTCACCATATACAAGACTTAATTCCAAATGGATCAAGGACCTTGATATCAGGCCAGAGACTATAAAAACCATAGTTGAAAGGATAGGGAACTCCCTCGAGCTGATTGGGATAGGCCAACATTTCCTAAACAGACATCCAATGGCACAGTCACTGCTACCAACTCTCAACAGTTGGGATCTTGTGAAATTAAAGAGCTCTGTTCAGATAAAGAAATTGTAACACGAGCTCAAAGGCAACCCACAGAATGGGAGAAAATCTTCACTAACCACACATCTGATAGAACTCTGCTGTCCAGAGTGCACAAAGAACTTAGAAAACTAAACACCAAGGAAACCAATGGCCCAATTAAAAAATGGGCCCTGAAACTTAAAAGAAACTTTACTTGGGATGAAATTAAAATGTCTAACAAATATCTTTAAAAATGCTCCACTTATTTAGCCATCAGGGAAATGCAAATCAAAACTTCCCTGAGATATCATCTCACCCCAGTCAGGATGACAAAAATCCACAACACAAATAACGAATGCTGGAGAGGATGTGGAGAGAGGGGAACTCTCCTACATTGCTGGTGGGAGTGCAGGCTCATACAGCCACTCTAGCGAGCCATCTGGAGATTCTTAAAGAAATTAAAGATTGAAATGCCATATGACCCTGCGATTCCACTTTTGGGTATAATCCCCCATGCAGCAGAGGTTCACCTCGATAGCACAAACACAACCATGTTCATAGCAGCACTATTTACAATAGCAAAGACATGGAATCAACCCAAATGTCCAACAGTTGACGAGTGGATAAGGAAACTGTGGTATATCTATACAATGGAGTACTACTCAGCCATCAAAAATGATGAATTACTGGAATTTGCTGGGAAATGGATGTCATTAGAAACAATTATATTAAGTGAAGTATCCCAGACACAGAAAATTAAGCGCCGTATGTACTCCCTAATAGGTGGCTCCTAATACCAAACCCATCCAGCCCATCTTGAGACACTCATAGGTAAATCTATGTATTACCTACAGTAATTGCAAGGATTATGAACAGGAGGGATGGGGTTGGAGGGCCACACCAGAAACAGAGAAGTGACCATGTTACAGTAGAGAAAATAGGCTCCATCAAGGACTGCAAGAAAGTAATGTGACACCTAGTTAAGTTCACAATTCGTTCCTGATCATATACAACTAAGGGAATATGAACTCACCAGAAGGGGAGGGCATATAATCCGGCAGATTAAAAAGTAACCATTTTGCAAATGGGTGATTGATCCCTCCCATTGCCTAACGCCGTATGACCCTGCGATTCCACTTTTGGGTGTAAGTATTACATCTACCCTTGAATGTACTCTTAAAATAAGACTCCAGTTTAACAGCTTTCTGTCTCTGGCCAGGGGGTGACATACAGTGCCCATCACAATGGAGTGAAGGGCATAACAGGAGCAATAAAACTGCAAAAGAAAATCAATGAACCACTATCCAGAACTTCAGAGACTCTATATCAACCACCTAGAACTAGGCCAGACTAATCTCTCCCCATCCTGAAGCTCAGGGACATTTGTGGAAGAGGGGGCGGTAAGAGTGTAAGAGCAAAAGGATGGGAGGAGCAATGATTTGCAAGATACTCCACACAAGTTAGGGCCAAAGCAATCATAATTGGACATTGAATGCCCAGTGCAATGTCCAACACACTAGTGACCTCACAAAGTCTAGCATATGCTAAAGGCACCAAGATCCTTGGAGGCAAGGGATTGACAGCCACAGTAGTGTTCCTATGCTTAAGGGGAACACAGGAAAGGGTTCAGGGAAATGCCACTGGGTCCTTGTATGTCATCAGAGAGGAGGGCCCAGAGGAGAGTCAGGCATGCACAAGAAAGGACTCTGGGAATCGGGCGGGAGGCACGGGGGGATGGGGTGGGAGGGGTGAGGGGAGGGGTAGCAGGGGTTCGGGGGGGAGGAGGAGGGAGGGAGGGAACTGGTGTACCTATTAAGTTTGTATGAGCTGAAATAATAATAAAAAATGTATTATAAAAAAACATAAAATAATTAATCACCTTTTCACTACTAAGTGGGTACTGCTTTATTTCTGTACTGATTTTGAATAGGAAATTTGAGAGACAAGCAAATAGATACATAGATTGTGGACAAAGATAGATAGATTATAGATGATAGATAGATGATAGATAGATAGATAGATAGATAGATAGATAGATAGATAGATAGATAGATAGAATATGATACACTATAGTTAGTGGCACACAATCTTGTTGTTGCTTCTTTATGTCTGAGACAGATAAGCCAAGATCATGAATTTTTCAAAGAATAGTGTTCCAATAGTAGAAATCACCTCATTCCACACAACCCCACAGATGTACCAAAGATGTTCTAACACCATCAGAAAAAGATGTTGGAACCGAAGTTCCTTTCAGGCCCTTTACCCAGACCCCGAAGGAGACACGAGAACCACTAGGCTGCTGTAAAGACATGAGGCAAGATTTATTAAACTGGCGCGTGCCAGGACCGTCTCCCTGCTCAAGCAAAAGAGAACGGCCCCGACTGAATTTGGGGCAGGGTTTTTATAGGAAAGCAACTACATTTGAGCAAATACATGCAGTAAAAATTGCACTATACACAGGGAGGTTGAGTCGGTTCACAGATGTTCCAGCCGACAACCTCGCCCCGGGCAGTTCCCGGCACGCCCAGGGGGAGAAGTTCAAAGAAGTCCAAAAGGTGAGATATGCAGGCAGGCTCTGGTCAGCCCACCCGCGGTGAGTTGACGCCTGCAGGAGAGTTTGGTCAGCACAAAGGGTGAGTTCAAAGAAGTCCAAAAGGTGAGATATGCAGGCAGGCTCTGGTCAGCCCACCCGCGGTGAGTTGACGCCTGCAGGAGAGTTTGCCGCTGGCGGGAGATTTGAATTTCTTGCTGGTGGGAACTTGGGCTTCACAGCGGGAACCTGAGTTCCACAAAGAGATATAGTAACTTATGTTTTTATTGTGTGTGTTTGTACATGTTTGTGAGTATGTGTAGAAGAGCACATTTGAGTGTAATTGTGGAGACTCAAGGATTGCTCTAGCTCTTAGTGCTCTGGGTTTTTCCCATTCTCTACCTTCCATTTCTGCCTCATGTTTTTACGTGGATCTAGGTCCAAACTCAGGTCTTTTGCTTACCTGACAAAGGCTTTAGTAACCTCTACTATCTCTCCAGATTCTCAACTAGAAATTTGGAGAAGTTTCCTTCAACACACACTATGCACTGCTATGAACAGGAGTTGAAGATAATAACTGAGGTATTTCCCTAATGTTCTCTATGTAGTCTATGCAGGATAAATCCCCAAAACTATCAATTTGTCATGGCATTGGTTTTCGCCATTAAAGAGATCAACAAGAATCTCCAATTTCTACCTAACATATCCCTGGGGTACGATTTCTACAACATCTAGAAAAGTAGTGAAACTACATTGCTGAATCCCCTCATCTGGCTCACAGGAAAGGGTAGGGTCAGGGGATCTTTCAGCTAAAATTGGAACACTACTTAATACTTACAAATATCCACAGGTAAGATTCTTCTTAAGGCCAGTTCTATTCCCCTAAAAATACAAATTTATAATACAGTGTTAATATGTTTCAACCTTGATTTTTTTCTCCCACATTTACTTTTTTCCCTAATCATACAAGCTCAATTGGTAGCCCTGTGTTCTTCATCTCCCTGCCTGTCTCCAATCATCCCCGACTGCAATCTCCCCTTCCTGCTTCCCTCTTCCTTTCACTGCCTCCCACCTTTCCCCTCTCCTGGTACCACCCCCTTCCTCCCTCTCATCCCCTGGAGCATTCTTTTGTGGTGAATGCCAAACCTCCCTCTGGGCCTCCACCATAGTTAGGGCTCAGGACTCACTGGCATAGCCTGCGGGCCCCTTCTTGTGCTTACCATTAATGTGGGAACTGTACTGTGACTGTTAATCCCTTACCTCTAAGAATCCTACTGCATGTGATCCATGCTAGACTTTGGGTGGTCATTGACATATCAGCCCTTGTGCAGGTCAGGCAAAATCCAATTCTGGCTGCTATAGGCTTAACTTGTGTGGAGTATCTTGCACATCATTGGTCCTCCCCGTCTTTAGGCTCTTACCAATCTTGCGACCCACTTTTCCCCAAGATACACTGAGCTTTATGATTAGGAGAGATTTTGTTGATTTGGTTCCAGTTGATTAATGTAGGTTCTTTGGTGTTCTGAATTATGGTTGCTGTGTTTTCAGTTTTGCTTTTCCTGTACTGCCCTTGGCTGAATTCTGATTGGTATCAAAGATTCCCTCCTAACCAAAGAGAAAAGACTGCTTAAATAAAGATCTCAATATAAGAGGAGACACAATGATAGATGGAAGAATAGGAGCAGGACACAGCAATAGGTGTGGGATTGTCCCATTTGTCAGAAGGAAAGTTACCTTCTATCTGCCATTCCCTATATCCTACCTGATTGGTGAGATCAAACCTGTTCAGTTGCTAGTGATGATGAAGATAAGTGAGAGTGAGCTGCATTAGATGTCTCACTACTCACATGCAATATTTACCATGGCTTACTTTGTGTACTGAACTGTGAAACCCTATCTTTTTTTTTTTTTTTTTTTTTTTTTTTTTTTTTTTTGAGGTCCTCCTTCCCCTTCCCTCCTTTGTGATTGCAGTGGGAATTACAGAGATTTATCTTTAACTGTGTTTGGAACTAGGATCCACTCATTAGGGAGTACATATAGTGTATAACTTTCTGTGTTTGGATATTTCATTCAATATAATTTTTTCTAATTCCATTCATTTGCCTTCAAATCTCACTAATTCATTTTTTTTGATGATGAGTAGTATTACATTGCATAAATATACCACATTTTCATTATCCATTCATGAACTCTTGGTCATTTAGGTGGATTCCATTACTTTGATGTTGGAAATATTAGTGCAATGAACATGGTTGTACTCATGTCACTGCCTTATGAGGAATTATTCCAAAAAGTAGTATAGCAGGGTCAAATGGCATTTCAGTAAATAAAATTTTGAGAAATAGTGAAACTGATCACCAGAGTGATTGTATAAGCCTGCATTCCCACCAGCAATGGATCAGAATTCCCTTCTCTCCATATCCTCTCCAGGATTTGGTGTTGTGCCGCGTCCCTATCCAACTAATCTGGTAGAATCTGTCTCAGTTTGGAAAAGGTGGATTCAAAGTAACATGTTTTGGGATAAGGACATGGCTTTATTTTAGAGAAATAAGGAAAAATATGGGAATTGTCAGGCCTTGGTGTTTCTTCCCAGCACAGGCCTAAAGCCTGTTCCCTGAGGAAGATCACAGTAACGCCCATGAACAGGGGCTGGGTACTCTCTTCCTAGATAATTCGGGTTTTGCCTCAGGCAGGAAAAATTCTGGGAATTAGGAGTGGCCTTCACCTAGGTTTTGGTTTTTTTGGGACAATTCAAGTTTTGCCTCTGGCAGGAAGAATTCTTCTGGGATTTAGGAGTGCCCTTTCTTAGGGTTTTTTGGAACTAGCTTCCTGCTCTCTGTTCTAGAGAAGAAGCCTGCTTTTTAAGTTTAGTCAAATATTAAATAGAAATTTCATGTCTAGTCATTTACGATAAGTAGACTTGTTAGCCAGAATGTGTGCACTGATTTTAAGGAAATTAGAGAATAACTTATAGAATCTTAAAACATAGGTTGGGTAAGATTCCCACCTATGTGGTTCCACCTTACTTAGAAATTCCAGAAGTACAAGACTATGCTATCAGTCCACCAGAACCTTAAAAGAAACTGTGATACCCTCTTACCCTGGCTGAAGGCCAAGGAAGAGACCATCATGCCAGAAAGTCTAGATGCCAAGACTGCCCCTGGAGATGGTATTTGCAATCCAAACTGGGAGAATCCATGTCAGAAGCAAAGGGGGCCATGTCTTTCCTACCCCAAATGGCACTCTTATGAGAAATCACAGAGATAGACCATCTGAATGCACTCCCACCAATGATCGCCTCTGCTCCGAAAGAGACACCCTTGGCATATGGGGCCTGACTGGACCCCAAGTTTAGAGTATGCATGGTTCAGAGATGGGTCATCGAACTGATGGCAATACACTTCTGGAATTCCTCAAAGGAAGACAAAAGCAACCTTACTATTAAAGGAATAGAAGGATGCTATTATAGAAGTTATTCTTTTTGGCCGCCGGCTTTGCCCCCAGGCCTCCCTCCGTGCCGAACCCCGACCAGCGCCCAGGTGAGAGAGAGCCCCTCCCAGCCCAGCCCCCCAACCCGGAGCCGAGCCTCCCGGCCAGCAGCACCCACACATGGCCCCAGCTTAGCCTCCGGGGCCCCGCCCCGGACACCAGCCCCTTGTGCCCTCCCGCCCCCGCGCCCCTCTGCCCCCCCTCAGGTCGCTGGTGAAGAATTCTGTCATCAACATCAGACCCTCTGCCTCTCTGGCCCACTGGGGACCTACGCACATGGTCCACGGAAGTCACACTGCTACTCAGAATTCAATAGAGCACAAAGGAAACTCAAGCAAAACTCTAAGGAACAAAGAGAACACAGGCCATACATCTGGACTTCACTACAACCATTGTATCACATGCGAGACTCTTCACATCCAGCCTAAAGATAAGTAAACCTTTTTTTTTTTCTTTCTCTTTTTCTTTTCTCTCACCTTACTGATCCTTTCTAGTATCAATGTTGTAGGTCAGCTTCCTCATACAGCCACCCCAAAAACATACAACTCCAGGGAGTACACCACCCACCCTCACATTTCACCAAGACACTAGATCGTAAAAGTGCACTACCATACTTATATTCATCCCCTGGTTACTTAACTGACGTACTAACATCCTAGTAGTCTCATCTAGGATATAACAATACCAATACACAAACATACCCAATTCAAGGCAAGCACTAGTAACAACTGGCAGGTGTAACAATACCAACTACATCGATTCAGTGAAAAACACACAGAAACTGAAAGGTCCTAAAAACAAAACAACAATGTACAAGTCAAAGTGCAGATCCACGAGAAACAAACGCCAAGAACAATCTCCCACCAAAAGAATCAATCCCATAACGATGGATTGTGACCAGAACAAATCCATAGAAAATAGCCATGAAAGCCAGACCCAACATAACGACTTTCAGAGTATGATCCTTACCATGATTAATACTATGAAAGAGGAAATCCGAGAAGAGTTAAATAACCGTGTCAACCACTTTGAACAGGAACACAACAGGCACTTGGAGGAGTTGAGAAAAACAGTTCAAGAAACAAAAATAGGTATGGAGCAATTAAAACAGTCTCAGGCAGAGTTTGAAATTGAACTAAAAGACAATTTATCTTCAACCCAAAACTTGACAGAGAGTCTTATCAGCAGAACAAATGAGGCAGAAAATAGAATCTCAGATCTTGAAGACAAAGTAGGAGAATTAACCAGCTCAATGGAAGAGATTGTTAAAGTCAAAAAGATACTGGAGAGGAGCATTCAAGAAATATGGGATACCCTGAAGAAACCTAACATGCGCATTCATGGAATACCAGAACAAGAATCCCAAAATACCACACCTGAGGAAATATTTCAATTCATCATAAATGAAAATTTCCCACAACTAAAGAATGAGAGGCCTATCCAAATACAAGAGGCATTTCGCACTCCAAACAGATACGACCAAAATAGAAAATCGCCACGGCAAATAATAGTCAAAACACTCCACATTAAAGACAAAGAAAAGGTGCTGAGAGCTTCAAGAGAAAAAAAGCAAGTCACTTTTAAAGGTAAACCTATTAGAATAACAAATGACTACTCAATGGAAACAGTAAAAGCAAGAAGAGCTTGGAGAGACATACTTCAAGTATTAAATGAGCAAAAATGCCAACCCAGACTGATATACCCGGCAAAACTATCTGTCATGATTGAGGGAGAAAGAAAACTTTTTCAGCACAAAGACAACTTGAAGGGATACATGTCTACCAAGCCAGGCCTTCAAAAAATGCTAGAAATGATACTCAAGCTTGAAGAAAAGAACAAGCGTATCCAGGAGGACAAAAGGGAAGTATAATACCAACAAAATATAAATATCAAACATCATGCTTACAAAATCTACTAAACATAAAAAATGTCCAGAATTAAAAATAATTTCTCCATTATAACATTAAATGTCAACGGCATTAACTCACCGATTAAGAGACATAGATTACAAACTTGGATTAAAAACCACAATCCAACAATCTGTTGCCTTCAGGAAACTCATCTCACCACAAAAGATAGGCACGTCCTAAGAATGAAAGGCTGGTCCAAAATCTTGCAAGCTAATGGAACAGGAAACAGGCAGGGGTAGCAATTATGCTTTCAGACAAAGTGGACTTCAAACCAAAGAAAATCATAAGAGACACAGATGGATACTACATTTTAGTCACAGGTACAATTCACCAGGAAGACTTCACAATACTGAACATATATACACCCAATATGGGCCCCTCCACATTCATTAAGAAAACCCTACAGCGTCTAAAGCAAGAAATCAACCCCCAAACGATAATTCTCGGGGATTTCAACACCGCCCTCTCAACATGGGATAGATCAACAGGTCAAAAGCTTAACAGAGACACTTTGGAGCTTAACCAAACCCTTACTGAAATGGACCTTACAGATCTCTATCAAACTTTTCACCACGTACCAAAGAATACACATTTTTCTCAGCAGCACACGGAACTTTTTCCAAAATAGATCACATATTGGACCACAAAATGAATCTACACATATACAAAAAAGTCGAAATTCTAGCCTGTGCCCTATCAGACCACCACGGCCTAAAGCTGGACATCCACAACAACACAACAAACAAGAGAAAATACACTAACTCCTGGAAACTTAACAATATGATGCTGAATGAGAACTGGATTCAGGAAGAAATTAAACAGGAATCAAGATTTCCTGAAAGTGAACAACAATGAAAATACAACTTACCAAAATCTCTGGGACACAATGAAAGCTGTTCTAAGAGGTAAGTTCATAGCTCTTAATGCCTACATCAGAAAATTGGAAACATCAGAAATAAATAATTTAACGATGCAGCTTAAGGCTTTGGAGAAACTTGAGCAATCTGATCCCAAAAGTAATAGAAGAGAGGAGATTAGCATAATAAGGGGAGAAATATCTGAAATCGAGATTAAGAAAACGATAGAAAAAATCAACCACTCAAAAAGCTGGTTCTTTGAAAAAATCAATAAGATTGATACACCCCTAGCTAAATTAACCAAAAGCAAGAGAGAGAAAACCCAAATTAACAAAATTAGAAATGAACATGGAGTTATCACTACGGATACCCAAGAAATCCAGAGAATTATAACATCATATTTCAAAAATTTATACTCTGTGAAGTTTGACAACATAAAAGAGATGGATGAATTTCTAAGTAAACACAACCTACCTAAATTGAATCAGGAAGTTGTGAATTATTTAAATAGTCCTATAACATACAAGGAAATTGAAGAAGTAATCTCTAATCTTCCCAACAAAAAATGTCCTGGGCCAGATGGATTCAGCACAGAATTCTACCAGACATTTAAGGAGTTAATGACACCAATACTCCTTAACCTGTTCCATCAAATAGCAAAAGAAGGAACACTGCCAAATTCCTTCTATGAAGCTAATATCGTCTTAATCCCAAAACCTAATAAAGATTCACTTAAAAAAGAAAACTATAGGCCGATCTCTCTGATGAACACAGATGCAAAGATTCTCAACAAAGTCTTAGCAAATCAGATTAAAAAACATATCAAAAAGATCATTCATGGGGACCAAGTAGGCTTCATCCCCGGCACACAAGGTTGGTTCAACATACGCAAATCAATAAATGTAATTCATCATGTAAACCAGTCCAAAGTCCAAGACCACATGATACTCTTGATAGATGCAGAAAAAGCCTTTGACAAAATCCAACAGCCTTTTATGATCAAAACGCTAGAGACTGTAGGAATGAAAGGAACCTTTATCAATATAATAAAAGCTGTATACAACAAGCCCACAGCAAGGATTATACTCAATGGGGAACAATTGGAAGCATTCCCACTTCAATCAGGAACTAGACAAGGTTGTCCACTCTCACCACTTCTATTCAATATTGTACTTGAAGTCTTAGCTGAAGCCATAAGACAAGAAAGGGACATAAGAGGGATTCAAATCGGCAAGGAAGAAGTCAAACTATCCCTATTTGCAGATGACATGATCTTATACCTGAGGGATCCCAAAAACTCCACCAGGAAGCTCCTGGAACTAATTGAGAAGTTCAGCAGGGTGGCAGGATACAAAATAAATGTGCAAAAATCAGAGGCCTTCCTATATGCCCAGAATGAAAGAAATGAAAAAGCCTTGAGAGAAACGATCCCATTTACTATAGCCCCTAAAAAAATGAAATACCTTGGTATAAACCTAACCAAGGAGGTAAAAGACCTTTACAATGAAAACTTTAAAACCCTAAAGAAAGAAATAGTAGAAGACACCAGAAGGTGGAAAGACCTCCCATGTTCCTGGATTGGTAGAATCAACATTGTAAAAATGACCATCCTACCAAAGGCAATATACAAATACAATGCAAAATCCCAAAGCAATTCTTTAAAGAAGTTGACCAAATAATCTCAAAATTCATATGGAGGCACAAAAGACCCAGGATAGCAAAGACAATCCTGAGTAACAAAAACACTGCTGGAGGTATCACCATACCAAACCTTAGTTTATACTACAAATCCATAGTTATAAAAACTGCCTGGTACTGGCTCCAAAATAGACACACAGATCAATGGATAAGGATTGAAGACCCAGATATAAGCCCACAAAAATACAGCCATTTGGTCTTTGACAAAGGGGCCCAAAAAATCCAATGGAAAAAGAAAAGCATCTTCAACAAATGGTGCTGGCAAAACTGGATCTCCACATGCAGAAGATTAAAGCTGGACCCATACTTGTCACCATATACAAGACTTAATTCCAAATGGATCAAGGACCTTGATTTAAGGCCAGAGACTTTAAAAGCCATAGTTGAAAGGATAGGGAACTCCCTCGAGCTGATTGGGCTAGGCCAACATTTCCTAAACAGACATCCAATGGCACAGTCACTGCTACCAACTCTCAACAGTTGGGATCTTGTGAAATTAAAGAGCTTCTGTTCCGATAAAGAGATTGTAACACGAGCTCAAAGGCAACCCACAGAATGGGAGAAAATCTTCACTAACCACATATCTGACAGAGCTCTACTGTCCAGAGTGCACAAAGAACTTAGAAAACTAAACTCCAAGGAAACCAATGGCCCAATTAAAAAATGGGCCCTGGAACTTAAAAGAAACTTTACCAGGGATGAAATTAAAATGTCTAACAAATATCTTAAAAAATGCTCCACTTCTTTAGCCATCAGGGAAATGCAAATCAAAACTTCCCTGAGATATCATCTCACCCCGGTCAGGATGGCAAAAATCCACAATACAAACAACGACAAATGCTGGAGAGGATGTGGAGAGAGGGGAACTCTCCTACATTGTTGGTGGGAATGCAGGCTCATACAGCCACTCTGGCGAGCCGTCTGGAGATTCTTAAAGAAAGTAAAGATTGAAATGCCATATGACCCTACTATCCCACTTTTGGGAATAACCCCCCATGCAGCAGAGGTTCACCTTGATAGCACAAGCTCGACCATGTTCATAGCAGCACTGTTTACAATAGCAAAGTCATGGAATCAACCTAAATGTCCAACAGTTGACGAGTGGATAAGGAAACTGTGGTACATCTATACAATGGAGTACTACTCAGCCATCAAAAATGATGAATTACTGGAATTTGCTGGGAAGTGGATGTCATTAGAAAGAATTATATTAAGTGAAGTATCCCAAACCCAGAAAATTAAGCGCCGTATGTACTCCTTAATAGGTGGCTTCTAGTACCAAACTGACCCAGCCCACATTGAGACACTTAAAAGTAAACCTATGTAACACAGTAATTGCAAGGATTATGAACAAGAGAGATGGGGTAGGAGGGCCAAACCAGAAACAAGGAGAGAGGGGACCATGTTACAGCAGAGAAAATAGGCCTCCATCAAGGTCTGCAAGTAAGTAATGAGAAACCTGGTTAAGTTCACAGACGTTCTTTCCTGATTTCACCAGAAGGGGGGGGCATATAGTCTAGCAGATAAAAAGTAATCATTTTACAAATGGGTGATGGACCCCTCCCTCACTGAGGTTTCCTACTCTTATTACATCTACCCTTGAATGTGCTATTATAACAAGACTCCAGTTTAACAGCTTTTGTCTCTGGCCAGGGGGTGACATAGTGCCCAGCAGAATGGAGTGAAGGGCATTGCAGGAGCAGCAAAACTGCAAAAGAAAATTAACAAACCACAATCCAGAACTTCAGAGACTCTATATCAATCACATAGAACTAGGCCAGCCTAATCTCTCCCCATCCTGGAGCTCAGGGACATTTGCGGAAGAGGGGGCGGTAAGATCGTAAGAGCAAAAATGATGGGAGGAGCAACGATTTGCAAGATTCTCAACAATAGTTGGGGCCAAAGCAATCATAATGGGACTTTGCGTGCCCTGCGCAATGTCCAATGCACTGTTGCCCTCATAAAGTCTAGCATCTTTTAAGGGCACCAAGACCCCTGGAGGCAAGGGATTGACAACCATAGTAGTGATCCTATGCTTAAGGGGAACAAGAGAAAGGGCTTATGGAAATGCCACTGGGTCCTTTTATGTCATCGGAGAGGAGGACCCAGTGGAGAGTTAGGCGTACACAATAAAGGACTCTCTGGGAATTGGGGGGGAGGCACTGGGGGATGGGGAGAGAGAGGAGATAGAGGAGGGGGTTCGGAGGGAGGAGGGGGGAGGGAGGGAACTGGTAAAAAAAATTTTAAATGTATAATTAAATTTTTAATAAAAAAATAATAATAATAAAAAAGGAAAAAAAAAGAAGTTATTCTTTTTAGTTATATTGCTTAAGTGTTTTTCTTCAGTGCATACCTCAGTGCTCCATCGACAGAACTAGCTATAGCTTATGGGCCTTGAGTATTCAAGTCAAGGCCTCCCCTTAGAGATATGGTTTAAGCTTGGATAATAGAGACTACATGAGCTGCATACATCTTCCCAAGTTATAACCTGCTGCCATGCCTGATGCCTATGTCGACCTGCCTGACTGAGAGTATCAACCTGAAGAGGACAACAGCCAAAGCTCACGCTGGGACTTATGGGGTATTGAGGATTCCTATAGTTAATTGTAAAATATGTTCCTTGCTAAAATCAATAGGAGAACATTCTGCCTCTGTATTTTAAAAGAAAGCAGTCTCTGTTAAAATGTGGGCTCAGCCCCATAGCTATCCGGTGAAGCATTATAGATTAGATAAGTTTGGAAATACTGAGAGAATGTTTCTGGCAAGTGCCTTTGCCCTGAAGCAATTGGTTAGGTTCTTGAAAAAAGGGGTCCACCCTGAAGGTGACTTTGCTGATTATTATGTATGCAACATTCTTTACCCCAAAATTTTCTGTATAAAAGTTGTCACGAAAGTTTCAATAAATGGATTCAGGATTCACTCGGACGAGAGGGAGCCGCGTGTGTTCTGTTCTCCACCCGGTCCTGGGGAGCCCTGGTCTCGAGGCCGCGACTCTGGTCTGTGGCAGTGTTGTTTGTATTATATTGTGGATTTTTGCCATCCTAACCAGGTTGAGATGATATTTCAGGGAAGTTTTTATTTGCATTTCCCTCATGGCTAAACATGTGGAGCATTTCTTAAGATATTTGTTAGACATTTTAATTTCTTCCCTGGTAAAATTTCTTTTAAGTTTCAGGGCCCATTTTTTAATTGGCCATTTGTTTCCTTGGTGTTTAGTTTTCTAAATTCTTTATGCACTCTGGATAATAGAGCTCTATAAGATATGTGGGTAGTGAAGATTTTCTCCCATTCTGTGGATTGCATTTGTGCTCCAGATGCAATCTCTTTATCTGAATAGAAGCTCTTTAATTACATAAGATCCCATCTGTTGAGTGTTGGTTGTATTGACTGTGCTATTGGGTTTCCATTTAGGAACTGTTGGCCTAGTCCAAACAGCTCAAGGGACTTCCCTACCCTTTCAATTAAGGTTTGTATAGTCTCTGGCCTTATATTGAGGTCCTTGATCCATTTGGAATTAAGTCTTTTACATGATGATAAATATGGGTCGAGTTTTAATCTTCTGCATGTGGACATCCAGTTTTGCCAGCTCCATTTGTTGAAAATGCTGTTCTTTTTCCACTGAATTTTTTGGGCCCCTTTGTCAAAAATAAAATGACTGTAGTTGTGGAGGCTTATATCTGGGTCTTCAACATCTATCCATTGAACTGTGTGTGTATTTTTGGAGTAAGTATCTGCCTGTTTTTATAACTATGGATTTTTAGTATAGACTAAGGTTTGATATGTGATACCTCCAGCTGTGTTTTTGTTACTCAGAATTGTTTTTGCTAGCCTAGGTCTTTTGTGCCTCCATATGAATTTTGAGATTGATCAACTTCTTAAAAGAATTGCTGTGGGATTTTAATTGGTATAGCATTGTATTTGTATATTGCCTTTGGTAGGATGGTCATTTTTATGATGTTGGTTCTGCCAATCCAGAAACATGGGAGGTCTTTCCACCTTCTGGTGTCTTCTGCAATTTCTTTTTTTAGGATTTTAAAGTTTTCATTGTATAGCAAAGACATGGAATCAACCCAAATGTCCAACAGTTGACGAGTGGATAAGGAAACTGTGGTACATCTATACAATGGAGTACTACTCAGCCATCAAAAATGATGAATTACTGGAATTTGCTGGGAAATGGATGTCATTAGAAACAATTATATTAAGTGAGGTATCCCAGACACAGAAAATTAAGCGCCATATGTACTCCCTAATAGGTGGCTCCTAATACCAAACCCACCCAGCCCATCTTGACACACTCATAGGTAAATCTATGTATTACCTACAGTAATTGCAAGGATTATGAACAGGAGGGATGGGGTTGGAGGGCCACACCAGAAACAAGGAGAGAAGTGACCATGTTACAGTAGAGAAAATAGGCCTCCATCAAGGACTGCAAGAAAATAATGTGACACCTATTCGTTCCTGATCATTTACAACTAAGGGGGTATGAACTCACCAGAAGGGGAGGGCATATAGTCCGGCAGATTAAAAAGTAACCATTTTGCAAATGGGTGATTGACCCCTCCCATTGCCAAATGCCATATGACCCTGCGATTCCACTTTTGGGTATAAGTATTACATCTACCCTTGAATGTGCTCTTAAAATAAGACTCCAGGTTAACAGCTTTCTGTCTCTCGCCAGGGGTGACATACAGTGCCCATCATGATGGAATGAAGGGCATTGCAAGAGCAACAAAACTGCAAAAGAAAATCAACAAACCACTAACCAGAACTTCAGAGACTCTATCTCAACCACCTAGAACTAGGCCAGACTAATCTCTCCCCATCCTGAAGCTCAGGGACATTTGCGGAAGAGGGGGCAGTACGAGTGTAAGAGCAAAAGGATGGGAGGAGCAATGATTTGCAAGATACTCCACACAAGTTAGGGCCGAAGCAATCATAATTGGACTTTGCATGCCCGGCGCAATGTCCAACACACTATTGACCCCACAAAGTCTAGCATCTGCTAAAGGCATCAAGATCTTTGAAGGCAAGGGATTGACAGCCACAGTAGTGTTCCTATGATTAAGGGGAACACAGGAAAGGGTTCAGGGAAATGCCACTGGGTTCTTGTACGTCATGGGAGAGGAAGAAAGGACTCTGGAAATTGGGGCAGGAGGCACGGGGTGATGGGGCAGAAGGGGTGAGGGGAGGGGGAGCAGGGGGCTGGGGGGTAGGAGGGAGGGAGGGAACTGGTGTACCTATTAAGTTTGTATGAACTGAAATAATAATAAAGTATTAAAAAAAGTTTTCATTGTAAAGGTCTTTGACCTCCTTGGTTAGGTTTATACCAAGGCATTTCATTTTTTTTTAAAACTTTTTTTATTATTATTTATTCAATTGTGCACGTGTATGTGTGTGTGTGCGTGTATGCGTGTATGTGTGTGTAGAACCACGGATGAATTCTGGAACCACCATGGACTGCCTCCTCCTTGTTTACTCTGCCACGGGATTCACAGGCTCCACCGTACCGGGACCAGAAACGCAGGCCGCCCCCGCTTCCACCTGGCGTCTATAAGTGGGGTCTAGGATCTGAATTCAGGACCCTCCGCCTGCAAGGCAGAGGCTTAACCCCTGATCCATCTCTCCAGCCCCAAGCATTTCATTTTTTTAGGGGCTATAGTAAATGGGATTGTTTCTCTCAGGGCTTTTTCACTTCTTTCATTCTGAGCACATAGGAAGGCCACTGATTTTTGTACGTCTATTTTGTCTTGCCACCCTCCTGAACTTCTGTATTAGTTCCAGGAGTTTCCTTGTAGAGTTTTTGGGATTGCTCAGGTATAAGATCATGTCACCTGCAAATAGAGATACCTTGACTTCTCCCTTGCAGATTTGAATCACTTTTATGTCCCTTTCTTTTTTTAATTTTTTATTATTATTTATTCAATTGTGCATGCATGTGTGTGTGCGCGTCTGTGCATGCGTGTATGTGTATAAAACCACGGAGGAATTTGGGAACCACCATAGACCCCTGTACTTCCTTCTTGTTTACTCTGCCCGGGATTCACAGGTTCCGCCCTACCAGAACCGGAAACGCAGGCTGACCCCGCTTCTGCTGGCGTCTATATGTGGGGTCTAAGATCAGAACTCAGGACCTTCCACCTGCAAGGCAGAGGCTTAACCCCTGAGCCACCTCTCGAGCCCCTTATGTCCCTTTCTTGGCTGATGACTTCAGCTAAGGCTTCGAGTACAATATTGAATAGAAGTGGTGAGAGTGGACAGCCTTGTCTAGTTCCTGATCGAAGCGGGAATACTTCAAATTTTTCCCCATTGAGTATCATCCTTTCTGTTGGCTTGTTGTATACCGCTTTTATTATATTGATAAAGGTTCCTTCCATTCTAACCTTCTCTAGGGTTTTGATCATAAAGGGCTGTTAAATCTTGTCAAAATTTTTTTTGCATCTATCGAGAGTATCATGTGGTCTTGGACTTTGGATTTGTTCATATAGTGAATTACATTTATTGATTTGTATATGTTGAACCAACTTTGTGTGTCTGGAATAAAGCCTACTTGATCCCCGTGGGTGATCTTTTTGATATGTTTTAATCCGATTTGCTAAGACATTGTTGAGAATCTTTGCATCTGTGTTCATAGAACGAATTTGGTATTGTCCCTTTCTTTGCTATTTGATGGAACAATTTAAGGTGTTCTTAGCCCCTTAAATGTCTGATAGAACTTTGTGCTGAATCCATTTGTTCCAGGACATTTTTTGGTGGGACAATTCGAGATTACTTCATCGATTTCCTTATATATTATAGGTCAATTTAAATAATTCACAACTTCCTGATTCAATTCAGGCAAGTTGTGTTTACTTATGAATTCATCCATTTATTTTGTGTTGTAAAATTTCACTGAGTATACATTTTTAAAATATGACATTATAATTCTTTGGATTTCTTAGAAATTGGTAATAACTCCATTTTCATTTCTAATTTTGTGAATTTGGATTTTTTCTCTCTTGCTTTTGGTTAATTTAGCTAGGGGAGCATCAATCTTATTGATTTTTTCAAAAAAACAGCTTTTGACTGGTTGTTTTCTATATCATTTGCCTAATCTAGATTTCGGATATTTCTCCCCTTATTTTGCTAATCTCCTCTCTTCTACTGCACAAGGATGGGAGGAGTAATGATAAGCAAGATACTCCACACAAGTTAGGGCTGAAGCAATCATAATTGGACTTTACATGCCCTGCACAATGTCCAACATATTATTGACCCCACAAAGTCTAGCATGGGCTAAAGGCACTAGGATTCTTGGAGACAAGGGATTGACAGCCACAGTAGTGTTCCTATCCTTAAGGGGAACACAGGAAAGGGTTCTGGGAAATGCCACTGGGTCTTTGTACCTCATCAGAGAGGAGGACCCAGAGGAGAGTTTGGCATGCACATTAAAGGATGCTCTGGGGATGGGAGGGGGAGCAACTGGGGGATAAGGAAGGAGGAGGGAGGGAAGGAGGCACAGGTGGGTGGAGGGGTGGAGGGAAGGAGGGAACCAGTGTACCTGTTAAGTTTGTTAGAGCGGAAATAAATAAATAAATAAATAAATAAATAAATAAATAAATAAATAAATAAATAAATAAATAATAAAAAATATATGGACCTCCAAATCCTTAGGACCCTAACCAAAGGTTACCGATGTTACTGTGTCCTAATTAAGCACAGGTGTCAACTTGACAGTTGAGGTTTTGAGCTCTAGGCACATTTGTAGAGAATTAGTGGTTGAGTTAATCCCTGAGCAAACTTGCAGGAGCTTTTCTAGCTGTTGGGAAAGGCCCAGCCCAGAGTGGGTGGGACTAGGTCCTAGAATACAATAGAGAGAGCTGGTTGAGGAAGTTGGCACCTTATGTACACTTAGCTAGACATACTGTTCTGGAAAGTAAGGATCGTCCCTCTCTTAGCCATCATGTAGAGATGGTGTGGCCAGTTCCCTGGGCCCTGGTGTTGTTGTGAGCTCTCCTGTCAAGCTGGGCTGAGAATTGTAATCAAACAGTTTTAAAAGAATAAACCCCTTAAGCTGTTTGATGGTGATTTATCAGCAACCATGCAGACAAATTACCACATGCCATAAAAAAAAAAGAAAAGACCTTCTAATTATGCAGAGGAGGCTAGATTACCCTGGGAGAGTTAAGATTATTGTGTTAGCGAATCTTTCCTGTAAAGTGTTATATGGTAATTTTGAGATTTAAGCTTTTGTGTAGATACCCCTTGAAAGTTACTTGTTTACACTTTCCATTTTCAAATTGAAGAATTTTTTTTTCGGTGCTTGTGATTGAACCCAGTGCCTTGTGTTTGTTAGGCAAGTGATCTGCCACTGTGCTAAATTTCCCATTTCTTTCACATTTATTTTATTTAGTCGTATCTTACTTTATTTTGCATGTCTGTCTTTCGTGTCTCTGTGTGTAATGAGCACTGTGCGTGCCTGTGATGGCCCAAGGGAATCATCTTGAATTGTGCTACCTCTTCTTTCCATTACTTTGGAGCTTCCAGGTCCACCTTCCAAGGCTGGAAGTATAGGCCTCCACAATAATGGAAATTAAAACCACCCTGAGATATCTCATCCTAGTCAGAACTGCTAAGATGCAAAACAACAACAAATGCTGGAGAAGATGTGAGGAAAAGGGAATCCTCCATACATTGCTGGTGGGAATGCTAACATATACAGCCCCTTTGGAGATCAGTTTGGAGGTTCCCAAAGTGGTTAAAACTTGAGATTCCATGCAACCCAGCTATACCACACCTGGGAATATTCCTAAAAAACACTATATCCTGCTACAGAGTCTCGTGTACATTCCTATTTATAGCAACTCTATTCACAATAGCAAAGAAATGGAATTAAAATGAATAAATGAAATTTTCTGATAAACAAATGCAGTCAAAATAACTCATACCAAGTGAAGCATCCCAGGCACAGAAAGTCACATGCTGCATGTCTTCCTTATAAGTAGATCCTAGCTGTAACATGTAGAATAATGTCATCAAAGAGGAACTTGTGCAACACCCATAAACTGCAAAGGAACATGAATCAGGAGGGTGGAGATCTCTACAGAGTAGAGACAGAACAACATGGGCAAATAGAAGAATAAAGTATTTACAAAAGAAAAGTTTTTAAGTGGAAAGAAAAGCAGGGATAGGAGACAGGAGGGTAGTTAGCCTTTGGATAACCAAGTATCTGTTAACTAACTTCTAAGCCCCCCAATGCCAGGGAACTCATGCCTGATACTGTATGCTGTTCAAATAATAGTAGAAAGGGAGAAAATGGACATTAAGCATGACCAGATGTGTTAATATTAACTATAAATGCCCCACAGTAAATTGACATCTAAACATTTGTCATATCGTTAGATAAAATAAGATCTCAACACTCAACCAAGTTGCAGCTTCTTGAATGCAATAAGATGATGAGTAAAGCAGAAAACCACAACTAATCAGAATGGATTGATTAGAATTGTAAAAGAGCATGACTATCAAACCGGGCAAATATACTCAGTAAAAATCTATTAATATTAAAGGAGAAAGGAAAACTTATCAAGATACAAAGAGGCTGAATAAAATTATCAACACTAATCCAACCATCCAGGGGATACTTGAGGGAATATTTAAAGCCAAAGAAAACACACACATCTAAAATCTGCAAGGGAAAATGATAAAATTTGTCATGCAAAGAGGATTAATAAAAGAATCATTGAAAATCAGCAAAGTAATAGGAAATGAGTAAACACCTTTCAATAATGATACTAAATAAATATGTTACATCCCTTATTATAAGACACAAACTCAAGCATTGGTTTAGAAAAAGATATCCTTTTTCTTGTTTTGAATAAGGAACACATCTCATCATTTAAAACAGACACAATCTTAGGGCAAAAGGATACAAATAGTTGTTCCAGTTAAGTGGAAACAGGAAATACTCATCAAGATTTTAACATCAGAAAAAATACATTCAATATGTAATCACACGCAACAAAGAGGGTTACATCAGACAGAACATCCAAATTCATAACTCAAATATTACCAAATGTTAAGATACCCATGAATACCAACCAAGTAAAAATTAATGATTTTCAACCCCCACTCCAATCATTAAACTGAAAAAAACCCAGTGACAAATTAAACAAGGAACCAATAAAATTTAATGACATCATAGATCCAACAAACCTTATAAATTTTCTATAAAATATTCAGTACAAATGCAATGAAAAAATACATTCCTAAGCAGTCCATGTATTTTTCTGCAAAATAAAAATGCATAGGATATAAAGACAGTTTTAACAAACATAGGGTATTGAACTAATGTCTCCTGTTCTACCTCACCACAATAGAATAATGGTAGAAATCAGCAGCAAGACTTGATAGAGAAATTATACAAACTTAATAGTAAATGAGTGTTGAAAAGGTCATTGAACAAATCAAGAAGATTAAAAAATTACCAGGTTGAACAACATTCACAAAATCTTAAAGAATTGGCCAAGAAAAAGGGGGGAAAAACAAATAAAATGAAGGATAAGAAGACCTTATAGCTCATACGAATGAAATAGCAACACATACCAGTGAATTCAGAAAATCACAAGGATTCCCTTGCAACATTTACATTCAACTAAATTGCAAAATATAAAAATAGATGGATACATTTCTGGATGCATATGGCCTTCCAAATGGCAGTGACCTGCATATTGACCTAGAAAGCAGAGCCTGGAATACCTCAGAGCAAATCAAAAGGGAAGTAAAGCAATCCAGGGTAATTCCTGAAGTCACCCTTGGACTTCCACAGGCACACAGCGTGTCCTTTGATCCACACATATACACATCAATAAAAAAGAAAAGAGCATAAAGGAAATATAAGACATTGTAAAAATACCTAATATATCTATCATCGAAATCTCAAAAGGAAAAGAAACCCAGAGAAAATATGTGGATATATCATCAATCCACGGAATAAAAACTCGCAAGTCTAAGAAAAGAAATTACCATCTATGTGCCCGAGGAATATATAACTCCAAGTAGACAGGTCCAGAAAAGAAATTCCCATAACACATCTCAATCAAAATTCTCAAAAAAAGCCTCAAAAAAAAGGCTTTAGACTTATAGGAGAGAAAGAACAAATCATAAATGAAGGCAAACCTTTCAACATAATGGCTCACTTTTCAAAGGAAAATCTAAAAATCCAGATTGCAAGTGACAAATAATTGAAGTGAAGAATGACCACATATGCCAATTCAGGCTACTATCTGCAACAAAATTATTGGTCATAATTAAAAGTTAAAGAACAAGTGGAGGGCTGGAGAGGTGGCTCAGGGGTTAAGCCTCCACCTTGCAGGCGGAAGGTCTCTGAGTTCAGATCCCAGATCCCACGTATAGACGCCAGGCGGAAGCGGGGGCGGCCTGCGCTTCTGGTCCTGGTAGGGCGGAGCTTGTGAATCCCGGGGCAGAAGGAGGTGGAGGCGTCCAGGGTGGTTCGCGAATTCGTCCGTGGTTCTACACATACACAGACACACACACGCGTGCGCACATACACACGCACATGCACACAGTTGAATAAATAATAATAATAATAATAATAATAAAAGAACAAGAGGAAACGGCTGCAGCCTGTACTCTGGCCCTGGTGGGCGGAGCCTGGGAAATCTTAAAGTGAAATAAAAAGGATGTAGAAGCAAAAAAAAAAAAAAGAACAATTTGGTGCAACAAAAGTAGTTTAAAGGACTCTAAGATTACTATGTCATAGCTACATAGGTTACTGGGAGGAATCACAAAGTTCCACAGGAACAGTGTCAGAGAAATGATTCAGCAATGAAGACAAACAGCACAAAATCAACAAAATAACCACCTTTCACTAATAATCACAAGAGCACCTGTTATTTCCTCTCTGTCCTACTCTTTGCATTTCAAATACAGAGATGCATGCATGGATGAATGAATAAATAAATAAAGGAAGAAGTCAAGTTATCTCTATTTTCAAATGACATGATTGTATATCTGAGTGATCCCAAAACTCCACCAGGAACTCCTGGAACTAATACAGAAGTTCAGCAGGGTGGCAGGATACAAAATAGATGTACAAAAATCAGTGGCCTTCCCCTCCACTCCGCCGCCCGGACGCGCGCGCGCGGTCCAGCCGGGCCTCACCACCCCGGGACACAGGTAAGATCGGTCCCCGCCTGCCCCCAGAGCCCCAGGCCGCCCGAGTGGACCCAGCTCCTCCCGTCATCCAGCCGGAGCCGCTTGCGCAGGGCCTGGGAGGAGGAGAAGGCACCCCTTCTGCGCCCGGCCCCGCCCTCGGGTGGCCCGGGTTTAAATAGCGCCCCGCGGACGCCCCATCTCCCCTTCCCCTCCACTCCACCGCCCAGGACGCGCGCGGTCCAACCGGGCCTCACCGCGCCCAGACCCAGGTAAGATCGGTCCCCGCCCACCCCCAGAACCCCAGGCCAAATAATTCAGTTTAGTGAAAAACGCACAGAAATTAAAAGATCTTAAGAGTTAAAACGACAATGCCAAAGTCTAAGTGCAAATCCATGAGACACAACACTCAAGTAAACAAATCTCCCACGAAAGGAATTAATCCCATAATGTTACACTCCAACCACAACAAACCCATGGAAAATGGCCAAGAAAGCCTGACACAGGATAACGACCTTCAAAATATGATCATTACCATGTTCAATACTATGAAAGAGGAAATCACGGAGGAATTAAATAATCGAATCAATCGCTTTGAGGAGGAACACAACAGACACATGGAGGAGTTGAGAAAAACAGTGCAAGAATCAAAAACAGACATAGAGCAGTTAAAGCAGACTCAAGCAGAGTTTAAAACTGAGCTAAAAGACAAGTTATCTTCAACCCAGAACTCCACAGAGAGTCTTATCAGCAGAACTAAAGAAGCAGAAAACAGAATTTCAGATCTTGAAGATAAAGTGGGAGTATTAACCAGCTCAATGGAAGAGATTGTTAAAGCCAAAAAGATACTTGAGAGAAATATCCAGGAAATATGGGACATCCTGAAGAAGCCCAACATGCGTATTCATGGAATACTAGAGCAAGAATCTCAAAATACCACCCCTGAGGAAATTTTCCAAACGATCATCAAGGAAAACTTTCCTCATCTAAAAAAAGAGAGGCCCATACATATACAAGAGGCATTCTGCACCCCAAACAGATATGACCAAAACAGAAACTCGCCACGGCAAATAATAGTCAAAACACTCCACATTCAAGATAAAGAACTGGTGATGAGAGCTTCAAGGGAGAAAAAACAAGTCACTTTTAAAGGTAAACCTATTAAAATAACAAATGACTTCTCAATGGAAACACTAAAAGCAAGAAGAGCTTGGAGAGACATACTTCAAGTATTGAATGAGCAAAAATGTCAACCTAGGCTGATTTATCCTGCAAAACTATCAGTCATGATCGAGGGAGAAAGAAAAATCTTCCAGCACAAAGACAACTTGAAGGGATACATGTCCACCAAACCAGGCCTTCAAAAGATGCTAGAAATGATACTCAAGCTTGAAATAAAAAACAGGCATATCCAGGAGAGCAGAAGGCAAGTATAACACCATTAAAAGCGAAGCAATATACTTATAAAAACTACTAAACATAATAAATGTCTGGAATCAAAAATAGTTTCACCATTATAACACTAAATGTTAATGGAATTAACTCACCGATCAAGACACACAGATTACAAACTTGGATTAAAAATCACAATCCATCAACCTGCTGCCTGCAGGAAACCCATCTCACCACAAAAGATAGGCACGCTCTAAAAATAAAAGGCTGGTCAACAATTCTACAAGCTAATGGAAGCAGAAAACAGGCAGGAGTAGCCATTATGATATCAGACAAAGTGGATTTCAAACCAAAGAAAATTATAAGAGACACAGATGGATACTACATTTTAGTCACAGGTACAATTCACCAGGAAGACTTCACAATACTGAACATATATGCACCCAATACGGGCCCCTCCACATTCATTAAGAAAACCCTACAGCGTCTAAAGCAAGAAATCAACCCCCAAACGATAATTCTTGGGGACTTCAACACCGCCCTCTCAACATGGGATAGATCAACAGGTCAAAAGCTTAATAGAGACACTTTGGACCTTAATCAAACCCTTAAAGAAATGGACCTTACAGATCTCTATCGAACTTTTCACCCACATACCAAAGAATACACATTTTTCTCAGCAGCACACGGAACTTTCTCCAAAATAGATCACATACTGGGCCACAAAACGAATCTACACATGTACAAAATTCTAACCTGTGCCCTGTCAGACCACCATGGGCTAAAGCTGGACATCCACAACACAATAAACAAGAGAAGATACACTAACTCCTGGAAACTTAACAATATGATGCTGAATGAGAACTGGATTCAGGAAGAAATTCAAAAGGAAATTCAAGATTTCCTAAAAGTGAACGATAATGAAAATACAACTTACTAAAATCTCTGGGACACAATGAAAGCTGTCATAAGAGGTAAGTTCATAGCTCTTAATGCCTACATCAAAAAAATGGAAACATCAGAAATAAACAACTTACCAAAGCAGCTTAAAGCTTTAGAGAAACTTGAGCAATCTGATTCCAAAAGTATTAGAAGAGAGGAGATTAGCAAACTAAGGAGAGAAATATCTGAAATTGAGATTAAGAAAAAGATAGAAAAAATCAACCACTCAAAAAGCTGGTTCTTTGAAAAAATCAATAAGATAGACACATCCCTAGCTAAATTAACCAAAAGCAGGAGAGAAAAAACCCAAATTAACAAAATCAGAAATGAACATGGAATTATCACTACTGATACCCAAGAAATCCAGAGAATTATAACATCATATTTCAAAAACTTATACTCTGTGAAGTATGACCACACAAAAGAGATGGATGAATTTCTAAGTAAACACAACTTACCTAAATTGAATCAGGAAGTTGTGAATTATTTAAATAGTCCTATAACATATAAGGAAATTGAAGAAGTAATCTCAAATCTTCCCACCAAAAAATGTCCTGGACCAGATGGTTTCAGCACAGAGTTCTACCAGACATTTAAGGAGTTAATGACACCAATACTCCTTAAACTGTTCCATCAAATAGCAAAGGAAGGGAACACTACCAAATTCCTTCTATGAAGCTAATATCATTTTAATCCCAAAACCTAATAAAGATTCATTTAAAAAAGAAAACTATAGGCCAAACTCTCTGATGAACACAGACGCAAAGATTCTCAACAAAGTCTTAAGGAATCGGATTCAAAAACATATTAAAAAGATCATTCATGGAGACCAAGTAGGCTTCATCCCTGGCACGCAAGGTTGGTTCAACATACGCAAATCAATAAATGTAATTCATCATGTAAACCAGTCCAAAGCCAAGACCACATGATATTCTCAATAGATGCAGAAAAAGCTTTTGACAAGATCCAACAGCCTTTTATGATCAAAACGCTGGAGACAGTAGGAATGGAAGGAACCTTTGTCAATATAATAAAAGCTGTATACAACAAGCCCACAGCAAGGATTATGCTCAATGGGGAAAAACTGGAAGCATTCCCACTTTGATCAGGAACTAGACAAGGCTGTCCACTCTCACCACTTCTATTCAATATTGTACTTGAAGTGTTACCTGAAGCCATAAGACAAGAAAGGGACATAAGAAGGATTCAAATCGGCAAGGAAGAAGTCAAACTATCCCTATTTGCAGATGACATAATCTTATACCTGAGTGATCCCAAAAACTCCACCAGGAAGCTTCTGGAACTAATTGAGAAGTTCAGCAGGGTGGCAGGATACAAAATAAATGTGCAAAAATCAGAGGCCTTCCTATATGCCCAAAATGAAAGAAGTGAAAAAGCCTTGAGAAAAACAATCCCATTTACTATAGCCCCTAAAAAAATGAAATACCTTGGTATAAACCTAACCAAGGAGGTAAAAGACCTTTACAAATGAAAACTATAAAACCCTAAAGAAAGAAATTGCAGAAGACACCAGAAGGTGGAAAGACCTCCCATGTTCCTGGATTGGCAGAATCAACATCATAAAAATGACCATCCTACCAAAGGCAATATACAAATTCAATGCTATACCAATCAAAATCCCAAAGCAATTCTTTAAAGAAGTTGACCAAACAATCTCAAAGTTCATATGGAGGCACAAAAGACCCAAGATAGCAAAGACAATCCTGAGTAACAAAAACACTGCTGGAGGTATTACCATACCAAATCTAAGTCTATACTACAAATCCATAGTTATAAAAACAGCCTGGTACTGGCTCCAAAATAGACACACAGATCAATGAATAAGGATTGAAGACCCAGATATAAGCCCACAAAATTACAGCCATTTGGTCTTTGACAAAGGGGCCCAAAAAATCCAATGGAAAAAGAACAGCATCTTCAACAAATGGTGCTGGGAAAACTGGATCTCCGCATGCAGAAGATTAAAGCTGGACCCGTACTTGTCACCATGTACAAGACTTAATTCCAAATGGATCGAGGACATTGATATAAGGCCAGAGACTTTAAAAACCATAGTTGAAAGGATAGGGAACTCCCTCGAGCTGATTGGGATAGGCCAACATTTCCTAAACAGACATCCAATGGCACAGTCACTGCTACCAACTCTCAACAGTTGGGATCTTGTGAAATTAAAGAGCTTCTGTTCAGATAAAGAGATTGTAACATGAGCTGAAAGGCAACCCACAGAATGGGAGAAAATCTTCACTAACCACACATCTGATAGAACTCTGCTGTCCAGAGTGCACAAAGAACTTAGAAAACTAAACACCAAGGAAACCAATGGCCCAATTAAAAAATGGGCCCTGGAACTTAAAAGAAACTTTACTTGGGATGAAATTAAAATGTCTAACAAATATCTTTAAAAATGCTCCACTTCCTTAGCCATCAGGGAAATGCAAATCAAAACTTCCCTGAGATATCATCTCACCCCGGTCAGGATGGCAAAAATCCACAATACAAACAACGACAAATGCTGGAGAGGATGTGGAGAGAGGGGAACTCTCCTACATTGCTGGTGGGAATGCAGGCTTATACAGCCACTCTGGAGAGCCGTCTGGAGATTCTTAAAGAAATTAAAGATTGAAATGCCATATGACCCTGCTATTCCACTTTTGGGAAAAACCCCCCATACAGCAGAGGTTCACCTCAATAGCACAAGCACGACCATGTTCATAGCAGCACTGTTTACAATAGTAAAGTCATGAAATCAACCCAAATGTCCAACAGTTGATGAGTGGATAAGGAAACTGTGGTACATCTATACAATGGAGTACTACTCAGCCATCAAAAATGATGAATTACTGGAATTTGCCAGGAAATGAATGTCATTAGAAACAATTATATTTAGTGAAGTATCCCAGACCCAGAAAATTAAGTGCCATATGTACTCCCTAATAGGTGGCTCCTAGTACCAAACCCACCCAGTCCACCTAGAGACAGTAATTGCAAGGTTGATGAACAGAAGGGATGGGGTAGGAGGGCCACACCAGAAACAAGGAGAGAAGGGACCATGTTACAGCAGAGAAAATAGGCCTCCATCAAGGACTCAAATAAGTAATGAGACATCTGATTAAGTTCACAGACTTTTGTTCCTGATCATTTACTACTGAGGGGGTATGATCTCACCAGAAGAGGAGGGCATATAGTCTGGCAGATAAAAAGTAACCGTTGTGCAAATTGGTGACAGACCCCTCCCTCATTGTGGTTTCCCACTTTTATTACATCTACCTTTGAATATATTCTTATAACAAGACTCTAGTTTAACAGCTTTTTGTCTCTGGCCAGGGGGTGACATACAATGCCCACCAGGATGGAGTGAAGGGCATTGCAGGAGGAGCAAAACTGCAAAAGAAAACCAACAAATCACTATCCAGAACTTCAGAGACTCTATATCAACCACCTAGAACTAGGCCAGACTAATCTCTCCCCATCCTGAAGCTCAGGGAAATTTGCGGAAGAGGGGGCGGTAAGAGTGTAAGACCAAAAGGATGGGAGGAGCAATGATATGCAAGATACTCCATACAAGTTAGGGCTGAAGCAATCATAATTGGACTTTACATGCCCTGCGCATTGTCCAATACACTATTGACCCCACAAACTCTAGCATCTGCTAAAGGCACCAAGATGTTTGGAGGCAAGGGATTGGCAGCCACAGCAATGTTCCTATACCTAAGGGGAACACGGGAAAGGGTTTAGGGAAAGGCCACTGGGTCCTTGTACGTCATCGGAGAGGAGGGCCCAGAGGAAAATCAGGCATGCACAAGAAAGGACTCTCTGGGAATTGAGGCGGGAGGCACTGGGGGATGGGAAGGCAGGGGGGTGGAGAGGAGGAACACGGGGTACGGGGGGGGGGGAGGAGGAGAGAGGGAGGGAACTGGTGTACCCATTAAGTTTGTATGATCTGAAATAATAATAAAAAATGTATTAATAATAAAAAAAAAATCAGTGGCCTTCCTATATGCCCAAAATGAAGGAAGTGAAAAACCCCTGAGAGAAACAATCCCATTTACTATAGCCCCTAAAAAAAATTAAATACCTTGGTTTAAAGCTAACCAAGGAAGTAAGAGACCTTTACAATGAAAACTTTAAAACCCTAAAGAAAGAAATGGCAGAAGACACCAGAAAGTGGAAAGACCTCCCATGTTCCTGTATTGGAAGAACCAATATCATAAAAATGATCATCCTACCAAAGGCAATATACAGATTCAATGCTATAACACTCAAAATCCCAAAGCAATTCTTTAAAGAGGTTCATCAAACAATCTCAAAATTCATATGGAGGCACAAAAGACCCAGGATAGCAAAAGAAATCCTGACAAAAACACTGTTGGAGGTATCACCACCAAACCTTAGTTTATACTACAAATCCATACTTATAAAAACAACCTGGTACTGTCTCCAAAATAGACGCACAGATCCATAGATAAGGATTGAAGACCCAGATATAATGCAACACAATTATAGCCATTTGATCTTTGACAAAGGGGCCCAAAAAATGAATGGAAAAAGAGCAGCATCCTCAACAAATGGTGCGGGCAAAACTGGATGTCCACATGCAGAAGATTAAAACTTGACCCATATTTGTCACCATGTGTTGGGCCTCCAAGCCTGAGACCTGCTGGAAATTCCTAAGCCTGGCTGGAGTTTCAGGACCTGTCCTTGAGTTCTGAAACCTATCTCTGACTCCTTCCTCCCCTCTCTGATGTAGTGCTGCTGTAACCTCCCCTCACTGACCTGGACACATCCCTTTGGCTGCCTTTCTCCTTCACCACCCCTCACACCACCTAGCTCTCCTCCTCCCAGCAGGACCCTAAATAAATTCAGATGCTATTCAATAAAATTGAGATCCTGCTCTGACAAGTCTCCCGGCCTGCTGTGTTTCTCCCCGGTGGTGAGGGGGGTCCAGGCCACGACACTCATCACCCGCCCAGCCCCGAGGGATATTTGGCTGAACCAGAATCCCTCAATCGCACTAGCTGCAGGGCCATCCTACCCCCCTGCAACCATGTAAAAGATTTAATTACAAGGACCTCAAAATAAGGCCAGAGACCATAAAAACCTTAGTTGAAAGGGTAGGGAATTCCCTAGAGCTGTTTGGACCAGGCCAACAGTTCCTAATCAGAAATCCAATAGCACAGTCACTATAACTAACACTCAACAGTGGGATCTTGTGAAATTAAAGAGCTTCTGTTCAGATAAAGAGATTGTAACTCGAGCACAAAGGCAACCCACAGAATGGGAGAAAATCTTCACTAACCACATATCTGATAGAGCTCTATTATCCAGAGTGCACAAAGAACTTAGAAATGTAAACACCGGGGCTGGAGAGGTGGCTCAGGGGTTAAGCCTCTGCCTTGCAGGCGGAAGGTCCTGAGTTCGGATCCTAGACCCCACGTATAGATGCCAGCGGAAGCAGGGGTGGCCTGCATTTCCGGTCGTGGTAGGGCGGTTCCCGAATTCGTCCATGGTTCTACACACACACACACACATACACACACACACACACACACACACACACACACGCACAATTGAATAAAAAAAAAAAAGGTAAAAAAAAGAAATGTAAACACCAAGGAAACAAATGGCCCAATTAAAAAATGGGGCCTTTGATATGCAAGATACTTCATACAAGTTAGGGCAGAAATAATCATAATAAGACTTTGCATGTTAGAAATTGAAATGTCTAACAGATATCTTTAAAAATGCTCTGCATCCTTATCCATCAGGAAAATGCAAATCAAAATCTCCCTGAGATATCATCTCACCCCAGTCAGGATGGCAAAAATCCACAATACAAATAATACCAAATGCAGGAGGGGATGTGAGGAGAAGGGAACTCTCCTACATAGCTGGTGGGAATGCAGGCTTACACAACCACTCTGGCGAGCCGTCTGGCAATTCTTAAAGAAGTTAAAGATTGAAATGCCATATGACCCTACTATTCCACTTTTGGGAAAAACCTCCCATATAGCAGAGGTTCACCTTGATAGCACAAGCACAACCATGTTCATAGCAGCAGTGTTTACAATAGCAAAGTCATGGAATCAACCCAAATGTCCAACAGTTGACAAGTGGATAAGGAAAATGTGGTACATTTATACAATGCAATAGTACTCAGCCATCAAAAATGATGAATTAATGAAATTTGCCAGGAAATGGATGAAATTAGAAAAAATTATATTTAGTGAAGTATCCCAGACACAGAAAATTAAGCACTGTATGTATTCCCTAATAGGTGGAACCTAGTACCAAACCCACTTAGTGACACACTTAAAGATAAATCTCTGTAATACCTACAGTAATTGCAAAGATTATAAGCAGGGAGGGAAGGGTAAGAAGTGCTCCACTAGAAGCAAGGAGAAAGGGGATCATGCTACAACAGAGAAAATAGGCCACCATCAAGGACTGCAAGTAAGTAATGAGACATCTGGTTGGGCTCACAGACTCTCCTTACTGGTCACTTACATCTGATGGGGTATGATCTCATCAGAAAGGGAGGGCATAGAGTCTGGAAGATAGAAGGTAACCATCCTACAAATGGGAGACCGACAACCCCCCGCCCCAGCCGTCTCCTACTCTTATTCCATCTACGTTTGAATCTACTCTTATAAGACTTTATTTTAACAGCGTTTTATCTCTGGCCAGGGGGTGATATCCAATACCCATAAAGAAGCCAGCCTAATTTCTCTCTCCATCCTAAAGCTCAGGGAAATTTGTGGAAGAGGAGGCGGTAAAATTGTGAGAGTCTAAAGATGGGGAGGAGCAATGATATGCAAGATACTCCATACAAGTTAGGGCAGAAATAATCATAATAGGACTTTGCATAACCTACACAATTACCAACATATCAATGAACCCCCAAAGTCTTGTATGGATCACAGGCACTAAGATTCTTAGAGGCAAGGGATTAACAGCCACAATAGAGTTCCTATACTAAAGGGGAACACAAAAAAGAACTCTAGGTAATGCCACTGAGTCCTTATACCTCATCAGAGAGGAGGACCCAGAGGGAAGGTTAACATGCACACTAAAGGATGCTCCAGGAATGGTGGTGGGGAGGGAGCACTGGGAGAAAGGAGGGGGGGGAAGAAAGGGAAAAGGGGGAAGGGATCAATGGGATTTAGGGAGGAGTGGAGGGAGGAAGGGGAATGGGGTATTTATCAACTTTGTATGAGTGGAAGAAATAAATTTAAAAATTTTTAAAAAGGGGGCTGGAGAGGTGGCTCAGGGGTTAAGCCTCCGCCTTGCAGGCGGAAGGTCCTGAGTTCGGATCCCAGATCCCACGTATAGATGCCAGGCGGAAGCGGGGGCGGCCTGCGCTTCTGGTCCTGGTAGGGCGGAGCCTGTGAATCCCGGGGCAGAAAGAGGTGGAGGCGTCCGTGGTGGTTCACGAATTCGTCCGTGGTTCTACACAGACACACACACACACACACACGCGCGCGCACGCACATGCACACAGTTGAATAAATGATAATAATAAAAAAAAATTTTTTTTTAAATTTTTAAAAAGATTATAAGCAGGGAGGGAAGGGGAAGGAGGGCCCCATCAGAAACAAGGAGAGAAGGGATCATGCTACATCAGAGAAAATAGGCCACCATCAAGGACCACAAGTAAGTAATAAGACATCTGGTTGGGCCCACAGACTTTCCTTACTGGTCACTTGCATCTAATGGGATATAATCTCACCAGAAAGGGAGGGCATAGTCTGGCAGATAGAAGGTAACCATCCTGCAAATGGGAGACTGACCCCCACACACACACACACAGCAATCTCCCCCTCTTATTCCATCTACCTTGAATGTATTCTTTTTTAAATTTTTTTATTATTTATTCAATTGTGCGCGTGTATGTGTGTGCGTGCGTGTATGTGTGTATGTGTGTGTAGAACCACGGACGAATTCCGGAACCGCCATGGACCGCCTCCTTGTTTACTCTGCCCGGAGATTCACAGACTCCGCCCTACCAGGACCGAAACGCAGGCCGCCCCTACTTCCGCCCGGCGTCTATAAGTGGGGTCTAGGATCCGAACTCAGGACCTTCCGCCTGCAAGACAGAGGCTTAACCCCTGAGCCACCTCTCCAGCCCCTGTATTCTTATGATAAGACTCTATTTTAACAGCATTTTATCTCTGGTCAGCGAGTAACATCCAATACCCATCTGGATGGAGCCAAGGATGTTGCAGGAGCAGCAATACTGAAAAAAAAGTCAACAAACCATAATTTGGAAAATCAGAGATTGTACATCGCCCACCTGGAACCAGGCCAGCCTAATCTCTCCCCATCCTAAAGCTCAGGGAAATTTGTGGAAGAGGGGGTGGTAAGATTGTGAGAGCCTAAAGATGGGGAGAAGCAATGATATGCAAATACTCCATACAAGTTAAGGCTGAAGTAATCATAATAGGACTTTGCATGACCTGCGTAATTACCAACATATCATTGAACCCCCAAAGTCTAGTATGGATCACAGGCACTAAGATCCTTAGAGGCAAGGAATTAACAGCCACAATAGTGTTCCTACACTAAAAAGGAACACAAAAAAAGAACTCTAGGCAATGCCACCGAGTCCTTACACCTCATCAGAGAGGAGGACCCAGAGGGAAGGTTGATATGCACACTCAAGGATACTCCAGGAATTGGGGAAGGGAACACTGGGAGAAAGGGAGGGGAGAAAGGAAAGGAAAAAGAGGGGAGTGAGCAAGGGGATCTAAGGAAGGTGAAGAGAGGGAGGGGAATGGGGTACTTATCAAATTTGTATGAGTGGAAGAAATAAATAAAATAAATAAAGAGATAGATAAATAGATAAATAAATGATTGCACTGTCTTTAAAACAGTAAAATTGCCAATAAGATAGGCCAGCAGGCAAAATGCCTGCTAACAAACTTGGCAACTTGAGTTTAAACCCCTGGAGCCCACGTGGTGGAAGGAGAAAACTGACTTCTGAAAGTTGCCCTCAAACAACCACCCATGCACCTTTCTCTCTTGCTCACACACATATTCTCTCACTTTCTATCTCTTTGTATCATTTTTCTCTTCCTGCCTCTCTCTCATATATAAAATTTTAAGTTTAAATGTAAAATTAGCAGCTCTAATGTCCAAATATCTTTCAATAGGCTTTCCAACTTCTTCAAACTGCCTGCCAATATTCTATAGTCCGGTAAGGAAAACTATTTTTACAAACATCCTTGTTTTCCATACATTGCTTTATAAGCTCATTGCCAGTAAATGGGTTTATATTTTACAATTTAACATGCCAGCACATCATTAAATTTTACCAGGAGAATCCAAGTTTCAATCCATAAAAATAAAATAATTCTTGTTGAGAAGACAGATACTTTTTAGATTCCTTATGTTGTTCTTAGGGGACAATCTTTCTAAAAAATATATTTATTAAATTTACATTTTATATACATGATCCTTACCTTCCTTGTTCCCCCTTACTTTCTTCCCTTCTACTCTCATCTCATCCCACCATCCTTCTGATATCTGCGTGGGTCCAGTCTACTCCCTCCTGTTTCAAATTACAGTTTTGAAAATTTTTCCTATTTTCCTGGGAACAATCTTTAAAATACCCATTTAATATGGCATCATACTGCCATTTCAAATTACAGTTTTGAAAATTTTAACAATTCCCTTCTTTTAAGATGAGCAATTCAATATTTCCCTGAATAAAAAAGGCATCTATCCACTTTTCATTGAACATTCTTTTCATATTTCTTTTTTTTTTTTTTTTGCAGTTCTTTTTCTTTTGGAAAGTAGTAAAATCTTAGCTGGAATCTAAGTGATAATACTAGATAAGATGTGATATCTACTATTGTTATAAAAAGTAATTGTCAGGAAAATAAAAAGCAAGATATGGTTCATCTATATCTCTAGTGCCATTGATAGTGAGGGATGAATTACAACTTAGATATGGAATGCTTTTGATAATAATATGCCTTTGATAAAATAATGCTTACCTGTCTTCTACACACCTTCAGATACTTTTCATCTGAGGGAACAGGTTAAAATATTTTGGAGAATTCCTGCTTTTCACTTGCCTGGTCATCATGCCCACATGTCAAGTGTGACAGCACCAATTTGAATGTCAGCACCCACAAGACTCCACACAATACATTGCACAACTGAAGACATAAATCAAGGTAAGCAGCAACAGTGTACCTGTGTTCATTTTACATGACACTGTGACACAATGCTGTCATCTATGGAGTCCATGCTTGAGAACTGTGCAATAAACATGTAAAAAATAAACCCCACATGTTAAGCAAATTTATATTCACAGCTACTTTAGCCATATATGGCCAATTAGTAATGGGTTGGACACCCATGCTATAGACTATCAGTCATTTTCAGGGAATCCCTATATGTAATAGAACCTACTCATCAGGGAGGCACATCATTTCACACTCCACAGTGGGATTCATTCCAAGAACATTCCAGTCTTAAATGAATCAGCATTAGTTGCATGTCTTATACAAAGAACAGGACAACTCACCTGCTACTATGATCACAAGATGTCCCATTCCATACAGCATAGGGGAGGATTGCTGTTTTGGTATTATGCCTGTACATACTACAGCTCCACAAAAATTAATTTCAGTTGTGGGCATCATTACCCACAGTGTGAATGATGGTACCGCTCCTCCAAAACTCACCTGTGTTCCGCTGTGCTCCACTTGAACACCAAATGCTGCATGTGCTTTCAATTGAGAGATAAACAAATATGTCTTCATTATACATAGATCACCAATGACAGACCAAGGATCAGTCCCACTCAAGTGTAGCTTGTGAATGAATGAGTTTAATAAGGATAGTTATAGGACTGTGATGGAGTGGTTAATTGCCAGAGTGTGGGCACCACATGAATTAATTCAACACTCAAGGAAAGGAAAATGTCACAATACACAAATTCAATGCTATACCAATTAAAATCCCAAAGCAATTCTTCAAAGAAGTTGACCAAACAATCTCAAAATGCATATGGAGGCACAAAAGACCCAGGATAGCAAAGACAATCCTGAGCAACAAAAACACTGCTGGAGGTATTACCATACCAAACCTTACTCTATACTACAAATCCATAGTTATAAAAACAGCCTGGTACTGGCTCCAAAACAGACATACAGATCAATGGATAAGGGTTGATGACCCAGATATAAGCCCACAAAATTACAGCCATTTGGTCTTTGACAAAGGGGCCCAAAAAATCCAATGGAAAAAGAACAGCATCTTCAACAAATGGTGCTGGCAAAACTGGATCTCCACATGTAGAAGATTAAAACTGGACCCGTACTTGTCACATTGCACAAGACTTAATTCCAAATGGATCAAGGACCTTGATTTAAGGCCAGAGACTAAAAAAACCATAGTTGAAAGGGTAGGAAATTCCCTGGAGCTGATTAGGCTAGGCCAACAGTTCCTAAACAGACATCCAGTGGCATAGTCACTGCTACCAACTCTCAACAGTTGGGATCTTGTGAAATTAAAGAGCTTCTGTTCAGATAAAGAGATTGTAACACGAGCTCAAAGGCAACCCACAGAATGGGAGAAAATCTTCACTAACCACATATCTGATAGAGCTCTATTATCCAGAGTACACAAAGAACTTAGAAAACTAAACACCAAGGAAACCAATGGCCCAATTAAAAAATGGGCCCTGGAACTTAAAAGAAACTTTACCAGGGATGAAATTAAAATGTCTAACAAATATCTTTAAAAATGCTCTGCATCCTTATCTATCAGGAAAATGCAAATCAAAACTTCCCTGAGATATCATCTCACCCCGGTCAGGATGGCAAAAATCCACAATACAAACAACACCAAATGCTGGAGAGAATGTGAAGAGAGGGGAACTCTCCTACATTGCTGGTGGGAATGCAGGCTCATACAGCCACTTTGGAGAGCTGTCTGGAGATTCTTAAAGAAATTAAAGATTGAAATGCCATATGACCCTGCAATTCCACTTTTGGGAAAAAACCCCCATACAGCAGAGGTTCACCTCGATAGCACAAGTGCAACCATGTTCATAGCACCACTGTTTACAATAGCAAAGTCATCGAATCAACCCAAATGTCCAACAGTTGACAAGTGGATAAGGAAACTGGTACATCTATACAGTGGAGTACTACTCAGCCATCAAAAATGATGAATTACTGGAATTTGCCAGGAAATGGATGTCATTAGAAACAATTATATTTAGTGAAGTATCCCAGACCCAGAAAATTCAGCGCCGTATGTACTCCCTAGTAGGTGGCTCCTGGTACCAAACCCACCCAGCCCACCTAGATACACTCAAAGATAAATCTCTGTAATACAGTAATTGCAAGGAGTATGAACAAAAGGAGAGAGGGGACCATGTTACAGCAGAGAAAATAGGCCTCCATCAAGGACTGCAAGTAAGCAATGAGACATCTGGTTAAGACTTTTCGTACCTGATCATTTACAACTGAGGAGGTGTGATCTCACCAGAAGGGGAGGGCATATAGCCTGGCAGATAATAAGTAACCATTTTGCAAATGGGTGATTGATCCCTGCCTCACTGTAGTTTCCTACTTTTAATACATCTACCTTTGAATATACTCTTATAACAAGACTCTAGTTTAATAGCTTTGTATCTCTGGCCAGGGGGTGACATCCAATACCCATCGGGATGGAGTGAAGGGCATTGCAGGAGCAGCAAAACCACAAAAGAAAATCAACAAACCATAATCCAGAACTTCAGAGACTCTATATCAACTACCTAGAACTAGGCCAGCCTAATCTCTCCCCATCCTGAAGCTCAGGGAAATTTGGGGAAGAGGGGGCGGTGAGATTGTAAGAGCACAAGGATGGGAGGAGCAATGATATGCAAGATACTCCACACAAGTTAGGGCCGAAGCAATCATAATTGGACCTTGCATGCCCTGCAAATGTCCAACACACTATTGACCCCACAAAGTCTAGCATTTGCTAAATGCACCAAGATCCTTGGAGGCAAGGGGTTGACAGCCAAAATAGTGTTCCTATGTTTAAGGGAAACAAAGGAAAGGGTTCAGGGAAATGCCCCGCTGGGTCCTTGTACGTCATCGGAGAGGAGGACCCAGAGGAGAGTTTGGCATGCACATTAAAGGATTTTTCCGGGGATTGGGGGAGGGTAGGCACTGGGGGTGGGGAGGGAGGGGTGAGGGGAGGGTGAGCAGAGGAGTCGAGGGGGAGGAGGAGGGAGGGAGGGAACCGGTGTACCTATTAAGTTTGTATGAGCGGAAATAATAATAAAAAATGTTAAAAAATAAAAAAAAATTAAAAAAAGGAAAATGTCACTGCCCCAGAAATTGTTAAATGTCTTTCTTGTTATATTACACACACATTTATGCAACTTGGCTCTGAATTGATACTGAACAACTGATATAGAGTTCCAAACTTTGATGATTTGCTGGTTTTTCAGATGAGGGGGAATGTATGCCCTTGGGGGATACTATTCACTCAAGTGATATACATACACTAATGTGATGCACAAGGTATGTTAGGTAGCTCCAGTGAACCCTGGGTATGTTACTAATCTGGACATATTTCCCTACTTTTCTAGAAATGCCTCAACTGGTATAGATGCTTTCTAACTTTCCTATCATCTTAATAATTCCAAATGATTTTTGTGCAACTGAACTACTTACAACTCATGGGTATTGCTCTGTTGGGGCAATGCAAGAATGAAGAAAAAGACAAAACACATACAGAAAAGCTGGGATCAATTAGACCGTTGACTCAGATGGAGACACAGCAGGCCAGATCAATCCAAGCAAATTTATTTATTGTACAGGCAAAAAAAAAATTGTCCTGCCTCAGCAGATGCCATGAAGGATAAAGATGCTGGGGTTTTTTTGGAGCATACAATGCATTCTGTTAAAAGGGCAACAAGCAATTCTTATCTCAGGGATGAAGCACACAGAGCTGTGCCCTTAGCCACCTCCTGGCTCTGGTCTTCATCAAGAATCTGCTATGATTTGACCGAACTCATGTCAGTTTTCCATCTGGCATGCTCATGCTAAAATGTTCCTCCCACAATCCATCTTCATTGCAACTACTCTCCAGAGTGAACATTGGTGTTATTGGTTTTTTGTTTGTTTTTTATTTTGAGTCAGTGTTTCAGGTAGCTTAAGCTACATGAACTCCTTTTTTTAATTATTCTCTTATTGTTTAACACATGAATACAGTGACTTTATAACCTTTTCACACCTTATCTCCAATCCCATCTTTCTTTTCCTTCCCTTCTTCCTTTCCAGTCTCTCTCCTATTATCCTTTTTGGTATGAGGGGCCCCATTGGATGATTCCATGGGTCAACCACTGAAGAAAGTGCCTTCCCTCCCTACTTATCAAGATGGATCATCATCAGTCTCCTAGGGAGGTGGGGGACACTTGACTTCTCTTTCCTTTCCTGAGGACAATTTGATAAGAAATACATATTTCCATGTTTTATGTGTGTGTTCCTGGATGTGTTAGCCCTCTCATGTCCAGAAGACATATCTGGCCACACTCTGGTCTCCCTTCAGGCTCTTGCAATCTTATCACTAATGGACATTGTCTTGAGTGTTTTTATATTCCCCTAGACAGTAGTTCCGGTAATCCTCTAATCCTTGGTGTTGGATGTTTAAGGACTCCTGTGGCTTGAGACAGTGCTCTTCAGATGTGTTTTCCAACTCGTTTTTCAAATGGACCGAATATCTCAGCTGTGAAGCCTGAGGGTGAAAAGTGATGAGGGGGAATGAGAATGTAGTGTACAGATGACTCTCCATCCTGCAACATAATAACCACACACAGGTAACCTTGTACCTGTCAGATTACATGAACCATGCTGATAATAGCATATTCAGTTTCTGCTTATTCTCTGCTAGTCCCTTTAAGATGTTCACATTGGCTTGCATCTCCTGGAGCGTTATCTTTCCTGTCAGTTTTGGAAAGCACATTGGACACAGGTGTTTTCATCGAGTGGATGATAGTGTGCACCATGATGGAGATGTAATGATTGGTGCTTTCTTTCCTCTGTATACATATCAAACGTCCTCACACACTGAAGGGGTTGACAGCACACACATTTCTCTACAGTAAGTACCTTCTTCCTTCACTAGTTTTCAGCTCAAATATGTCATTGAATAATGCTTAGGAAGTCTGTGCATGAACAGATGTTCTCCATAATTCTTGTTCTCTTCTTCTTAAGCTATCCAACTTATTCAACGTAACTAAAGTTTATTTTGCCTGCTTCCTCTGAGTATCTAACAATATTTGAAAATGTAATCATCCTTTTAGCCTTTCTTTTTCAGGGATACAAAGTTAGATACAACACTCTTATGTTCCTCCATTGCCTGTGTACTTCCAGACACCTGTTGTTAATGGTATGAAAGGATACACTTAGAAATTCAATCAGAACTCTGACATGAGCTGCATATTCAGAGGCTTCCAGGAGTCTTACTTTCCATTAGAATATTACAGGATAATGTTTACAGTATTTGTACATAATGCCTAATAGTCATATGGTATGGACATTTGTGCCCAAAGTGCTCAGCCATGATTCTTAGTGTGTGTATTCAATTTTTCTTTCCAAAGATTCCATAAACCATTTCTTCATGCCAGGCATAAATGTGTCTCTAGGTGTTGCAATGCAAAAGAGAAAAAAAAATGAGTCAGCTCTGAGATCTGCATCCTTTCTTGTTTTGCCTGTGATAACTGAAAGGGACACAATTGGTTATTGCATATTATCAATGACATATCTGTCATGAAATTTCTAGAAAATAGATAAATGAGGCACAATAACAGAGAATCTGAATGAAATATTTTTCTCTAATGAAACCAAAGGATTCTGTTAAATTGGTGATTGTTTATAACCTTTTTCAGAGGTTCCAATGACAGGAGTTGCCTTTCACAACCTTGTGTGCTTTTGAATCAGGGTCACAAGCATTGACAATTCTGTAATATGAATTTGCAAAAGTTTATTATTGTTATTTTACTTATAGTATTTCTCCAAATCTTTAAAATGCATTTTCACATAGTATCTCTGTGTACATAATTTCCCCAAAGTATAAAACCCTTTTGCACATGGTTATCACTATACACATAGATTCCCCAATTCTGTAAAATGCATTTCCATATTGTTATTGCTGAGTACACAGTCTGATTCAGATGTTTGCTACCAATGATTGAGCACTAGAAAGTATCAGGACTGCAGGATTCTTGTCTTGAATTGAGCAGGTTCAGGAATCCCTTGGTTACTTTAAGAAAATAATTATTAATGCCACTTGCTGAATTCAGGGCTAAATACTCTGCAGGAAATGGCAACACCAATCAGATCTACCATTGTGTGCTTTCCAATGTGAAGAGGAATCCTTTTTATACCCAAAAGAAATAGATGCAAAATGATTGAGCATTCCATGTCCAAGCAAACCTATCCAACAGAAAAAGAGGATGTTGTACACTATTGACCTCACAAAGTCTAGCATCTGCTAAAGGCATCAAGATCCTTGGAGGCAAGGGATTGGCAGCCACAGCAGTGTTCCTATACTTAAGGAGAACACGGGAAAGGGTTCAGGGAAAGGCCACTGGGTCCTTGTACGTCATCGGAGAGGAGGGCCCAGAGGAAAATCAGGCATGCACAAGAAAGGACTCTCTGGGAATTGGGGCGGGAGGCACTGGGGGATGGGGAGGGAGGGAGAAGGGGGGTTGCGGGGGGGAAGAGGAGGGAGGGAGGGAACTGTTGTACCTATTAAGTTTGTATGAGCTGAAATAATAATAAAAAATGTATTAATAAAAAAAGAGGATGTTGTAACGTTCTCCAAACAAAAGGAAAATTTTCTCTAGAACAAGGAAAATTGTTTTATCAGTAACATTGCAGGACTCACTGTTAGATCTTTAGTGAAGTAACTATTATACATAAACATACACCTCAGGGTCAGAAATGTGCTATTTTTGACCATTTCATTCATTCCTCCTTACATACATACCAAAAGCTAAAATGATCACTTCTTGATCTTTCTGCAGCCTGCTGACTTGCATAAAAAATATCCAAAATGTTTCTATTGAGATAAAATATTCCTGTTCATATAAGATGCTCACATAAAACTGTATCATAAAAACTGAGGAATTTTTTTCACTCAACCACTTTGAATGCATTTCCTAAAATAGGATTACAGTTTTCTTATTGCAAAATTAAGAAGTAATGTAAATTGCCTAGAAAACACATTGGAGAATTATTAATGTGCTAAGTCTGGTTCAGTTAAATGTAGTCACACATGAAGAATACATGACCATAAGACTAATTTTTTTTAATCTTACGGACATTGACAAATTCTAATTCTATTTTTTCTCATGACACAAATTGACATGCTGATATATGTATGGAATGAAATGTGATGTTCCCAAAGAGAGTGAAATTCAGCACCCACATAATTTTTGTGTTGAGAGACCACCTCTATTTGAAAAAGTATGGGGAGAATTTCACAAAACTCACTGGATGAGTCTTTAATACTAGTTTCTTTAGAAATTCAGGAAAATATTATCTCAGTTAATTAAATATTTTCTGCTTTATTTGAATAATGCTGAGGTTATATTATAGCTTTTGGTTAAAATATGCTTATTAACATCAAGATTGATCACACTAATACACTGTAGCTTCAGAATATATTCTTTTTTATATTTTTTTATTTCCACTCATACAAACTTAACAGGTACAACAGTCCCTTTCCTCCCTCCATCTCCCCATCCTCCTATGCCCCCCTCCCCTCCTCCTTCTTCCCTATCCCCCACTGCCTCCCCCTCCCATCCCCGGAGCATCCTTTAATATTGAACAACTTTTTGGTTGTCATTTTATCTGTTTATAGACAGGCATTTTATTTTTAATTATTTCATGTGTCCAGGAAAATGATAATTTGGTTTCAAAGTTTTTTCAAATAAGTTTTTACATGTTTTAGATTTTTGTGAGTGTGATATTTTTAGGTAAAAAATAATATGAACTTTTAGGAAAAGTAAAATATCTTTTACTTTATTCTTTCTAGCTTTCAGGGATATCACTGAATGCATGACTTTACAAATAGATTTAACTATGTTGCTTTACATTTCTTTATAAATTATTGGGAAGCCTCAAATTTCCTTTTGTTGCATCAGCATAAATATATACACTTGGGTTTGCAATCAATTATACAAACATATATACTTGGGTTTGTGATCAATTACATGAACATATACACTTAGGTTTATAATAATCATTTTTTTTCACCATTAAATGGGTACTGTTTTATTTCTGTGCTGATTTTCAATATGAAATTGGAGAGCCAGGCAAATAGAGACATAAATTCTGTACAAATATATATATGTATTTATCAGGTACAGTATGATACCTATATATAATTGAAGACATCAGCAATGCAAAATAAAAAATAGAAAAATTACCTACTATCTACATGCAGAAACTTTGATGTATCTAAATTTTTAATTGTGATGTTCGTCCTATACATAGAAGCATAACTGGCAATCTATAGTTAGTTAGTCTTGCTGCTGCTTCTTTATGTCTAAGACAGATAAGCCAAGATCATGAATTTCTGAAGATTAGTATTCCAATTTAAATAAGTCTCCTTATGGGGCTGGAGAGGTGGCTCAGGGGTTAGGCCTCTGCCTTGCTGGCATAAGGTCCTGAGTTCGGATCCCAGAGCCCACATATAGACACCAGGCGGAACCGGGAGCGGCCTGCGCTTCTGGTCCTGGTAGGGCGAAGCCTGTGAATCCCGGAGCAAAAGGAGGTGGAGGCGTCCATGGTGGTTCCTGATTCGTCCGTGGTTCTACACATACACAGACACACACACACACACACACACAGAGACACACACACACACACACGCATATGCCCACAGTTGAATAAATAATAATAATTAAAAAAAACTTAAATTCTCAATTAGAAATTTTGAGGGGAAGTTTCCTTCAACACATACTATACACTGCTCTGCACTGGATTTGAAGATAATAATTAAGATGTTTCCCTAATATTCTCTATGTACTCCATGCAGGATAAATCCCCAAAACTATCAGTTTGCTATAGCATTGATTCTTACCATTGAGGAGATCAACAAGAACCTCCACCTTCTACCTAACATATCTCTGGGATACAATTTTTACAACATCGGGGAAAGTAGTCAAATCACATTGCTGAATCCCTTCATCTGGCTCACAGGAAGGGGTAAAGTCATCCATAATTTCACCTGCAGAAGAGAAAGCAAATGTACAGCAGTCATTACTGGAAGAACAAGGGAACTTTCAGCCCAAATTGGAACACTTCTTAATGCTTACAAATATCCACAGGTAAGGTTCTTCTTGGGGCCAGTTCTATTTCCTTAAAACAGTAAATTATAAGGCCCTGTTTTATACTATGTTTGAATCTTGATTTTTTTCTCCCACATTTAATTTTTTTCCTAATCAAACAACCTCAATAGGTACCCGTGTCTTCTTCCTCCCCCACCGTCTGCAGTCATTCCCCATTGCACTCTGCCCGCTTTTCCCCTTCCTTTCACCACCTTCCTCCCTCCCCCTCTCTTGGTGTCATCTCCTTCCTTCCTCTCATCCCCTGGAACATCTTTTTTATGAATGATAAATCTTCCTGAGTCTTCTAACCTACTTAGGGTTCAGGACTCAGTGGCGTAGTCTAGGGCCCGTTCTTGGGCTCCCTGTTATATGGAAATTATTATGACTGTTAATCCCTTGCCTCTAAGGATCCTACTGCCTGTGATCCATGCTAGACTTTGGGAGGTTCTTCACTGACAGCCCTTGTGCAAGTTAGGTAAAGTCCAATTCTGGCTGCCGCTGCCTCAACTTGTGTGAAATATCTTGCACATCCTTGTTCCTCCCCATCTTTAGGCGCTTACAATCTTGCCAGCCCCTTCTTCTCCAGGTTTCCCTGAGCTTTTGGATGGGGACACATTTTGCTGCTGTGGTTCCAGATAATTAATATAGGGTCTTTTGTGTTCTGAATTAAGTTTTTTTTTTTAATTTTCAGTTTTTCTTTCCCTGAACTGCTCTTGGCTGCATCCTGATTGGTATAGAAGGTCACCTCCTGGCAAGGGATTGACAGCCATAGTAGTGATCTTATGCTTAAGGGGAACAAGAGAAAGGGCTTATGGAAATGCCACTGGGTCCTTATATGTCATCGGAGAGGAGGACCCAGTGGAGAGTTAGGCGTACACAATAAAGGACTCTCTGGGAATTGGGGGGGAGGCACTGGGGGAAGGGGAGGGGGAGGAGGGGGGAGGGAGGGAACTGGTAAAAAATTTTAAAATGTATAATTAAATTTTTAATAAAAAAAAGGTCACCTCCTAACTGTAGATAAGACTGCTTAAATTAAATTTTTTTTAGAATTTTTTTATTTTTATTCAATTGTGCACCCGCGCGGCCGCGCGCGTGCGTCTGTGTGTGTGTGTGTGTGTGTGTGTGTGTGTGTGTGTGTGTGTGTAACCACGGGTGAATTTGGGAACCACCATGGACCGCCTCCACCTCCTCCTGTTTATTTTGCCCTGGGATTCACAGGTTCTGCCCACCAGGACCAAATACGCAGGCCGCCCCGCTTCTGCCCGGCATCTATACATGGGGTCTAGGATCTAAACTCAGGACCTTCCACCGGCAAGGCAGAGTCACCTCTCCAGCCCTTTAAATTAAGATCTTAATATAAGAGGAGGCTCAAAGATAGAAAAATATGAGTAGGACAAAGCAATGGGTGGGGAGTGTCAGTGTCCCATTTGCCTAATGGTTACCATCTATCTGCCAGTCCCTATATCCTCCCAGATTGGAGAAATCAAATCTGTTCAGTTGCAAGTGACCAGGAGGTTAAGTGAGAGTGAGCTGAACCAGATGTCTTGCTACTTACATGTGATACTTGACCTTGGCCTACTTTGTCTACTGGTTTCCTTTTTTGTTTTGTTTTGTTTAGATATTCCTTCCCCTTCCACCTGCTTATAATCCCTTGCCATTTCACTGGATATTACAGAAATTTAACTTTAACTAGGATCCATTTATTAGGGACTACATGTGTTGTCTAAATTTCTGTTTATGATATAACAATATAATTTTTTCTAATCCCATCCATTTCCCAGAAAATCTCATTAACTCAACTTTTTGGATGGCTGAGTAGTGTTCCATTGTATATTGGGCAATTGGGTTGATTCCATGACTTTGCTATTGTAAAGAGTGCTGCTATGAACATGGTTGTGCTTATGTCATTGAAGTGAATTTTTGCTTTATGGGGGATTATTACCAGAAGTAGAATAGTGGGGTCATATGGGATTTCAATCTGTAACTTTTTAAAAAATTGCAAGACTGATCGTCAGAGTGATTGTATAAGCCTGCATTCCCACCAGCAATGTAGGAGAGTTCCATTCTCTCCACATCCCCTCCAACATTTCATGTTGTTTGTATTGGGGATTTTTGCCATCCTGATTGGGGTGAAGTGATATCTCAGGGATGGATGTTTCATTTGCATTTCCCTGATGACTAAGGATGTGGAGCATTTTTAAGATATTCGTTAGACACTTCACTTTCACTTCTGGAAAAGTTTCTTTTGAGTTCCCAGGCCCATTTTTCAATTGGGCCATTTATCTTCTAGATGTACAGTTTTCTAAGTTCTTTGTGCACTCTGGATAATAGAGCTCTATCAGATATATTATTAGTAAAGATTTTCTCCCATTCTCTAGGTACCTTTTTGCTCTTTATCTAAACAAACTCATTAATTTCATAAGATCCCAATTTTTGAGTGTCGGTTTTAATGACTGTACTATTGGATTTCTGTTTAGGAATTGTTGGCCTATGCCAATCAGCTCAAGGCAGTTGCCTACGCTTTCACCTATGGTTTCTATAGTCTCTGGCCTAATATTGAAGTCCTTTATGTGTTTGGAATTAATTTTTGTACATGGCGAGAAGTTTACAGGTCCACTTTCAATCTTCTGCATGTGGACATCCAGTTTTGCCGCAACATTTGTTGACGATGTTGTTCTTTTCCATGAATTTCTTTTTTTTATTATTTATTCAATTGTGCGTGTGTGTGTGTGTGTGTGTGTGTGTGTAGAACCAACAGTGAATTCGGGAACCACTATGAACTGCCTTCACCTTTTCCTTGTTTACTCTGCCCCAGGATTCACAGACCCTATCAAGACCAGAAACGCAGGCCACCCTGCTTCAGCCCAGCAAGGCAGAGGCTTAACCCCTGAGCCACCTCTCCAGCCTCTTTTTCCATGAATTTCTCAGGCCTCTTTGTCAAAGATCAAATAGCTGTAATTGTGTGGGCTTAGATTGGAGTCTTCAACCCTTGTCCATTGATCTACATGTCTATTTTGGAGCCAGTATCAGGCTGTGTTTGGAATTTGTACCATAGATTAAGGTTTGGTATAGTGATACCTACAGCAGTGTTTTTGTTACTCAAGATTATTTTTGTTATCCTGGGTCTTTTGTGCCTTCCCATGAATTTTGAGATTGTTTGGTCAACTTCTTTACACAATTGGTTGGGGATTTTAACTGATAAAGCATTGAATCTGTATATTGCTTTTGGTAGGATGGTCATTGTCATGATGTTGATTATGCCAATCCAGGAGAATGGGAGATCTTTCCACCTTCTGGTGTCTTTTGTAATTTCCTTCTTTAGGGTTTTAAAGTTTTCATTGTATGATATGCAAGATACTCCACACAAGTTAGGGCCAAAGCAATCATATTTGGATTTTACATGCCCTGTGCAATATCCAACACACTATTGACCTCACGAAGTCTAGCATTTGCTAAAGGCACTAAGATTCTGGGAGGCAAGGGATTCACAGTGTTCCTATGCTTAATGGGAACACAGGAAAGGGTTCTGGGAAATGCCACTGGGTCCTTGCACCTCATCAGAGAGGAGGACCCAGAGGAGAGTTTGGCATGCACATAAAAGGATGCTCCAGGGATGGGAAGGGGAGGCACTGGGGGATGGGAAGGAAAGGGGGAGGGAAAGGGGGAAAAGAGGGATAGAGGGTTGGAGGAAGGGGGGACCGCTGTATCTGTTAAGTTTGTATGAGTTGAAATAAAAAAAAGTTTTCATTGTAAAGGTCTCTAACTTTCTTGGTTAGGTTTATACCAAGGTATTTCATTTTTTTAGGGGCAATAATAAATGGAATTGTTCTCTTAGGTCTTTTAAACTTTTTTCATCCTGGGCATATGAAACCACTGATTTTTGCACATTTATTTTGTAACCTTCCACCCTGCTGAACTTCAGTATTAGTTACAGGAATTTCCTGGTAGAGATTTCAGGATATCTCAAGAATACAATCATGTCATCTGCAAATACAGATATTTTAAATTCTTCCTTGCCAATTTGAATCCCTTTTATCTCCCTTTCTTATCTTATGGCTCCAGGTAAGACTTAAAGTACAATATTGAATACAAGTCATAGGAGTGGACAGCCTTGTCTAGTTCCTGATGTAAGCAAGAATGCTACAAGTTTTCTCTATTGAATATAATCCTTACTGTTGGCTTGTACACATCTTTGATTGTGTTGATAAAATTTTCTTCCGTTCAAACTGTCTCTTGGGTTTAGATCATAAAAGGATACTGGATCTTATCAAAAGCTTTTTCTGTATCTATGGAGAATATCATATGATCATGGACTTTGTATTGGTTTATATAATGAATTACATTTACTGATTTGCATATATTAAACAACCTTGCAGGCCTGGGATAAAGCCCACTTGATCACAGGGAATAATCTTTTGGATATCTTTTTTTTTCACTCACACAAACTTGATAGGTATCGCATTCCCCTCCCTCTCTTCACCCCTCCCTGGATCCCCTTGCTTCCTCCCCCATTTTCCCCTTCCTTCCCCCTCCTTTTCTTCCAGTGCCCCCCCATTCCTATAGCATCCTTTATTGTGCATACCAAACTTCCATCTGGATTCTCCTCTCTGATGAGGAATAAGGACTCAGTGGCATTGCCTAGAGCACTTTTTTGTGTTCCCCTTTAGTATAGGAACACTATTGTGGCTGTTAACCCCATGCCTCTAAGGATTCTAGTGCCTGTGATCCATACTAGATTTTGAAGGGTCAATGATATGTTGGTCATTGCGCAGATCACCCAGAGTCCTGTTATAATTGCTTCAGCCCTAACTTGTGTAGAGTATATTGCATATCATGACTCCTCCCATGCTTGTGTGCTTACAATCTTACCACCCTCTCTTCTGCAAATTTCCCTGAGCTTTAGGATGGGGAGAGATTAGGCAGGCCTTATTCCAGATGGTTGATGTAGAGTCTCTGATGTTCTGAATTATGGTTTGTTAATTTTTTTTTTCAGTTTTGCTGTTCCTGCACCACCCTTAGCTCCATCCTCATGGGTATTGAATGTCACTCCCTGGCCAGAGATAAAAGGCTGTTAAAATAGAGTCTTATTATAAGAATAGATTCAAAGGTAGATGGAATAAGAGTAGGACACTGCGGTGAGGGGGGTCAATCTCCCATTTGAAAAATGGTTACCTTCTATATGCCAGACTCTATACCCTACCTGTCTGGTGAGATCAAACCCCATTAGTTGCAAGTTACCTGGAAGGAAAGTCCGTGATCTTAACCAGATGTCTCATACTTACTTGTAGTCCTTTTTTCTCTGCTGTAGCATGATCCCCTCTCTCCTAATTTCTGGCGTGCCCTCCTTTCCCTTCCCTACTGTTTATAATCTTTGCAATTACTGTAGGTATTACAGAAATTTATCTTTGAGTGTGTCTCAAAGTGGGTTTGGTATTAATATCTACCTATTAGGGAGTACATATGGCACTTAATTTTCTGTGTCTGGGATATAATTTTTTCTAATTCCATCCATTTCCCAGCAAATTTGATTAACTCATCATTTTTGATGGCTGAATACCATTCCATTATATAAATGTACCACATTTTCCTTACAGACTCATCAACTGTTGGACATTTGGATTGATTCCATGACTTTGCTATTGTAAACACTGCTGCTATGAACATGGTTGTGCTTTGCTATCAAGGTGAACTTTTGCTGTATGGGGGATTATTCCCAAAACTGAAATAGCAGGGTCATATGGCATTTCAATCTTTAACTTTTTTAAGAATCACCAGACAGCTCTCCAGAATGGCTTTACAAGCCCACATTCCCACTCGCAATGTAGGAGAGTTCCCTTCTAGCCACATCTTCTCCAGCATTTGGTGGTGATTGTATTGTGGATTTTTGCCATCCTGACCTGGGTGAGATAATATCTCAGGGAGGTTTTGATTTGCATTTCTCTGATGGCTAAGAATAAGGAGCATTTTTTAAGATATTTGTTAGACATTTCAATTTCATCCCTGGAAAAGATCCCAGACCCATGTTTATTTTTTTAAGGTCATTTTTTTTTTTATTTCCACTCATACAAACTTAACAGGTACACCGGTCCTCTCCCTTCCTCCAACCTCCCACCGCCTTCCCATCCCTCCCCTTCCCATCCCTCCCCATCTTCCAGTGCTTCCCCCTTCCATCCCAGGAGCATCCTTTAATATGCATGCCAAACTCTCCTCTGGGTCCTCCTCTCCGATGAGGTGCAAGGACCCAGTGGCATTTCCCAGAACCCTTTCCTGTGTTCCCCTTAAGCATAGGAACACTATTGTGGCTGTCAATCCCTTCACAGGCTCATGTTTAATTGGTCCTCTTGTTTCCTTGGTGTTTAGTTTTTTAAGTTCTTTGGGCACTCGATAATAGAGCTCTATCAGATATGTAGTTAGTGAAGATTTTTTCCCACTCTGTGGGTTGCCTTTGTGCTCGAGTTACAATCTCTTTATCTAAACAGAAGCTCTTTAATTTCACAAGATCCCATCTGTTGAGTGTTGGTAGCAGTGACTGTGCCACTGGATGTCCGTTTAGGAACTGTTGGCCTAGCCCAATCAGCTCCAGGGAGTTCCCTACTCTTTCAACTATGGTCTTTATAGTCTCTGGCCTTATATGGAAGTCCTTGATCTACTTGGAATTAATTCTTGTACACGGTGACAAGTACGGGTCCAATTTTTATCTTCTGCATGTGGATAACTAGTTTGTCCAGCACCATTTGTTGAAAATGCTATTCTTTTTCCATTGGATTTTCTGGGCCACATTGTCAAAGATCAAATGGCTGTAGTTGTGTGGGCTTATATCTGGTCTTCAACCCTTATTCATTGATCTGTGTGTCTATTTTAGAGCCAATACCAGGCTGTTTTTACAACTATGGATTTGTAGTATACACTAAGATTTGGTATGGTGATACCTCCAGCAATGTTTTTCTTATTCAGGATTGTCTTTGCTATCCTGGGTCTTTTGTGCATTCATATGAATTTTGAGATTGTTTGGTCAACTTCCTTAAAAAATTGTTTTGGGATTTTGAGTGGTATAGCATTGAATCTGTATATTGCCTTGGGTATGATAGTCATTTTTATGATATTGATTCTACCAATCCAGAAACATGGGAGAACTTTCCACCTTCTGGGGTCTTCTGTAATTTCTTCCTTTAGGGTTTTAAAGTTTTCATTGTAAAGGTCTCTTACTTCTTTGGTTAGGTTTGTACCAAGGTATTTCATTTTCTTCTGGGCTATAGTAAATGGGATTGTTTCTCTTAGGGCTTTTTCACTTCTTTCATTCTGGGCATATAGGAAAGCCACTGATTTTTCTACATTTATTTTGTTTCCTGCCACCCTGCTGAACTTCTGTATTAGTTCCAGGAGTTTCCTGGTGGAGTTTTTGGGATCACTCAGTTATGTGATCAGGTCATCAGCAAATAGAGATAACTTGACTTCTTCCTTGATGATTTGAATCCCTTTTATCTTCCTTTCTTGTCTGATGGCTTCAGCTAAGACTTCAAGTACAATATGGAATAGAAGTAGTAAGAGTGTAAAGTCTTGTCTAGTTCCTGATTGAAGCAGGAATGCCTCAAGTTTTTCATCATTAAGTATAATCCTTGCTGTTGGCTTGTTGTATACAGCTTTTATTATATTGATAAAGGTTCCTTCCATTCCAACTGTCTCTAGAGTTTTGATCATAAAAGGCTGTTGGATCTTGTCAAAAGCTTTTTCTGCATCTATTGAGAGTATCATGTGGTCTTGAATTTTGGACTGATTTATATGGTGAATTATGTTTATTGATTTGTATGTTTGCCGCAGACCAGAGTCGCGGCCTCGAGACCAGGGTTCCCCAGGACCGGGTGGAGAACAGAACACACGCGGCTCCCTCTCGTCTGAGTGAATCCTGAACCCGTTTATTGAAACTTTTGTGACAACTTTTATACAGAAAATTTTGGGGTAAAGAATATACAGACATACAATTTTCTAGTCAGCAAAAATCACCTTCAGGGTGGACATTTTTTCAAGAACCTAACCCATTGCTTCAGGGCAGAGGCACTTAACAGAAACATTCTCTCAGTATTTCCAAACTTATCTAATCTATAATGCTTCACCGGATAGCTATGGGGCTGAGCCCACATTTTAACTGCTTTTTTTAAAATACAGAGGCAGAATGATCTCCTATTGATTTTAGCAAGGAACATATTTTACAATTAACTATAGGAGTCCCCAACACCCCATAAGTCCCAGCATGAGCTTTGGCTGTTGTCCTCTCCAGGTTGATACTCTCAGTCAGGCAGGTCGACATAGGCACCAGGCATGGCAGCAGGTTCTAACTTGGGAAGATGTATGCAGCTCATGTAGTCTCTACTATCCAAGCTTAAACCACATCTCTAAGGGGGGGCCTTGACTTGGATACTCAAGGCCCATAAGCTATAGCTGGTTCTGTCGATGGAACACTGAGGTATGCACTGAAGAAATCTTTAAGCAATATAATTATTAAAAGAATAACTTCTATAATAGCATCCTTCTATTCCTTTAATAGTAAGGTTGCTTATGTCTTCCTTTGAGGAATTCCAGAAGTGTATTGCCATCATTTAGATGACCCATCTGTGAACCATGCATACTCCAAACCTGGGGTCCAGTCAGGCCCCATATGCCGAGGGTGTCTCTTTCGAGGCTGTCTCTTTCGGGGCGGAGGCGATCATTGGTGGGAGTGCACTCAGATGGTCCATCTCTGTGATTTCTCATAAGAGCGCTGTTTGGGGTAGGAAAGACACGGCCCCCTTTGCTTCTGACATGGATTCTCCCAGTTTGGATTGCAAATACCATCTCCAGGGGCAGTCTTGGCATCTAGACTTTCTGGCATGATGGTCTCTTCCTTGGCCTTCAGCCAGGGTAAGAGGGTATCACAGTTTCTTTTAAGGTTCTGGTGGACTGAGAGCATAGTCTTATACTTCTGGAATTTCTGAGTTAGTACGTAGGTGGGAACTTTACCCACCTATGTTTTAAGACTCTAGAAGTTATTCTCTAATTTCCTTAAAATCAGTGCACACATTCTGATTAACAAGTCTACTTATTGTAAATGACTAGACATGAAATTTCTATTTAGTATTTGACTGAAACTTAAAAGGCAGGCTTCTTCTCTAGAACAGAGAGCAGGAAGCTAGTTCCAAAAAACCCTAAGAAAGGGCACTTCTAAATCCCAGAAGAATTCTTCCTGCCAGAGGCAAAACTTGAATTATCCCAAACAAAACCTAGGTAAAAATGCTTAGCACCTGTCCATGGACTTTATTTTGACATACCGAGAAATTCCTAGCACTTGCCCATGGGGTTACTGTTACCTTCCCAGGGAACAGGCTTTAGGCCTGAACTGGGAAGAAACACCAAGACCTGACAATTCCCATATTTTTCCTTATTTCTCTAAAATAAAGCCATGTCCTTATCCCAAAACATGTTACTTTGAATCCACCTTTTCCAAACTGAGACATATTCTACCAGATTAGTTGGATAGGAGCGCAGCATATGTTGAACCAACCTTGTATGCCTGGGAGAAAGCCTACCTGATTCCTGTGAATGATCTTTTTTATGTGTTTTTGAATCCGATTTGCTAAGACTTTGTTGAGAATCTTTGCATCTGTCGTCATCAGAGAGATTGGCCTATAGTTTTCTTTTTTAAGTGTATATTTATTAGGTTTTGGGATTAAGATGACATTAGCTTCATAGAAAGAATTTGGTAGTGTTCCTTCCTTTGCTATTTGATGAAACAGTTTAAGAAGTATTGGTTTTATTTGTTCCTTAAATGTCTGGTAGAACTCTGTACTGAATTCATCTGGTCCAGGACATTTTTTTGGTGGGACGATTCGAGATTATTTCATCGATTTCCCCATGTGTTATAGGACTATTTAAATAATTCACAACTTCCTGATTCAATTTCGGTAAGTTGTACTTACTTAGGAATTCATCCATTTCTTTTGTGTTGTCAAATTTCATGGAGTATAAGTTTTTGAAATATGATCTTATAATACTCTGAATTTCCTGGGTATCAGTAGTGATAACTCCATTTTCATTTCTAATTTTGTTCATTTGTGTTTTCTCTCTCTTGCTTTTCATTAATTTAGTTAAGGGTGTATCAATTATTGATTTTTTTCAAAGAACCAGCTTTTTGACTGGTTGATTCTCTATTGTTTTTCTCATCTCGATTTCAGATATTTCTCCCCTTATTTTGCTCCTCTTTCTACTGCTTTTAGGATCAGATTCTTCTAGTGTCTGTAAAGCTTTATGCTGCATTGTTATTTATTTCTGATGTTTCCATTTTTTTGATATAGGCATTAAGAGCTATGAACTTACCTCTTAAGACAGCTTTCATTGTGTCCCAAAGATTTTGATAAGTTCTATTTTCATTGTTGTTTGCTTCCAGGAAATCTTGAATTTCCTTTTTAATTTCTTTGTGAATCCAATTCTTCTCACTCAGCATCATAGTGTTTAGTTTCCAGGAGCTAGTGAATTTTCTGTTTGTGTTGTGGATGTTAAGCTTTAGACCATTGTCGTATGATAGGATATAGGCTAGAATGTTTTGTGGCCCAGTATGTGATCTATTTTGGAGAAAGTTCCATGTGCTCCTGAGAAAAATGTGTATTCTTTGGTGTGTGGATGACAAGTTTGATAGAGATCTGTAAGGTTAAGAGTTTGATTAAGTTCCAAAGTGTCTCTGTTAAGTTTTTGACCTGTTGATCTATCCCATGTTGAGACGGCAGTGTTGAAATTCCCAAGAATTATCACTTGGGAGTTGATTTTTCACTTTAGATGCTGTAAGGTTTGCTTAATCAATGTGGAGGGGCCTATATTAGATGCATATATGTTCAGTATTATGAAGTCTTCCTGGTGAATTGTACCTGTGACTACAATATAGTATCCATCTATGTCTCTTATGATTTTTTTTTGGTTTGAGGTCCACTTTGTCCAATAACATAATGGCTACCCCTGCCTGTTTCCTGGTTCCATTATTGCAGAATTTTGGACTAGCCTTTCATTTTTAGGGCATGCCTATCTTTTGTGGTGAGATGAATTTCCTGAAGGCAGCAGATTGATGGGTTGTGATTTTTAATCCAAGTTTGTAATCTGTGTCTCTTGATCAGTGAGTTAATTCCATTGGCATTTAATGTTATAATGGACAAATTATTTTTAATTCTGGACATTTTTTATGTTTAGTGGCTTTCATAAGTGTATTATTTGGCTTTTGGTGGTAGTATACTTCCCTTCTGTCCTCCTGGATATGCTTGTTTTTTTCTTCAAGCTTGAGTTTCATTTCTAGCATTTTTTGAAGGCCAGGTTTTGTAGACATATAAGCCTTCAAGTTGTGTTTGTGCTGGAAAACTTTTCTTTCTCCCTTGATCATGACGGATAGCTTTCCTGGGTATATCAGCATGAGTTGACATTTTTGCTCATTCAATACTTGAAGTACATCTCTCCAAGCTCTTCTTGCTTTTACTGTTTCCATTGAGAAGTCATTTGTTATTTTAATAGGTTTACCTTTAAAAGTGACTTTTTTTTCTCTTGAAGCTCTCAGCACCTTTTCTTTGTCTTTAATGTGGAGTGTTTTGATTATTATTTTCCCTGGCAAGATTCTATTTTGGTCTTATCTGTTTGGGGTGTGGAAAGCCTCTTGTATATGGATGTGCCTCTTGTTCTTTAGCTGAGGGAAGTTTTCATTTATGGTAGTTTGAAAAATTTCCTCAGGTGTGGTATTTTGGGACTCTTGCTCTGGTATTCCATGAATGCACATGTTAGGCTTCTTCAGGGTGTCCCATAACTCTTGAATATTCCTCTCAATTATCTTTTTGGCTTTAACGGACTCTTCCTTTGAGCTGGTTAATACTTCCACTTTGTCTTCAAGATCTGATGTTCTATTTTCTGCTTCATTAGATCTACTGATAAGACTCTATGTTGAATTTTGGATTGAGGATTACTTGTCTTTTGGTTCAATTTTAAACTCTGCTTGAGATTGTTTTTACTGCTCTATGCCTGTTTGTGTTTCTTCAACTGCTTTTCTCATCTCCTCCAAGTGGCTGTTGTGTTCCTGTTAAAGGAGTTGGTGCGGTTACTTAACTCCTCCCAGATTTCCTCCTTCACAGCACTGATCATAGTAAAGATCAGGTCTTGAAAATCATTATCTTGGGTATGACTTTCTTGACTATTTTCTGTGAGTTTAATCTGGTTGTAATCTATCATTATGGAGATTTATTGTCTTGATTTTTGTTTCTCATTGGTTTGTGCTATGGCCTGGGCATTGTAGTTTTATCTTTTAAGACCTTCTTTCAGTTTCTGTGTATTTTTGATTGAACTGAATTAGATAGTATGACTACTCTTGAGCAGTTCTTACTAGTGTTTGCCTTGGAGTTGGGTATGCTTGTCTGGTATTTGTGTTATTTCCTCGATGAGGCTATTGAACTGTTAGTACATCAGTTAAGTCAGGTTTAGTAGACAGGGAGTGAAGATTAGTATGGTAGTGCACTTTTTTTGTTTACTACCTTCATGATATATTAGAGTAAATGGTAAAGTCCTTGAAGTTGTATGGGTATTGGGGTGGCTGTATGGAAAAGTTAAACTATAGTGAACAATTGAAAAGAACAAAATAATAAAAAGTGTTTACTTATCTTTGAGCTGGATGTGAAGAATCTCTCCCATGTGATAGGATGATTTTAGAGGACTTCAGATGTATGGCATTTGTCCCCTAGCTTTGCTTGGGTTTTCTTTGGACTCTCTTCAATTCTGATGATCAGGGAGTCTGCCCTGGTCCAGTCCTGGGCAAAAAGGGCAGTGCGGGGCTGGAGAAGTGGCTCAGGGGTTAAGCCTCTGACTTGCAGGTGGAAGGTCCTGAGTTCGGATCCTAGACCCCACATATAGACGCCAGGCGGAAGCCGGGGCGGCCTGCATTTCCGGTCCTGGTAGGGCGGAGCCTGGAATCCCCGGGCAGAGTAAACAAGGAGGAGGTGGAGGCTTCCATGGTGGTTCCTGAATTCGTCTGTGGTTCTACACACACACAGTTCCCGAATTCGTCCGTGGTTCTACACACACACATACACACATATATACACACACCTGCACACACGCATACATGCACAATTGAATAAATAATAAAAAAAATTTTTAAAAAAAGGGCAGTGCGTCCTAGGATCCTTAGAAGCTAGGGATTAACAGCCACAAGAGTGTTCCTATACTTAAGTGAAACACAAGAAAGAGCTCTAGGAAATGCCACTGAGTCCTTACACCTCATCAGGGAGGAGGAACCAGAGGAAAGTTTGACATACCCATTAAAGAATGCTCCAGGAATGGGGGGAGGAGACACTGGGAGATAGGGAGGGAGGGGGGGAAAGGAAGAAGAAAAAGGGAAGAGAACAAGGGAGTCCAGGGAGGGTGGAGGAAGGGAGGGGATTGGTATACCTATTAAGTTTGTATGAGTAGAAATAAATAAATAAAATATAAAAAAGGGCAGTGCATCTAGTTGTCTCACAGATCACCTGGGACCTGGGGCATGGTCTGGGGGCCTTGCCCAGCTCCAGAGCAGACTGGCTGCCGCTCAGGCTGACTGGTGGGATGGGTGGGTGACCTGGGGTCTGGGGTGATCTAGGGGCCTTACCTAGAAATGCCCTGGTCCGTGTCCCTGGCAAAAGAAAGAACATTTCTAAATTTGTTAATTTGGGTCTTTTTCTCTCTTGATTTTGGTTAATTTAACTAGTGATTTTTTTCAAAGAACTTGTTTTTGTTTGGTTGAATCTTTGTATGGTTTTCTTTATCTCAATTTCAGATATTTCTCCCTTGATTTTGCTAATCTCCTCTCTTCTACTGCTTTTTTGGATTGGATTGCTCTTGTTTCTTTAAAGCTTTAAATTGCATTGTTATTTACTTGTGATGTTTCCAATTTTTTTTTTATACAGGCATTAAGAGGTATAGGCTTAGCTCTTAGGATGGTTCTCACTGTGTCCCAGAGATTTCTACATTTTGTATTTTCATTATCACTCACTTGAAGGAAATCTTGAATTTCCTTTTTGATTTCTTTCTGAACCCATTTGTCATTCAGTGTCATAGTGTTTAATTTCCAGGAGTTAGTGTATTTTCTGCTATTTGTAGTGTTGCGGATGTCAAACTTTAGACCATGGTGGTCTGATAGGATACAGGCTAGAATTTCAACTTTCCTGTATATGTGGAGATTTGTTTTATGGCCCAATATGCAGTCTGTTTTATAGAAAGTTCTGTGGGTTCCTGAGAAGAATGTGTATTCCTTGGTGTTTGGATGAAAGTTTTGATAGAGATTTGTAAGGTCCATTTCAGTAAGGGTTTAATTTAGTCCCAATTTGTCTCTGTTGAGTTTTTGTCCTGTTGATCTATCCCATGTTGAGAGTGTAGTATTGATATCCCCATGTATTATCATTGTGGAATTGATTTCTTGCTTTAGACATTGTAGTGTTTGAATAATAAATGTGGAGGAACCCATATTGGGTGTGTATATGTTCAGTACTGTGAAATCTTCCTGGTGAGTTGTTCCTGTGACTGAAATGTAGTGTCCTTCTGTGTCTCTTATGACTTTCTTTGGTTTGAAGTCCACTTTGTCAGATAGCATCATTGCTATACCTGCTTGTTTCCTGGTTCCATTTCCTTGCAGAATTTTTGACCAGCCTTTTACTTTTAGAATGTGCCTATCTTTTGTGGTGAAATGTGCTTCCAGAAGACAGCAGACAAATGGGTTGTGATTTCTAATCCATGTTTGTAACCTGTGTCTTTTGATTGGTGAGTTAATTTCATTGACATTTAGTGTTATAATGGAGACATTATTTTTAGTTCCTAATACTTTTTGTGTTTAGTCATTTCATAAGTATCTTATTTAACTTCTAGGTTGTGGTGGTGTCATATTTCCCCTCTGTCCTCCTGGATATGCTTGTTCTTTTCTCAAACTTGAGTATCTTTTCTATCATTTTTGAAGGCCTAGTTTGGAGGTAATGTAAGCCTTCAAGTTGCCTTTATGGTGGAAATTTTTTCTTTCCCCTTCAATCATTACTGATAGTTTTATGGGTATATCACCCTGGGTTGACATTCGTGCTCATTCAATACTTGAAGTATGTTCTCCAAGATTTTTTGCCTTTTTTTTGTTGTTGTTGTTTTTTGTTTTTAAATTTTTATTTTGTAAATCTACTTGTCCAAGCCAGTGGCATTGCCACATTAGCAACTGGCCCTAAAGCACAATTTTCTTTTTCTTTTTTTTTTAACATTTTTTATTATTATTTCCGCTCATACAAACTTAATAGGTAGACCAGTCCCTCCCCCCTCCTCCTCCTTTCCAATGACATAAAAGGACCCAGTGGCATTTCCCTGAACCCTTTCTCGTGTTCCCCTTAAGCATAGGAACACTTCTGTGGCCATCAATCCCTTGCCTCCAAGGATCTTGGTGACTTTAGCCGATGTTAGACTTTGTGAGGTCAATAGTGTGACGGACATGGCACAGGGCATGCAAAGTCCTATTATGATTGTTTCAGCCCTATCTAGTGTGGAGACTCTTCAAATCATTTCCCCCCCCCAACCTTTTCCTCTTACAATCTTACTGCCCCCTCTTCTGCAGATGTCCCTGAGCTTCAGGATGGGGGGAGATTAGGCTGGCTTAGTTCTACGTGGATGATATAGAGTCTCTGAAGTTCTGGATTGTGGTTTGTTGATTTTCTTTTGCAGTTTTGCTGCTCCTGTAATGCCCTTCACTCCATCCTGATGGGTATTGTATTTCACCCCCTGGCCAGAGATAAAAAGCTGAATTGGGACCATGTGAATGAAAGCAGTCTGATGTCCTCATCTATGAAGTGCTGGGATGGTCTAGAGGTCTTTTGACAGATGGCTTTATTACTTTAAGGTACTTCTAAAAAAGACAAAACACAGGTTAAACTTTTTAAATCATTAATTTAGAAGGTAAATGGGACAAATCAACAAAGCTCAGCAATCTTATTGTGGGTATAGGCAAGAGTTAGTAAAGAAACCTGTTACCTTGCTTGGAATAGTACTGTCTGTCTGGTGTAAAGACCAGGAGCTAAGCTACATACTGAAGACCTTTTTCCTCTGGCAGCTGTGAATCCCTATGATTACATTTAAAACCTGTTTAAAATGATAGCAGAACACAGGAGTACACCTGGAATTAGAAATCAGACTTGTCCCCAAGGAAGGGAGCTCATACATACTAGGAGACTAAAGAAATTTCAATGAATCAGTTTTTCTTTCTGACTGTTAGATATGTTAGTATTACACATGAGAAAACAAATTTTTAAAGGAATTACAAAAGTGATGTTATTAGATCCTAGGTAAAAACACAATATCATGTTTTATGAAGCTTCATAAAAATCAAGATAAAACAAAATATTTTAGTCAGTACGTACTCAGGCCTTTTACTGTTATCAAGATGATTCATTCTAGGATCCAAATTCAGGACCTTCTGTCTTCAAGGCAGAGGCTTAACCCCTGAGCCACCTCTCCAGCCCCAAGATGATTCATTTTTAAGTGTGCACATGCATTTAAATTGGCCATGTCAAATAATGAAAAGTCAAAAACCAAAATGTGATCATAAGTGCGCAACAAAATCCGAAGTGGCCACATGCGGTTATCTTAAAAGATAAACACACATTTTATAGGAAATCCAGATAACCAAGCAAGTCAGAACATTTTTTTTTAATTTTTTTATTATTTCTTATTTATTCAATTGTGTGTGTGTGTGTGTGTGTGTGTGTGTGTGTGTGTGTGTGTGTGTGGCTCAGAGGTTAAGCCTCTGCCTTTCAGGCAGGAGGTCCTGAGTTCGGATCCTAGACCCCATGAATAGACGCTGTGGGCGGAAGCCGGGGCGGCCTGCCTTTCTGGTCCTGGTAGGGCAGAGCCTGTGAATCCTGGGGCAGACTAAACGAAAAGGAGGTGGAAGTCAGAACTTTTTAAAGTAACCCTTTATCATCACACAAAAGTACAAAGAACAACAGACAGTTTTTATGGTCCCACCAGTGCAGGGGGCAGAAGCTTCTTAAAATCAATCAGGAAACAGTTTAAAACACACATCATTTGGCCTAGAAAGTGGGTCATTCATCAGAACAGAGAATGGTAAATTTCCCTTTGTTTATCCAAACATTCAGATTTTGGGTTCTTTCCCTAATGTCTTTAAGAGACTAGAAACAGTCTGTCCCATTGTTTCTCATCTGTCTGAGTCCACACAAAAGACAACACAAAGTTAACTCTGTCCCATTGTTTTGTCTGTCTGAGTCCACACAAAAGACAACACAAAGTTAACTAGACAAACACAAAGGCAGCTCCCACCTGCCTGCACAGAGCCCTCCTAAGCAGGGACTGAGGAATTTGTAGTCTTCCTCAGCCCCCCCCCCCCAGTTCCTCACTCTAACCTGGCAGGGGACCATGCCCAGGTGCAGATTCAGGGTTTTTTTGTGAAGGCATATGGGCATTGTTCTGCTCGCTAGGCCCCTCCCCCTCTCTCCACAGCATTCTCCACAAAACTGCCTCCCAAAGCTTTAAAGCCTTGGAATTAGACATTTCCAAGCCCCTATTTTTAAGCATGTATCTCAGCATCTTGAGGCTGGGTCTTCAGACTTAGTAGTTGCGTTATCCGTTAGGGTCTCACTCACCTTGAAGACCGCTTGGCCCCGATCGAATTCTTCAACACTCCATGAATTCTTTGTGCACCACAATTGGGCACCAGATGTGGGGATCCCCGGGGATTGCAGCTCTGTCCTGAAGGCCGATCCTCGGGTCCTCCACAAGGAGGATCGGGGAAAGGTGAGTGCGCTGTCGGCCTGCTCCCAGCATCAGACACGACAGGAGTCTAGTCGAGCAAGAACTCCTTTATTGCAAGTCTATAGCCCTCTTATAAAGGCAGAAACTGCAAGGGGAATTCTAGGGTGGAGAAACAGGCAACCAGTCATCTTAAAGGTCAAGCCAGCTACGCCCCCTATTGTCTTCCTCCTGAGCTATGCCCCCTATTGTCTTCTGGCAACCAGTCATCTTAAAGGTCAAGCCAGCTACGCCCCCTATTGTCTTCCTCCTGAGCTATGCCCCCTATTGTCTTCTTCCATCAAAATATCTTTGTCTAAGCTTGCCAGACCATCCAGGTCACCTAGACTGAGGCCCCCACAATTATCTGCCATGAGGAGTTTCTATTTTGGTCACTTCTGTTTGGGGTGCAGAATGCGTATTGTATTTGGATGGGCCTCTCTTTCTTTAGATATGGAAAGTTTTATTTTATATTGAAAAATTTCCTCAGGTATGGTATTTTGGGATTCTAGTTATGGTATTCCATGAATGTGAATGTTAGGCTTCTTCAAGGTGTCCCATAACCCTTGAATATTCCTCTTGATATATTTTGGCTTTAACTGCCTCTTCCAATTAACTGGTTAGTTCTTTCACTTTGTTTTCAAGATCTAATATTCTATTTACTGCTTCATTAGTTCTGCTAATAAACCTCTCTGTTAACTTCTGATTGCTTGTCTTTTAGTTAGAGTTTAAACTCTGATTGAGATTGTTTAAATTGTTCTGTGCCTATTTTTGTTTCTTCCACTGCTTTTCTCATCTCCTCCAAGTGTCTGTTGTGTTCTTGTTCAAAGTGGTTGGTGTGGTTATTTATCTCCTCTCAAATTTCCTCTTTCATTATTTTGATCATAATAAAGATCGGGCTTTGAAAATAATTATTTTGGGTATGGCTTTCTTGGCTATTTTCTGTGAGTGTGTTCTGGTAGAATTCCATCATTATGAGGTTCATTCTTTTGATAGCAGATTTGTTGTCTTGGTTTTTGTTGCTCATGGATTTCTGCAGTTACCCGGGCATTTTTTGTTTTAATTCTTATGACCTTCTCTATGTTTTTGACTGAACTGAATTAGACAGTATTACAATTGAGCAGTAATTGCTAATGTTTACCTTGGAGTTGGGGATGCTTGTCTGGTGTTCATGTTATTTCCTAGATGAGGCTATTAGTCCGTTTGTACAGTTAAGTCAGATTTAGTAGACAAGGAATGAAGAATAGTATGGTAGTACACTTTTTAGGTTTACTTCCTGGATGATATGTAAAGGTGAATGGGTTTTTGGGTGACTATTTGGAAATGTTAAACTACAGTGACTAATAATGGAGAGGAACAAGATGGTAAAAAGCATTTACTTATCTTAGAGCTAGATGGGAACATTCTCTCCCATATGATGAGATGATTTTAGAAGACCTCAAATGAATGGTGTTGGTCCCCTAGCACTTTCCTTGGTTTTACCTGGACTCTAATGAGTTTTGAGGAGCAGGCGGTCCACCTGAGTCTGAGGTCTGGGGCAGAAAGGCAGAGTAACTAGTGAGGCATGCAGATGACCTAGGGCTTGGGGCGTGGCCTAGGAGCCTTCCCCAGGATCAGAAAGACAGATTGGCTAGTGGGGGCACAGATGACATGGGGCCTAAGGTGTGGTCTAGGGGTTTTACCTGAGTAGAAGGGAATCCACCCATTTATGGGTCTTGGGCACTTTTATTTTAAAAATTCTTTCATATACATATTTTTGAGTTGTGTGTATAAATGTTTTTGTGTGGTATGTTTGCATATGGTGTGTTGCAGTTTGTCTGCATGATTGCTGATAAACAACCACCAAACAGCTTCAGGGAACAAGGAATTAATTCTCTTTTGATGACTGGTTACAGTTCATATTCAAACTTGACAGGAGAGCATGCACCAACATCAAAACGGAAGGACCTGGCCACAACATCACTACATAATTGCTGAGAGAGGGACAATCTTATTTGCCAGATCAGCATGTTCAGCCAAATATATAAAAGGATGCCAATTCCTCCAACCAGAATTCCACCATTTATTCCACAGCTTATTCCCACCAACCAGAGGCTGGGCCCTCCCCATCAGTTAAACAAGTTCCTACAGGCTTTCTCTGGGCCAAACTCAACCACTAATTTTCTACAAATATGCCCAGAGTTCAAACCCTCAATTATTAAGTTGATACCTGTGCCTAACTATAACACTCTACCCCTTGTCAACTTGACACAAAAACATACTACTTTTAAATTGCAACCTTCAATCATATTTCCCATAGGTATTGATAGTTTTCTTAAAAATATAAATACATTCCATTTCCCCACCCTCCTGGGACACGTGCAGTCCAGCCACGACTCATGGCAACCTAGGTAAGCTCCCCCACATACCCCTAAACCCCAGGTAGCCCACTGGTCCCAGCTTCTCCCACCAGCCAGTTGGAGCAGGAGCTGCTCCAGGCCAAATAATTCAGCTCAGTGGAAAACGCACAGAAAAAAAGAAGGTCTTAAGAGTTAAAATAACAATGCCCAAGTCAAAGTGGAAATCCATGAGAAACAACACCCAAGAAAACAAATCTCCCACTGAAAGAATTAACCCATAATGATAGACTCCAACCAGAACAAAGCCATGGAAAATAGCTAAGAAAGCCTGACCCAGGATAACGACTTTCAAAACATGATCATTACATTGTTCAATACTATGAAAGAGGAAATACAGGAGGAATTAAATAACCAAATCAATCACTTTGAAGAGGAACACGACACTTGGAGTTGAGAAAAACAGTTCATGGAACAAAAACAGGCATAGAGCAGTTAAAACAGACTCAAGCAGAGTTTAAAACTGAACTAAAAGACAAGTTGTCTTCAACCCAGAATGCAACAGAGAGTCTTATCAGAAGAACTAACAAAGCAGAAAATAGAATTTCAGACCTTGAAGACAAAGTGGGAGTATTAACCAGCTCAATGCTAGAATTGTTAATGGAATTAACTCACCAATCAAGAGACACAGATTACAAACTTGGATTAAAAATCACAATCCATCAATTTGCTGCCTGCAGGAAACCCATCTCATCACAAAAGATAGGCATATCCTAAAAATAAAAGGCTGGTCAAAAATTCTGCAATCATGCTCATTAAAGGATGCTCGGGGATGAGAGGGGGAGGCACTGGGAGATGGGGAGGGAAGGGGGAGTGGGGGGCACAGGTGGATGGGGAGACCGTTAAACTTGTTAAGTTTGTATGAGTGGAAATAAAAAAAAACATTCTGCAAGGTAATGGAACCAGAAAACAGGCAGAGGTAGCCATTATGCTATCAGACAATGTGGACTTCAAACCAAAAAAAATTATGAGACACAGATGGATACTACATTTTAGTCACAGGTACAATTCACCAGGAAGACTTCACAGTACTGAACATATATGCACCCAATACGGGCACCCCACACACACACATTCACTAAGCAAACCCTACAACATCTAAAGCGAGAAATCAATCCCAAAACGATAATTCTTGGGGATTTCAACACTGCCCTATCAACATGAGATACATCAACAGGTAAAAAACTTAACAAAGACACTTTGGAGCTCAATCAAACCCTTGTTGAAGTGGACTTTTCTTCCACGCACCAACAAATACACATTTTTCTCATCAGCACATGGAATTTTCTCCAAAATAGATCACATATTGGACCACAAAACAAATATCTACATATACAGGAAGTTGAAATTCTAGCCTGTATCTTATCAGACGACCAAAGCCTAAAGGTTGTCATCCACAACACAACAAACAACAGAAAATACACTAACTCCTGCAAAATTAACACTATGATGCTGAATGAGAATTGGATTCAGGAAGAAATTAAAAAGGAAATTCAAGATTTCCTGAAAGTGAATGATAATGAAAGTCCAACTTACCAAAATCTTTGGGACACAATGAAAGCTGTCCTAAGAGGTAAGTTCATAGCTCTTAATGCCTACATCAAAAAAATGGAAACATCAGAATTAAATAACAATGCAGCTTAAAGCTTTAGAGACACTAGAGCAATCTGATCCCAAAAACAGTAGAAGAGAGGAGATCAGCAAAATAAGGAAGAAATATCCAAAATCGAGATCAGGAAAATGACACAGAAAATCAACGAGTCAAAAAGCTGGTTCTTTGAAAAAATCAATAAGATAGATACACCCCTAGCTAAATTAATGAAAAGCAAAGGAAAGCCCAAGTTAACAAAATTAGAAATGAAAATGGAGATATCACTACTGATACCCGAGAAATCCAGATAATTATAACATCATATTCCAAAAACTTATACTCTGTGAAATTTGACAACACAAAAGAGATGGATTAATTCCTCAGTAAACATAAACACAAGTTACCTAAATTGAATCAGGAAGTTGTGAATTATTCCAATAGACCTATAAAATATGAGGAAATCAAGGAAGTAATCTCGAATGTTCCCACCAAAAAAATGTCCTGGACCAGATGGATTCAGCACAGAGTTCTATCAGGCAATTAAGGAGCTAATAACACCAATACTCCTTAAACTGTTCCATCAAATTGCAAAGGAAGGAACACTACCAAATTCCTTCTATGAAGCTAATATTGTCTTAATCCCAAAACCTAATAAAGACACACTTAAAAAAGAAAACTATAGGCCAATCTCTCTGATGAACACAGATACAAAGATTCTCAACAAAATCTTAGCAAATCGGATTCAAAAACATACCAAAAAGATCATTCACAGGGATCAAGTAGGCTTTATCCCAGGCACACAAGGTTGGTTCAACATACGAAAATCAATAAATGTAATTCACCATATAAACCAGTCCAAAATCCAAAGCCACATGATACTCTTGATAGTAAAAACTTTGACAAGATCCAACAGCCCTTTATGATCAAAACTGTAGAGAAGATTGGAATGGAAGGAACCTTTATCAATATAATAAAAGCAGTATACAACAAACCAACGGCAAGGATTATACTCAATGGGGAAAAACTTGAAGCATTCCCACTTTGATCAGGAACTAGACAAGGCTGTCCACTCTCACCACTTTCTATTCAATATTGTATTTGAAGTCTTAGCTGAAGCCATCAGACAAGAAAGGGAGATAAAAGGGATTCAAATTGGCAAGGAAGAAATCAAGTTATCTCTATTTGCAGATGACATGATCTTATACCTGAGTGATCCCAAAAACCCCCACCAGGAAACTCCTGGAACTAATTGAGAAGTTCAGCAGGGTGGCAGGAAACAAAATAAATGTACAAAAATCAGTGGCCTTCCTATATTCCCAGAATGAAAGAAGTGAAAAAGCCCTGAGAGAAACAATCCCATTTACTATAGCCCCTAAAGAAATGAAATATCTTGGTATAAACCTAACCAAGGAAGTAAGAGAACTTTACAATGAGAACTTTAAAAAGCCTAAAGAAAGAAATTGCAGAAGACACCAGAAGGTGGAAAGACCTCCCATGTTCCTGTAGGCAGAATCAACATCATAAAAATGACTATCCTACCAAAGGTGATATACAGATTCAATGCTATACCAATTAAAATCCCACAGCAATTCTTTCTCTTTTTTTTTTATTTCCACTCACACAAATTTAACAGGTACACTGGTCCCTTCTCTGCCTCCAACCTCCCTACCCTCCCCAAACCCTAGTGCCTCCCCCTCCCATCCCCTGAGCATCCTTTAATGTGCATGCCAAATTCTCCTCTGGGTCCTCCTCTCCGACAATGTGCAAGGAAGCAATTCTTTCAAGAAGTTGACCAAACAATCTCAAATTTTATATGGAGGCACAAAAGACACAGGACAGAAAAAACAATCCTGAGTAACAAAAACACGGCTGGAGATATCACCATACCAAACCTTAGTCTATACTACAAATCCATAGTTGTAAAAACAGCCTGGTATTGGCTCCAAAATAGACTCACAGATCAATGGATAAGAGTTGAAGACCCAGATATAAGCCTCCACAACTACAGCCATTTGATCTTTGACAAAGGAGCCCAAAAAAATCCAATGGAAAAAGAACAGCATCTTCAACAAATGGTGTGTGCAAAACTGGATATCCACATGCAGAAGATTAAAACTGGACCAGTATTTGTCACCATGTACAATACTTAATTCCAAATGGATCAAGGATCTCAATATAAGGCCAGAGATTGTAAAAACCTTAGTTGAAAGGGTAGGGAACTCCCTCGAGCTGATTGGGATAGGCCAACAGTTCCTAAACGGACATCCAATAGCACAGTCTCTACAACCAACACTCAACAGATGGGATTATGTGAAATTAAAGAGCTTCTGTTCAGATAAAGAGATTGTAACTCTAGCACAAAGGCAACCCACAAAATGGGAGAAAATCTTCACTAACCACATATCTGATAGAGCTCTACTGTCCAGAGTGCACAAAGAACTTAGAAAACTAAACACCAAGGAAACAAATGGCCCAATTAAAAAATGGGCCTTGGAAGATAAAAGAAACTTTACCAGGGATGAAATTGAAATGTCTAACAAATATCTTAAGAAATGCTCCACATCTTTAGCCGTCAGGGAAATGCAAACCAAAACCTCCCTGTGTCGGATTCTGGGACAAAGGATGCATTGGGACTGCATAGACCAGCTGGGCAGGCCCTGGACTGAGCAGGATGGTGAGTGTTGACTGCCTGGACCCCCCTCACCACCGGGGAGATACATACCAGACCAGGAGACTTATCAAAGCAGGATCTCATTTTATTGTATCAAGCAGGCACTTTTTAGAGTTGGAGTTGGGGTGGAAGTATAGGGATAGGGTGAGGTGAAAGGGCCAATAAAGTGTCCCCACAAAAGCAGTAACTAGGGAGGGGCTATTCCTTATCATGGTGTCAGAAGCTGAGTCGCCCTGATGTGCAATTCACAGGCCAGAGACAGGTCACTAAACTTTAGTCAGGTTCAGGAATTTCCACCACACCTCAGGCCCAGGCTCCATGAGGCCCAACATCCCTCAGATGTCATCTCATCCTGATCAGGATGGCAAAAATCCACAATACAAACAGCACCAAATGCTGGAGAGGATGTGGTGAGAAGGGAACTCTCCTACATTGCTGTGGGAATCCAGGCAAGAGGGAAGAACACAAGTCACACATCTCTCTGAGACTTTTGATGGTGTATACTGGATGGCAGAGGGAGAACTACTCTTATGTGATGTGCCCACTGATAGAAGCCCATGCTCCAGCAAGAACTGTCACACACCAACACAGGCAACCCAGAGAAAAACAATGGCCCACACATTCAAGAATGTATGAAGGAAAGTGTAAGCATGATTGGGAAGAAGAAAGGCTTTCATTGGAAGTAGTAGATATTGTATTAGGTAATATAGGGTGATAATGGTTTAAATACACTGTATTCCATATGAAACACTAATAGAAAAAATATTGGAAAAAAGTTTAATATTTTACTTTCATTTGTTGCTAGAGAAAATGTAAATATTTTGGTACATTTCCTCAGAGTTGTGATGTGATAGAGAAACATTCTTGTCCACATAGCTGACTTCACAATGTTCAATCAGTTACTCCTGAGGACTCTGCATATTCCAATGCCATAATTACACTGCTTGGAATATTGTAAATAATCAATCCATTAACATATTCTCAAATGTCACATTTTTTACTTTCCTTTTAAAAGAAAACTTTGTTTTGCGTGTGTGTGTGTGTGTGTGTGTGTGTGTGTGTGTGTGTGTATCACCGCTTGTCCCTGAAGAGAACCAAGGGTGACTTTGGAAATCATCCTGGATTGCTTCTACCTCCTTTCTGCTTTGCTCTGGGATTTCCCAGGTTCCACCCACTAGGGCCAGAAGTACAGGCCATAGTCATTTCTCCCTGGAGTTTTTACATAAGATCAGAACCTTCTGCTGTGAGGCAGTCTGAACCTATGAATCATCTCTCCAGGCCCGAATTTCCTCTTAACAATATTCACTAATATGTGACTGATTTCCTATGTTTCCAGAATTCTCTAATTATCCATTGTTCATTAAAGCTCTGACAACTTTTCAATACAACAGTTTCGTGGCCTTTTAATATTAGCGTACAGAATGAGAAATGATTGTATGCATGAAGTATGTAATGCTCAGCATAGTTAATATACATGTCTCTTTTTAACTAACCTCTTACTATATTAGGTGTATTATATTAGTATTTATGACTTTCCATGTGATTATTTAAGAGGATTGGAGTGGGGGGAAACAGAAGGGATTCTTTCAAGGATGTCTCCTGATGTTCTGTACTTGCTTTAGCAAATCCACAGAAATTTTAACTGTCAAATGGGACTCAGTGAGCCATAAATATAAGGACACCAAAGCAGAAGGCAGGTAGGAGAGGAAGATGGCTTGAAACAGAAAAATGGGATGTGGGATTGGGTTAAAAAAGGAGGGCAAAATAACAAAATATATCTGTAAATTAATATAAATATAATGATATGAGTGCTCTTAATCCTCATTATTGCTGTGTATTGGATTCTTCACAATATTCTTCTTTCTTAATGAAAGATTTCATCATGATTATGATGTATAATCTAACCAACCTGGTGCCCAGTACAAGCTTTTATTACCAATTGAGTTTAAGTAACAACTTTTCTTACCCCACCTGCACAGTTAATTCCAACTTGAAATCATGGATACCCATTGAGATGAATTCTTCAAAGGGCATCTAGTTGTTTAGTAATGATACATCGCTTTTTGAGGCTGATGGTATTTTCTTTCATATATATAGTCAGGTGGACAACCTGTCTCAGTCATATCAAGGCTTATTTTTCAGAAACAAACATACTGTTCTTTATAGAGGTTTCCAAAAAAGTGTGGAGTCCAGAATTAAAATACTTATTTTGGGAGCTGGCTCAGGGGTTAAAACTCTGCCTCACAAGCAGAAGGTCCTGAGTTTGGATCCCATGTAAAAAAAACGCCAGGGGAAAAAGGCAGCAGCCTGCACTTCTGGCTCTGATAGGTGGAGCCTGGGAATCACAGAACAAAACAAAGTAGAAAATCACCCTTGGTCCTCCATAGTGACACACAGTGCACACACACACACACACACACACACACACACACACACATACACATACAGAGTAAGGAATAAAATATTTTTTAAAATAAAATACTTATTTTTATCAAATTGCCCAGTTTGGAAAAGCTGGTGAGTCATGTTTCATCTTTGATTTAGAATTTTAGAGAAATGATGGTACCACTGAACAAAGATTCACACTTACAAATGTCTGTATATAGCTATTAGAAAGAAGTGAAATGGCTTTTAAATAGAATGTGCGTGAGGTAAAAGATGACACCATCTTTCTCTAACCATTTTTGGTAGCAAGTAAATTCTGGACACTTCACACTTAGAGAGGGGATGATTACACACTCAAGTATGAATACAGAGAATCAAATGACTTAATTCCAACATGTTCTAACAAAGAAAAAAAAAGCAGGTTATTAAAATGTTTATGTATCATAACTGTTTCATTATAAAGGGTAAATTATGTACAACCCCTTCACCATGATACTGCCAAAAATCTGCTCAAAAGAACTTGACAAAATACAATGGCTTGAGAAAAATGAAATATTTGAAAATATTTATTTGGAAAAAAGTTGAAAATTGACTTGTAACAGCCAAACTTAAAGCCTGTGCACACCAGTATGGTGTAGACTGTTGCCAACTCCCCTGCCCAGCCAGCCAGGGAGAAGAGGGGAAACAGCGGGGCCTCATGGGCACGAGGTGAATGGGCAAGCCAGCCATGGAGTCACTACCCAGACCCTGGGAGTCAGGCGAGAAGCAGCAGGCAAACAACCAGTTGGCCACAGACTCAATTTTACTCAGGAAGTGTTTGGGCTTACAGAGGGTCAGAGTCCAATCAGGTGTGGCCACCCTTCTCCTGAGGGGAGGGGAAGAGCAGCCACCAATCATTTAGCTGTTTACTGGGTGTCCAGGTTAGATGGCTGCTTCCTATTGGTTGTTCATCCCTCCGCTCATTAATTGTCCATTACTCTGCCTGTATGGTTCCTTATTCAGGCTTGTCTGTAGCCAGACCTCCTGTATTCAGGAGCCCAGGCTAGGGCCTCCCTGAATCGATAGTGCCACATTTTCACTCTTTTATTTATAAAATTTTTTCAGTGGGGACCATGATAACTGGGGTGACCCCAAACCTCTTCAGCTGCATGGAATATAGGTGACTGTGCCTGTCTTAGGTGGGTCACCACCCTCGTGAGCCTTACCCATCATTGACTACCAGTCATGAGACCATCATAGAGAAGGAATCATGGTCCCAAAGGAAAATTCAAGCAGTGGCAGAGAAAAGGAGATTTTGTCAGGGTAGGAGCAGGGTCAGGCAGAGAGGCTGTAGGAAGGACAGGTGGAGAAACAATCCAGAAGAGTTGGGGAGACATATATCAGAACCTAACAATTGTAAGTTAGTAAGTCATAGCTTCAATAGAGGATAGCTAGGCTTACAATGGGTCTTTGGTGATCTTAGGAATATCTGAGGCCTGAATGGATGATCTGAGCCTCAATCTGAGGACCTGGAAAGCAAGCTTTCTTATTTTGGGAATATATGAAAAAACCTTTAAGAAAACTTGTGTAAAAGAAAACTTACAAAAACATAAGTAGTTAAGGCCTTAGATGTTACCAAATTATTTGTTCTTATCTTTAAGTATGCATACATGTATTTAAAAATGGTATGCCAAAATTTTTATATTAGCATGCAATAGAAATAAAAAATTGAAGTGGCCACAAGACACACTGATCCAACCTTCCGGGAGCCTGCAGGGCTGGCAAGGCAGTGGGATTCTAGGTTCTGGATTCGGGGAAAGGCCTGGGGGGGGGGATGAACGGGAGGTGGGGCGCAGAGGGAAAGCCGCACCCCTAACAGCCTGCTGGGAACAGGCAGGGCGCTCAGTACCTCAGATGTGCTCCGAACCCCGGCCTTTGGCAGCCCGGGGAACGGGGATGGGAGGGGCTGCTCTCGTCCTCCCCTGTCCCCCGGGGGCTGCAGCTCCTCCCAGGTTCCCCCATCCCTTTTCTCCCCCCCTCCAAAACAAGGGCTCTTGAGGGCCGGGAGCGAATCTGACGGACACTCGCGGTAACCAATAGTCGGCTGCCTCGGTGGCGCCTCCTCCTTTCAGCGTAAAGTCCCCCAAGGTTTTAAAGGCCGCGGATCGAGGCTGAGGGGAGGATGTTGTACTTGGGTCGTCGAAGGCCCCTCGGCTCCTGTCTACCTTTCGGGAAGCAAGGCACGCGATGGCTGAGGCGCCACCCCTGGGCATGGCCTTCTTGGCCCTGTTCCCCACCTCCTCCGCTCCCTGGCTCGGAGTTGCCCAAACATTCACAAATGGTACTGCGCAGGCGAAGACAGCGATGGGTTGTTTGCATCAGAGGCCCCATGACGTTCGCAAGAGGCTGCGTCAACACCCCCCACTCTTGGGTTTTCCGGGCAGGCGGAGGGCGGAGGACGACGAGCCTCCGGGTCCTCAGAGGAAGCCGCACGCCGTGGGGAGGCCAGGTGCTACAAGCGTCCGCACCCACGTTCTCTCTGCCCTCCTTTAGGCCCAAAACAGCCCCTTCCGCCACATCCCTAGGAAATCCTGGGGAACGCAGGACTCTTGCTTTCCACCAACCAAACTCCCAGCAGACCGTCTTCCGGCTCCGAGGTCAAGTAGCCCACACTTGGCAAGATGTGGGCGCCAGAGCCTGGAGCTGCAGCCCGCTTCCCGCAGGCCCCCGGCTAGGGCAGAAGTAACAGACACTCTGGGCAAAACTTATCTCCAGAAATGATTAAAAAAAAATATGTTTCCACATCACCATTAAGCCCAGCAGTAAATGGGGACTGCAAAAATGCTAAGCCTTTGCTCCTAGCGCAAGGAACAGCTGCTCACGTCCCTTCCCTGACCTCCTCCCACTAAATGGAAAGATCAATATGAAAACTGGAAATCGAGACTTAGATCGAAAAGCTGAAATGTAGCCAACGAGGAGGGTAGCTCAAGTTCCTTTCTTGGGTTACATGCACAGGTCCTCAGGTGTTGGGGGACACGTGCCCAGACAGCCACTATCGCGAGCAGCCACTGGCAACCCCGAGCCCTTGGGGTCCACACGCTTCTAAGAAGGGCTCGAACGGAGTCGCTCACAGCCACGAACCATCGGGACCAAATGTACTCTCAAGTCACTTCCGTTCAACCCTCTTGACTCCCCGCGGCGCCCTCCTCCTGGGGGGCAGATTCTGCTGCGGGGACTCTGGGTGCTGCGGTGAGACAGACTCCGACACGACTTACAGGAGAAATGATTTATTCGACTTATGATCGGATGGAGACAATCCACCACGGGCAAGCCATAGCAGCCGCGGACTGGTGGGGTGGCTCAGCCCACCACCCTCCCCCCCCCATGAGGCAGAGAGCAAGAGGAGAATGGCACGAGGCAGGGGGTGGGACTCGTGAAGGCCCCGCCCACAAGCAGCCACCATCTTCCCAAACATGAACAGCAGCTAAGTGCAAACACATGAGCTTGAGGGTCACATGACATACACACCATGGCACCCAAACATTATGCCTCTAACTCCCAACAGTGACATGAACCCAGACTCAGCCCTGAAAAGGGCTCTAAACTTACCTAAGCTCCACCTGTAGATCTTGCCTCTGTAACCCCAAAATCCTTCATTGCTGCTACTCTCACTGATCCTGCCGGGAGACAGTTGTGGTGCAGAGGCCAGAGTGTGCAGGATCTTCTTCCAGCCTGTGGTTCTTGGTGACAGATTCAGTTGTTAGGCTAGGGACCTCATTAATTTAAGGGAGGAGACAGAAATCAGAGATGGGGAGAGTAGCAGGTTGCACACCACTGTGCATGGTGAAGGTCCCCTTACAGCGCGGGCTTCTAGAACTTCGAACAGCTACCTTACCTGTTAAGCTCCTCGCTGTCCCTAAACTTCAGCAAAGCCATTCTCACCCCAACAGCCCTTCCATGTCCAGAATAAACTACTTGCTATATGAATCACAAGAAAACAAGTCTCATTTTCATAATTTAAACATTAGTCTGCAGAAAATGAGTGCTGGATATTCCCTGGCTGCAGGAAAACCACTTGACCTGTGTAACATTCACTATGATGTGGACTACAACATGGGTGGTGTTTCCATAGCCTGCCCCAAGCAGACTGTGCAGCACAGCTGGAAACACCAGAACCAGTACACATCTGCATCAGAAACATGGGGTCGTGGACAGATTAAAGATACACAATAACATGAAACTTGTGAGGTACACTTCATATCCATACCACACCAGATTGCCCAGCCGCCACTGACAAGCTTGGCTGTGGATATCTATGCTACCAGGGCATGCTGTAATGGTCAGGGTCACTTGTGCATGAGTTCTCTACCTGGGTCTTGGGAATCAAATAAGGTTGTTTCAGGAAGTGGCCAGGGCTCTACATGCTGAGCCATCTCACTACTCCTCACCCAACACATCCAACGCCAAAAGGTTTCTATTAGAAGAGATGCCCATGATACTATCCACTTGCAATAAATCTATGATGGAAAATTTAAAAAAAAAAAAAAAAACCCATTTCAGAAGAATAACAAAAATCAAAAAATAAAAAATAAAAATTAAAAAAAAAAAAGATTTTCTGGAGCAGGGGTTAAGACTGTCTCAAAAACAGGACCTGAGTTCAGATCCCACATCACACATAAAAATGCTTCTAGAAGGTGGGCCTGAGGAATTGCAGAAGGAAGCAAAAGAGAGACAGAAACAATCTATGATGACTCTCAAAGTCACCCTTTGAATTTTGATAATTCAAGAAAAGAAAGAGCCAACGTGATGTTGTCTTCAGTTCTCTGCAGGAGCATCTATGTGATTGGTTACTATTTTTCTCTTCCAGTTCTTGACAAATTAAAATAAAATGATAAAGCCTAATAAGATAAATGAACACGAAATAAAAAACACTCTCTAGAAGTGCACAGAAGAATCAGAACTCTTAAAAACTGGCAAGGCTTTTTCTATTTCCTAAAGCAAAAATGATAATTGTATAGCTATTTTCTCCAAATTAAGACATTCCATTCATTAATGGAAGCACTTTTAGACCAGGAACTAAATAAAATCAGAAGCCTCTGTTAATAAACAAAACTCCAAGTCTTAGGAGTTACAAAGTTCAGCCCCAAGATCATATAAGTGGAGGTCGTATAAGCGGGCAATGATATTTGAGAGTAGTAGATACACACTATCTGGGCTGACTGAAACTTCTTGGGTCCAGGGACGAAGCTTTCAATGGGTTTTAGTAACACAGCTGTCACGCTCCTCTAATAATGCACAACAAACTCACCAGTGTGCCAGGCTGAACTGGCAGAATAATGACTTGGTTTTTCAGCAGTGCCCTCTATGAGATGAGCACATGCTTATTCACCCACAACAGTCCCACAACGCAACCAAGGTTTACGTCCACTGCACAATTAACTTTCAGGGAACACGTGAGAAAAAAAAAAGTTATCTATATTCTTTTCATTTATGCAGTTTTGCTCCAAAGTCATTTTTTTCATGTCGTCAAATCAACTCACCTCTTAGATTTGTAGGACTATTTCCAATATTTTCATGATTTCACACTCAAACACACATACAAGAATTGAACACATGTTCTATATTCATTGGATTTCTTCTCCCAGTATCTCTTCCATACATTCGAGGGGAACTGGTATAAAGCTTTTTACACATTGTCTGTTCATGGTTTTTTTCCCTAAAGCATGAATTTTTTCATGCATTTGAAGGGATTTGTGGCGCCTGAAGGCTTTATCACATTGTGCACATTCATAGTGTTTTTCTCCAGTATGAGATCTTTCATGGACTTGAAGTAAACTGGGATAAAGGAAGGCTTTACTACACATATTGCATTTATAGAGTTTCTTTCCAGTATGAGATCTTTCGTGTATCTGAAGAAAGCATGGATAAAAAAAGGACTTACTGCACTGTTTACATTTATAGGGTTTTTCTCCAGAATGAATTCTTTTATGCCTTTGAAGAGAACTGGCACTTCTGAAGGTCTTACTACATTGCTTACATTTGTATGGTTTTTCTCCGTATGAGTTCTTTCATGTAACTGAAGGGAACTGGAACAACTGAGGATCTTACCACACATTTTACAGTCATAGATACCACTGAGTTCTTTCATGTAATAGAAAATAACCAAGACTTCTAAAGGTTTTATTATATTGCTTACAGCTGTAAGGTTTTTCACCAGTATGGATTCTTTCATGTTCTTCAAGTAAACACTGTCGTCTGAAACCTCTACTACACTGTTTATATTCGTAAGGTTTTTCTCCAGTATGGGTTTTTTCGTGTCTCTGAAGACAAGACAAGCCCGTGAAGGTTTTCCCACACTGTGTACACACAGGGTCGTTCACCAGAATGAGTTCGCTCATGTATGCGCAGGGAACTGTGACTACTGAAGGCTTTCCCACACTGCTTACTTACATTTGTAGGGCTTTTCCCCAGTGTGAATTCTCAGGTGTCTCCGAAGGAACGAGGGGCAACGAAAGATTTTACTACACAGCTTACATCTGTAGGGTTTCCCCTCAGTGTGAGACCATTCATGCATCTGGAGGAGAAAGCGAGACATAAAGGACTTGCCACACCGCTTACATTCACAGGGCTTTCTTTCAACATGAGTTACCTCATGCACGTGAAGACAACTGAAACTCGTGAAAGCCTTATCACACTTCTTACATTGATAAGGCTTTTCCCCAGTATGAATTCTTTCATGAACTTGAAGATTACTAAGCTGTATGAAGGACTTCTCACACTGCTTACACTTGAAGGGTTTTTCTCCAGCAACTGAAGGGAGTTGGAAGAACTGAGAATTTTACCACACTGTTTGCATTCATAGAAACTACTATGAATTTTTTCATGTGCTCCAAGACCACTGAGACTCCTGAAAGGTTTTATCACACTAATTACATTCAAAGGGTCTTTCACCAGTGTGAGTTCTTTCATGAACTTGAAGCAAGCTGGGATATATGAAGGCTTGGCCACATTGCTGCATTTGTGCGGTCTGTCACCAGTATGGATTATTTCATGCACTCGAAGACAACTGAGCCCTCTGAAGGCTTTCCCACACTGCTTACATTCATACGGTTTTTCTCCAGTGTGAGTCCTTTCGTGTAACTGAAGAGAACTTGAGCAACTGAGAGTTTTCCCACACTGCTTACATTCATAAGGCCTCTCTTCAGTATGAGTCTTTTCATGTATCCGAAGATAACCAAACCCCCGGAATGTTTTACCACACTGTTTACATGAGTATGGTTTCTCTCCAGTATGTATTCTTTTATGTAATTGAAGGGCACTGGTACAACTGAGGCATTTACCACAGTATTCGCATTGATAGGGGTTTTCCTCAGTATGAGTTCCTTCATGTATACGAAGGTAACCAAGACTTCTGAAGGCCTTATCACAGTTTACATTCATAAGGTTTTTCTCCAGCATGCATCATCTTATGTCTTTTAAGGACCTATGATTGCTGAAGTTTTTATCATGCTGCTGACATCCATAGGGATTTTTTTCACTATGAGTTTTTCCATGTCTTTGAAGGAACGAAAGAGACAGAAAGGCTTTACTACATATCTCACATTTATAAGGTTTCTCTCCACTATGGGTGTTTTCATGCATTGTGTGCAAATAGGGATAAATGAAAGACTTGCCGCACTGTCTACCTTCAGAGGGCTTTTCTCCAGCATGAATCTTTTCATGTCTTTGAAGGGAGCTGTGACCTTGAAAAGCTTTTCCACACTGCTCACATTCATAAGGTTTTTCTCCAGTATGAATTCTTTCATGTACTCGAAGGTAACTGTGACATTTAAAAGCTTTGCCACATTGTTTACATACATGGGGTTTTTGTGCTCCATGAGTTTTTGTGTGAAATTGAAGGGAACTGGAAGAAGTGAAAATTTGGCCACATTTTTTACATTCATAATGAAATTTTTCAATATGAGGAATTTCATGTAATTAAAAGGCAACATGATGTCTATACACACAAGATTTTCCTGTAGTAAGAATTTGTTCAAGTCTCTGAAGAAAACTAGAACTCAGAGGCTCTGCACATTGATTATAATCGTAACATGTTCCTGCATGTTGAGTTTTTCCATTTAGGCAGAGTGAACTAAGACGAGCAAAGGCATTTCTACCCTGCTTGTAGTCGCAGGGGTCTCTTCCAGCTTGAGCTTGTTGCAGTATTCCCAATAAATTTGGAAAACCTAAGGATGTTAAACACACTTCACATTCACAAAGTCCACAGACAGTGTGGGTTCCCATGTATCTTTGAATGCTTGTGAGAGAATCAGAGTCATATTGCCTCTTATGGTATTCCTTACACTCAGCTTGTGTTCAGGGTAAGACACGAAGTGACTATTGCAGGGTGAATGATGCATGGCAACTTTTCCACATACATGGCATTCACATGGTTTTACTCCAGTGGAAGATTTTATGTTCCTAGTGAAATTTGATGCACAGGTGAAGGATTCTCCAAACTGACCACCTCCTTTACTTTCATTGGGTGTCTCTATCATGTAATAACTAAGGGATACTTGTTCAAGTAAGTGAAGAAGAAAGAAATTCTTACCTATGGAAACAAGAATCCCGCAGATCTCCTGCATCCCATCTCTGTACAGATGCTTCTGAGCAGGGTCCAGCAAAGCCCATTCTTCCTGGGTGAAGAGCACAGCCACGTCCTCAAAGGCCACCAAGTCCTACAGCATCCCACACACTTGTATCAAAGAACATGCAAGAATGACATCATGGATCTAACACAATAACACAGTGACACAATTCTGTGCCCTCAAAACACATTTCTTGAAACAGCAGTTCTAATACTAGCACTGTGCTCTGATGTTATTTTGGGGGCGGGAGGAGAGATGTGAAACAATAGTCTACTTTCCCAAGACCATAGAGTAAGAATCACGCCAGTGCCTGATATGGTGACTGAGATGAGTTTACAGAAGTACTGGTAAGGAGTTCCCTACCAAAGTATGGATGACTAAAGACAAAGACATTACTAAGACCCCCCCATCATGCGGCAGGGGGGCTGCATCTCTGGAGCACTCTGCACAGTTGCAAAGTACACTCCAGGGACTTCAGTTTGTTGGAATGTGTCCCTTGCCTCATCCTTCATTTCCCCCAAAAAATAACCCTTTTTTTAATAACCCTAAAGAATCTATGAACCTCCTTAATATATAAAAAAAAAAAAAATAAGATTTGAGTCTTGCCAGTTTCCCCCTCTCTCTGGGATGGAATGTTCCAATGAGGAGTACACTGATAAACACCAACTACCATTCAGAAAGGGAAAAGCAAAGAGTAGTAACAACTTTCTCAGGTTCATGGAGTAGGACATGTTGTTCAGTCCCCTACCCCGAGTTCTTTTGCTAGTATGTATCTTTAGTATCTGTAACACCAAAGTCTATCAAATGATGTACAGAACACTCAACATTAGCATAAAGGGGACTAGCTTCTTTAGAAGTTGTTGCCAGAAAGCTTGAGAGTCAGCATCAAGAAGTGAGAGGCAAGGAGGGCACCAGCAAGCACGGGCTCACTCAGCGGACGATTCACACAAACACTGGCATTTTCGTCAACTCCTCTTGGCGTTCTGAAGGTTCTGCAGACCAAGACGAGGCCCTCCACATCCCTAGGTGAGCAGTCTAGTGTATTTCCCTGGTAAATGATATCCTGCATATTGTCAAAACTGCTGAAATAAGAAACTGAGTCTGTTCTGTGTGATGACATCAATAGTTCTGACAGCAGCTGAGGACAGGCCACATTCAATCACATTATAAACACCACCAATAATAAATATTTAACAACGCTAACAACAGGATGGCTTACAGTTATTCTTGAGTAAACAGCCTCTCCAGAGCTACAGGACTTATCCCCTGGACACTTGGGATTCACCTATCTGAGGGCAAAAGCCATAATGCTGGCTATCCTCTTAGTCCCTGTATCCTCAGAGATTCCAAGTAGGGTACTGAACTACCTGAAAAGCTAGTATGATAGTTACCAGTGTGAACTTGGCAACTGACCGCTAGATTTCTGTAGACCACTGTTAAGAATCATTAGTTAAGCTCTGAGCAAGCAGGAGACAAAAGGGAACCCCCTCAACAGGCAGGGGAAATAGAGGGAGCTGGCGGTCTTCAGCAAGGTTGCCCCTCTTACTACTCATGTGCATGTGCTGTGGCCTGTTCCCTCAGCCCCAGGGTGGACTCACCTGCCAAGCTACAGCAAGAACTAAAAATGGAAAACCATGAGCCAAAACAAAATTCCTTGGTCCCATAAACCCTTTTATCATGAGCATGTCCGCGACATGCAGAGTAACTGCAGCAGTCAGTTCGCCAGCTGAAAGAAGGTTTAAAGCTTAGCAATTATATAACAGTTTGATGAAGTTTGACAAACAGATTGCTAATCCACCCCCTCCAGATATGGTTTTACCAGCTGGGAAGACAGCTCAGTGGTTAATTGAAACTTTATCCTCGGAATAAAAAAGACCTGAGCTTAGATCACCAGATCCCACATAAAAACGTCAGGTAGACTGTGATTCTAGCCCTGGAAAGCAGAGGCTGGGAATTCCCAGGTTCCCAAGAAGTGAGGAAGATTCCTAACATCACCCTTAGGCTTGGAGAGTCACACACACTCAAGTGCACTTGTGCACATATTCCTATACATGTGTACACCATCCACATGTGAACATACATACACATGAATACATCCCATTCATACACACAAGAAAAAGATTCCATTTTCTCATACAGCCTTAGGTGTGTGTGTTCTGTGTGAGCACATGCACATACTACGAGGCACGAGACCATGTCTGGATGTCCTTCATTAACCTCTCTGCCTATTCCTTCGAGGTCCAGCCTCTCCCTGAATGCACGCCTCATGGGTTTTTTGTTTGTTTGTTTGTGTGTGTGTGTGTGTGTTTTATATTTTTCCACTCATACAAAGTTCATAGGTACCCTGGTCCCCTCCCTCCCTCCACCCCTTCCTGGACCCCCTTGTTCCCTTTCCCCTTTTCTCCTTCTTTTCCCCCCTCCCTCCCTCTCTCTCAGTGCCTCCTCCCCCCATCCCTGGAGCATCCTTTAATGTGTATGTCAAACTTTCCTCTGGCTCCTTTCTGATGAGGTGTAAGGACTCAGTGGCATTTCCTAGAACTCTTTCTTATGTTCCCTTTAAGTACAGGAACAATATTGTGGTTTAACTAGCTTCTAAGGATCCTAGTGCCTTTACTCCATGCTAGACTTTGAAGGGTCAATAATGTGTTGGTCATTGCACAGGTCATGCAAAATCCTATTATGATTGCTTCGGCCCTAACTTGTATGTCGTATCATGCATATCGTTGCTCCTCCCCATCTTTAGGCTCTTACAATCTTACTGCCCCCTCTTTCGCAAATTTCCCTGAGCTTCAGGATGGGGAGAGATTAAGGCCTCATGTTTTCTAGAACATGAAGCCAACAAGTCCCAGATGTGCAAGAGACATCTGATGTGCTACACTGCATGCTATGAGCCAAACTCCAGCCCCCACTACTGTACATGTGCTTTTAACCACTGAAGAATCTTGCAAGGTCCAAGACAAAGTTTTTTGGTGTTTGTGTGTGCGCGCATGCGTACATGTGTGTGTGTGTGTCTGTGTGTGTGTGTGTTTGTGTGTCACACGCACTGTGTGTCCCTGTGGGGGACACCCCAGAGGTGATTTCAGGAATCATCCTGGATTGCTTCTACCTCCTTCTTGCCTTACTCTGGGTTTTCCCAGGCTCCGCCCACCAGAGCAAGAAGCACAGGTCACTGCTTTTTTGGCCTGGCAGTTTTTACATAGGACCTAGAATCCAAACTCAGTACCTTCTGCTGTGAGGCAGAGTCTGAATGCATGAGCCGTCTCTCCAGCCCTGTTTTTCAATTACAAGCATAACACACTATGATGAAACTCTGAGCAACTGACTTGAAAAAACATAAATCTTTACTTTTCAAGTAAGTTTCTGTAAACATATTACTTTAAGTTTTGATTTTTATGAATGTTTTATGACATAGAAGCCTTACCAGTTGAGCTATCTTGCCAGTACTCAAGATGCCTTTTCCAAAAAAATTAATTTTTGTTTGTTTTTTGTTTTAGTTTTTTTTTGTATATGTGTGTCTATATATATCAGAGGGCACTGTAGATTCCGGTAGAAGACCGAAGGTGACCAGGAATCATCCTGGATTGCTTCTACCTCCTTTTTGTTTCACCTGGCATTCTTATGTGGGACCTGAGATCTGAATTCAGGGCCTTCTATAGAGTCTTAAACCTTAAGCCATCTTTCCAGCACAAAATGTTTTATTCTTAATAAACTATATTTTAATAAAAACACAGGTCCTCCTTTCCCCTCCCGCCGCCTTTGTCCATCTCACTGCGCCTCCTGCTCCCCACTCGGCCAGACACCCAGGTGAGTCCCCCCAGCCCCGCCCAGGTCGCCCAGCGACCTACCAGCACCAGGATGCTTCAGGCTTTGGCCTGGGCCAAGCTCCGGGCCCCAGGCCCCTTTCTCCCTCCCGCCTACCTGTCCGCCCAACTGGACAGGACTTGCTCGCTTTCCTCCATTCCTGGAGCTTGGGTGGGGCACTAAGCCAAGTCCCAGATCCCGGGTGAAGAATTCTGCCATCAACATCAGCCCCTCTGCCTCTCTGGCCCACGGGGAACCCACACACGTGGTCTACAGCAGACACACTGCTACTCAGAATTCAATAGAGTCCAAAGGAAAGTCAAGCAAAGTTCTAAGGGTCAAAGTTCATACATCTGTAAACCTCTACAATCATCCTATCACATGGGAGAGATTCTTCATATCCAGCCCAAAGATAAGTAAACCCCCTTTTTTTCACCTTCCTGTTCCTTTCTAATATTAATCACTATAGATTAACTTTTCCATAGAGCCACCCCAAAACATATACAACTTCAGGGACTACACTACTCACTCTCACATATCACCAAGATACTACATGGTAAAAGTGCACTACTATACTATTATTCACCCCCTGTCTACTTAACCTGATTTAACTGATGTACTAACAGCCTTATAGCTTCAACTAGGAAATAACAATAACAAAAGACAAACATACCGAACCCTAAGGCAAGCACTAGTAACAACTGCCCAAGTGTAGTAATACCAACTAAATCAGTTCAGTCAAAAACACACAGAAACTGAAAAGCCCTACAAGACAAAACAACAATGCCCAAGTCAAAGTGCAGATCCATGAGAAACAAACCCCAGGAAGATAAATCTCCCACTGAAAGAATTAATCCCTTAATGATGGATTCCAACCAGAACAAATTCACAGAAAACAGCCAAGAAACCCAGACCCAAGACAACAACTTTCAAAGAATGATCATTACCATGATTAATACTGTGAAAGAGAATATCCGAGAGGAGTTAAACAACCAAATCAATCAGTTTGAACAGGAACACAACAGGCATTTGGAGGAGTTGAGAAAAACAGATCAAGAAACAAAAATAGGCATAGAGCAATTAAAACAGTCTCAGGCAGAGTTTAAAATTGAACTAAAAGACAAGCTATCTTCAACCCAAAGCTCAACAGAGAGTCTTATCAGCAGAACAAATGAAGCAGAAAATAGAATTTCAGATCTTGAAGACAAAGTGGGAGAATTAACCAGCTCAATGGAAGAGATTGTTAAAGCCAAAAAAAATACTTGAGAGGAACATTCAAGAGATATGGGACACCCTGAAGAAGCCTAACATGCGCATTCATGGAATTCCAGAGCAAGAATCTCAAAATACCACACCTGAGGAAATTATCATAAATTAAATTATCATAAATGAAAACTTCCCTCAACTAAAAAATGAGAGGCCCATCCAAATACAAAGGCATTTCCCACTCCAAACAGATATGACCAAAATATAAAATCGCCACGGCAAATAATAGTCAAAACACTCTACATTCAAGACAAAGAAAAGGTGCTGAGAGCTTCAAGAAAAAAAAAGCAAGTCACTTTTAAAGGCAAACCTATTAAAATAACAAATGACTTCTCAATGGAAACATTAAAAGCAAGAAGAGCTTGTAGAGACGTACTTCAAGTATTAACTGAGCAAAAATGCCAACCCAGACTGATATACCCGGCAAAACTATCTGTCATGATTGAGGGAGAAAGAAAAATTTTCCAGCACAAAGACAACTTGAAGGGATACATGTCTACCAATCCGGGCCTTCAAAAAATGCTAGAAATGATATGCAAACTTGAAGAAAAGAACAAGCTTATGCAGGTAGACAGAAAGGAAGTATAATACCACAACAATATAATTGTAAAACAATAAGCTTACAAAATCCACTAAACATAAAAAATGTCCAGAATTAAAAATAATTTGTCCATTATAACATTAAATGTCAATGGTATTAACTCACCAATTAAGAGACACAGATTACAAACTTGGATTAAAAATCACAACCCATCAATCTGCTGCCTTCAGGAAACTCATCTCACCACAAAAGATAGGCACGCCCTAAGAATGAAAGGCTGGTCCAAAATTCTTCAAGCTAATGGAACCAGGAAACAGGCAGAGGTAGCCATTATGCTGTTGGACAAAGTGGACTTCAAACCCAAAAAAATCATAAGAGACACAGATGGATACTACATTTTAGTCACAGGTACAATACACCAGGAAGACTTCACAATACTGAACATTTATGCACCCAATACGGGCCCCTCCACATTCATTTAAAAAATCCTACAGCATCTAAAGCGAGAAATCAACCCCCAAACCATAATTCTTGGGGATGACAACACCGCCCTCTCAACATGGGATACATAAACAAGTCAAAAGCTTAACAGGGACATGTTGGAACTTAATCAAACCCTTAAAGAAATGGACCTTACAGATCTCTATCGAACTTTTCATCCACGTACAAAAGAATACACATTTTTCTCAGCAGCACACAGAACTTTCTCCAAAATAGATCACATATTGGGTCACAAAATGAATGTCCACATATACAGGAAAGTTGAAATTCTAGCCTGTGCCCTATCAGACCACCACAGCCTAAAGCTGGATATTCACAACACAACAAAAGACAGAAAATACACTAACTCTTGGAAAATTACCACTATGATGCTGAATGAGAACTGGATTCCGGAAGAAATTCAAAAGGAAATTCAAGATTTCCTGAAAGTGAACGATAATGAAAATACAACTTACCAAAATCTCTGGGACACAATGAAAGCTGTCATAAGAGGTAAGTTCATAGCTCTTAATGCCAACATCAAAAAAATGGAAACATCAGAAATAAACAACTTAACAATGCAGCTTAAAGCTTTAGAAAAACTAGAGCAATCTGATCTCAAAAGCAGTAGAAGAGAGGAGATTAGCAAAATAAAGGGGAGAAATATCCGAAATCGAGATCAGGAAAATGACACACAAAATCAACCAGTCAAAAAGCTGGTTCTTTGAACAAAAATCAATAAGACCCCTAACTAAATTAACCAAAAGCAAGAGAGAGAAAACCCAAATTAACAAAATTAGAAATGAAAATGGAGTTATCACTACTGACATCCATGAAATCCAGAGAATTATAACATCGTATTTCAAAAACTTATACTCTGTGAACTATGACAACACAAAAGAGATGGATGAATTTCTAAGTAAACACAACTTACCTAAATTGAATCAGGAAGTTGTGAATTATTTAAATAGTCCTATAACATATAAGGAAATTGAGGAAGTAATCTCGAATCTTCCCACCAAAAAATGTCCTGAAACAGATGGATTCAGCACAGAGATCTATCAGACATTTAAGGAGTTAATAATACCAATACTCCTTAAACTGTTCCAACAAATAGCAAAGGAAGGAACACTACCAAATTCCTTCTATAAGGCTAATATTGTCTTAATCCCAAAACCTAATAAAGACACACTTAAAAAAGAAAACTATAGGCCAATCTCTCTGATGACGACAGATGCAAAGATTCTCAACAGTCTTAGCAAATAGGATTCAAAAACATATCAAAAAGATCATTCACGGGGACCAAGTAGGCTTTATCCCCAGCATACAAGGTTAGTTCAACATACGAAAATCAATAAACGTAATTCATAATATAAACCAGCCCAAAGCCCAAGACCACATGATAGTCTCAATAGATGCAGAAAAAGCTTTTGACAAGATCCAACAGCCTTTTATGATCAAAACGCTAGAGACAGTAGGAATGGAAGGAACCTTTATCAATATAATAAAAGCTATATGCAACAAGCCTACAGCAAGAATTATACTCAATGGGGAAAAACTGGAAGCATTCCCACTTCGATCAGGAACTAGAGAAGGCTGTCCACTCTCACCACTTCTATTCAATATTGTACTTGAAGTGTTAGCTGAAGCCATAAGACAAGAAAGGGACATAAGAGGGATTCAAATCGGCAAGGAAGAAGTCAAGCTATTTCCTATTTTCCCTATTTCCAGATGACATGATCTTATACCTGAGTGATCCCAAAAACTCCACCAGGAAGCTTCTGGAACTAATTGAGAAGTTCAGCAGGGTGGCAGGATACAAAATAAATGTGCAAAAATCAGAGTCCTTCCTATATGCCCAGAATGAAAGAAGTAAAAAATCCCTGAGAGAAAGAATTCCATTTACTATAGCCCCTAAAAAAATGAAATACCTTGGTATAAACCTAACCAAGGAGGTAAAACACCTTTACAATGAAAACTTTAAAACTCTAAAGAAAGAAATTGCAGAAGACATCAGAAGGTGGAAAGCCCTCCCATGTTCCTGGATTGGCAGAATCAACATCGTAAAAATGACCATCCTACCAAAGGCAATATACAAATTCAATGCTATACCTTAAAATCCCAAAGCAATTCTTTAAAGAGGTTCATCAAACAATCTCAAAATTCACATTGGAGGCACAAAAGATGCAGGATAGCAAAGACAATCCTGAGTAACAAAAACACTGCTGGAGGTATCACCATACCAAACCTTAGTCTATACTACAAATCCATTGTTGTAAAAACAGCCTGGTACTGGCTCCAAAACAGACATACAGATCAATGGATAAGGGTTGAGGACCCAGATATAAGCCAACAAAATTACAGCCATTTGATCTTTGACAAATGGGCCCAAAAAATCTAATGGAAAAAGAACACTATCTTCAACAAATGGTGCTGGCAAAACTGGATCTCCACATGTAGAAGATTAAAACTGGACCTGTACTTGTCACCTTGTACAAGACTTAATTCCAAATGGATCAAAGACCTTAATTTAAGGCCAGAGACTATAAAAACCATAGTTGAAAGGGCAGGGAATTCCCTCTAGCTGATTGGGCTAGGCCAACATTTCCTAAACAGACATCCAATGGCACAGTCACTGCTACCAACTCTCAACAGTTGGGATCTTGTGAAATTAAAGAGCTTCTGTTCAGATAAAGAGATTGTAACACGAGCTCAAAGGCAACCCACAGAATGGGAGAAAATCTTCACTAACCACATATCTGATAGAGCTCTATTATCCACTTAGAAAACTAAACACCAAGGAAACTAATGCCCCAATTAAAAAATGGGCCCTGGAACTTAAAAGAAACCTTACTAGGGGTGAAATTAAAATGTCTAACAAATATCTTTAAAAATGCTCCACTTTCTTGGCCATCAGGGAAATGCAAATCAAAACATCCCTGAGATATCATCTCACCCCGGTCAGGATGGCAAAAATCCACAATACAAACAACGACAAATGCTGGAGAGGATGTGGAGAGAGGGGAACTCTCCTACATTGCTGGTGGGAATGCAGGCTCATACAGCCACTCTGGCGAGCCGTCTGGAGATTCTTAAAGAAATTAAAGATTGAAATGCCATATGACCCTGCGATTCCACTTTTGGGAATAATCCCCCATGCAGTAGAGGTTCACCTCCATAGCAGAAGTGCAACCATGTTCATAGCACCACTGTTTACAATAGCAAAGTCATCGAATCAACCCAAATGTCCAACAGTTGATGAGTGGATAAGGAAAATGTGGTACATCTGTACAATGGAGTACTACTCAGCCATCAAAAATGAATTACTGGAATTTGCTGGGAAATGGATGTCATTAGAAACAATTATATTAAGTGAAGTATCCCAGACCCAGAAAATTAAGTGCCATATGTACTCCCTAATACGTGGCTCCTAGTACCAAACCCACCCAGCCCACCTAGAGACACTCGACGATAAATCTCTGTAATACAGTAATTGCAAGGAGTATGAACAGGAGAGATGGGGTAGGAAGGCCACACCAGAAACAAGGAGAGAGGGGACCATGTTACAGCAGAGAAAATAGGCCACCATCAAGGACTGCAAGTAAGCAGTCCTGATTAAGTTCACAGATTTTTCGCTCCTGATCATTTACAACTGAGGGGGTGTGATCTCACCAGAAGAGGAGGGCATATAAACTGGCAGATAATAAGTAACCATTTTGCAAATGGGTGATTGACCCCTCCCTCCCCTCACTGTGGTTTCCTACTTTTATTACATCTACCTTTGAATATACTCTTATAACAAGACTCTAGTTTAACAGCTTTTTGTCTCTGGCCAGGGGGTGACATCCAATACCCATCAGGACGGAGTGAAGGGCATTGGAGGAGCAGCAAAACTGCAAAAGAAAATCAACAAACCACAATCCAGAACTTCAGAGACTCTATATCAACCACCTAGAACTAGGCCAGACTAATCTCTCCCCATCCTGAAGCTCAGGGAAATTTGCGGAAGAGGGGGCGGTAAGATTGTAAGAGCACAAGGATGGGAGGAGCAATGATATACAAGATACTCCACACAAGTTAGGGCTGAAACAATCATAATAGGTCTTTGCATGCCCTGCACAATGTCCAACACACTATTGACCCCACAAAGTCTAGCATTTGCTAAAAGCACCAAGAACCTTGGAGGCAAGTGATTGACAGCCAAAATAGTGTTCCTATGCTTCAGGGGAACACAGGAAAGGGTTCAGGGAAATGCCGCTGGGTCCTTGTACGTCATCAGACAGGAGGACCCAGAGGACAGTCAGGCATGCACATTAAAGGATTCTCCGGAGATTGGGGGAGGGGAGGCATTGGGAAGTGGGGAGGGAGAGGTGAGGGGAGAGTGAGCAGAGGGATGGGGGAGGAGGAAGGAGGGAGGGAACCGGTGTACCTACTAAGTTTGTATGAGCAGAAATAATAATTAAAAAAAAAAAAACAGGAAATCATATCTGAGACCCAGGCAAAACATTTCAACACTTTTGTAGCCTTTAAACATATTATTTATTTACTTATCTATTAACGAGAGAAAGCAAAAATGCTCATATGTGTAAGGGTAGGTCAAAGGACATGTTTCAGAATTCAACTCTTTTTCCAGCACGTGGACTTCTGGTACTTGAACTGAGGTCGTAGGTCTACACAGTACTCCCACTTGTTATTGCCCTGGCCC
>JALPQD010000137.1:3570967-3618767 GCA_023101885.1 Typhlomys cinereus | reverse complement strand
CGAGGGTCAACTTCTGGTTCCGGTCCGCAGGTGTCGCCCAGGGCTGTGACTATGGATGAGCCAGAGATGCAGCTGAAAGGGAAGAAAGGTTGATGTCGCGGGCTCGGGGTGTGATGAGGGGCCTAGCGCCGCTTGGAAAGGCCGGGAGGGCGTGGTGAGATTGGGGGTAGTCTGGGCTCGGGCTAGAACGAGCCCGAGGTGCATCGTTTCCTGTGGCCTCGTTCCTGTTGTGCTGACATTCGCTCCTCAAAGGATTGCTCGGTGTTTATTCGGGGGGACCACGCAGCCTCTCCTTCCATGAAGGATTCCGGAACCGCAGTGTGTATCGTGTTGAGTTATCGAGCATGCATGAATAGTAGTTTCAAATACCAGGACCGTCTTTTCAAAAGGAAATTAGCTGAGAGAGGAGGAGGAGCGCAGACATTCACGTAGAAGTGAGCGCAACGTGCACATTGTAAATCGGTTCTCTCTTTTGACCCCCTTTAATTTTGGGGGCGCCCCAATTGAACTCAGGTGTCACTTGGTCTCTCTATAGCCTTCCTTCCTTCCTTCCTTTTCTTTCTCTTTCTCTTTCCTTCCTTTCTTTTTCTTTCTCTTTTTCTCTTTCTCTTTCCTTTCTTCCTTCATTTCTTTTTTCCTTCTTTCTTCCTTCCTTTTCTTTCTTTCTCTCCTTTTCTTTCTCTTTCCTTCCTTCCTTTCTTTTCCTTCTCTTTCCATCCTTTCTTTCTCCTTCCTTTTTCTTTCTTTCTTTCTCTCCTTCCTTTTTTTCTTTCTCTTTCTCTCTTTCTTTGTTTTTCTCTTTCTTTCTCTTTCCTTTCTTCCTTTCTCTCTCTTCTCTCTCCTCCTCTCAGTCCTCTCGTCGCTCCGCTCTCTCTCCCCTTCCTCGAGGTAGCAACATGTTCCTGAGATGGGCTCACCCCGTGGCCCAGGCTCCAGTGTGTTCCCAGGTGCGGTTCCCCAATATTACAAATCAAATAGAGACCACACAGATGGGTTTCCAGATCTCTCCCACGGGAGCCAGGGCATGCAGCCCTAGGGACAGATGCCCCGAACCTTTGCACTTGGTGACATCTGTCGCCCAGAGGTGGAAGTGCTGGCTGAGGGGAAGTGGAGGTCTCCCTGAGCAGTCTGGTATCTTGAGAGCTTGTCCATCCATATCAGGGCACCCAGCAGCACAGTGGGGGGTGGGGGTTGCCACAGCATCCTTGATGGACATGGTGGGAAAGGTGGAGCTTTGCAGTGGTAGTAACTTAGCCTGGAGCTGTTGGGGAGGAGCCCCCTGCTCGCTGCTGTAAAATGGTGGTACTACACAGCAAGACCCAGGATATGCCCACGGTACTCTGGTTAGCTGGAGCTGGCACACCGTGCTGGGGGTCCTGGGTGCTGTGCTGTGGCCACCTCTTTGGTCTCAACACCTGGGGCAGGGGCTGAGGGCCACTAGGTGTGGAGGGCCAAGCTGGGCTGCATACTGAAGCCCAGACCAGCCAACCTCTGTGGTTTCAGCACCCAGGGTCCTCTGTGGTCTCATCACCTGGTGTCCTTTGGCAAGACAGGACATCACCACACCAGGGGCTGCTGCATGTAGTGACAAACGTTTGTCATACGGGCACTCAGCAGGATGACCAAGGTGATTTCTATCATTCGAAGCCATTGTGCCACAAAGCCAGACTCTGTTCTCAGAAGCTAAAGGGCCAGGGGTGGTGCTGTGGGGTCTGAGTGGCAGGATTAGCGTTCCTGTCCCTTGCACATGGGCTTCTGTGGCACAGCCCTGAGGTCACTGGTGGCCCTGGACAGCCCCTGCCCACCACAGCCAGCCCGCCCCTGGGCCTTGGGTAAGGAGCCCTGGGCATTGAGGCAGCTAAGTCTGATGCTGTCACCATTCTTCCACACCGACCACCCACTGTGGACAGTGACAAACAAGTTCATGGAGAGTGTGTACATGCTGGCCAATGAGCTATCCGTGGCCCCGTGCCACCTGCAGGAGCACATGCGCTGCTTGCTGCTGGAACTGGCCCAGCACAAGGTGAGCTCCTGTGAGGGTTGCCCACAGAATCCCCCCAGCAGGGTCCCGCCTTAACTTCTGCAAAAGATGGCCCCAGCTGTTTAATGGCAAGACCGTGCTGATGAAGGTGGCCAAGGAAAGGGTGGGCAGCCAGTGTAAAGGCCCAGAGACCCATTGGCAAACCCTCCTGGTCTTCAGTCACCAGGAACACCCTCCACACCCCACACCCCTGGGCAGGCCCCGTGGCAGCTCTGCTCACTGCAGGCCTCTAGATGCCCAGCAGCTGGGGATTGGATAGTTGTGTTCGCAGGAGCTGCAAGGCGTCTGTGAGCAAGGAGGTGCCTCGCCAACGGTTTCCTATCCTGCTGCTCCAGGCCGACATGTAGAAGGGGGAGGAGCAGAGCCAGGGAACCATCTACATGGTGGAGTATGCCTGCAGGTGAAGGCCGCTTGGGGCTGCCATGCAGTGGGAGGTATGGGGAGGGGCCCCGCCGAGGAGGAGGCCTGCAGGTGAGGGCCATGTGGGTTGCCGGTGGGGAGGGGGCACCCGGGCTCAGTGGGTGAATCGCCTACCAGAGGGAGGCACCCCAGTCACACCCCAGCAAGCCCTAACCCCCGGAATGGCAGCACATGAGACCCCAGTGCTGGACAGGAGTCTGGGGTCTCGCTGGCTGGCCTCCCCGGGCAGCAAGCTCTGGCCTCAGGAGAGGCCATGGCTGGAGAGTGACTGGATAGGTGTGGACAGACTGTAGCCCACGCGCACGTGTGTACAGTGCGGTCTAGGGCCTCCGGGAGCTTTTCAAAGCCTGAGGGTTGGGGGCGGGTTGTTCCAGCGTGGCCCAGAACTCCTGGGCGCCATCCAGCCTTTTGCCTCCGCCTCCCCCAGAGCTGGAATCTGCCCAGAACCCTATTTCGTTCATCTTCACTGTGGCGGAATGGATTCCTGCGCTTCTGCACCCCCTGTTTTCTGGTTCAGTTGGGGCTGCCGTTCATGTCAGTGTGCTGTGGGCACCCCTTCCCCCTCTCCCGTGCCCACCAGGCCACAGCTTGAGGTGCTGAATGGATTTGCGGGTGCTCATGGTCCCCGGAGGCCTGGGATTCGCAGGTGTGAACGTGAGTGGCAATCTGGACCGCCTCGTTTGCATATTTCCTGGGGGGTTCAGGGTTCAAGAGCAGCGAACCCTGAACACACATGTCACCCCTACTGATGGGAAGAGTGGGCTCCCCCAGCCCAGGCTGCCCCTCACCACAGCCTGCGCCTAGCACATATTTGATTTTAAACTAGGAAAGTGACTGAGCCCCGCAGGAGTGCTGGCCTCTGGTCATGGGGGGAGGGGGAGCCACACCCAGCTGCTTGGGGAATTCTCAGCCAAGTGAAGTTTCTCACACTGGAAGACTGGTAGATGGGACATCCTTCAGAAGAGGACTAGCCTGTCTCAGAGTGCAGTGCCATGCCCTGGTCCTCACTGAGGATGTTGGGCTGTCACTCTCCCCCTGAGTCCTGCCTCCAGCCCTCACTGCAGGATGCTGGGCTATCAGTCTTCTGTGCCCCACCCCCAGCCCTCAGTGCCCCTTCCTGCTGGCATGGCAGGCGTGCCGACCGAGGAAGATTTTTGTTCTCTGTTAGTTCCTTGCAGGGTCTCAGTCCTGTGTCCTTGGCCTCTGCCAAGGATGGGGTCACCGCTTGACAGCAGTTGCGAGGTCTTTGCTGGACCCAGATTGTAATGGAGCCTCTTGTCTTATCTAGCTCTGACCATTCTTGCTCTGCAGCCCAGGATCTGCCATGTGACACCCCCCACACCCGCAGCTGGTATGGGGCTTGGGGTGCAGAGCCCCCTTGCTCTGCCCCAGGTCCTGAGCCTGATTGTGTCCCACAGCCCCATCAAGAGCCTAGTGGATGGCAGCATGTGCACTTTCACAGCATGGAGGGGCTGCTCAAGCAAGCCATCCACATTGGGGGCCACATGAATGCTAGTTCCCAGGGCCACAGGTAGCCCCTCTCCACTCCACCCCGTGGCTGCCCAGCATCCAACTCACAGCAGTGAGTAGACAGCAGCTCGTGGGAGATGATGACTGTGGGATCCACGTGGACTTGTCGCCAGGGACATGGGTGCAGACCATGGGGAGCTCTTGACCTTGTGTGGCCATTGCCCTGGGCTGTGGATGGATCTGGGGGAGCAGGACCCCTTTCCAGGCCATGGAGGGCACTGATCCCCACCCTAAAGCACCCAGCTGAATGCTGCCCTGCGTGGGTTGTAACTTATTAAACACACTTGAGTGCCCGCCTGCCACCCCCCAAGTGCCTGGCCCCTGCGTCTGGCTCCTCGGTGGGAGCCTGGGGGGTCTAAGGAGCAGTTGACTAAGCTGAGCCGCCTCAGTGGAGCCACCACACTGCTGCACTGACCGTTCCTAGCATCCAGCCCAGCGGGGCCACGGGGAGCAGAGTCTGCTATCCAGAGGCCACCCACTTACCACCTTCCTCTCGCTGCTGGGCTCCTGCCCCTTGCTCTGTGGCACACAGCCCATCCTACCCTCATCCACCACTTGTCGTCCTGACAAGGCTCCCCTCCCCCCGGCTGGCCTGTCCCATCCCCCCTGTCCTGGCCTCCGAGGCCAAGTTCTGCCTGGTCCCCAGCTCTGGAGTGAGCTCTGGAGTGGGCCCTCAGCCTCTCCAGGGAGCCGCAGCAGGTGCCGAGTGCCTCATTGTCCAGACTGCTTCGGGCTGACACTGCCGAGGACACCCGCACACACAGCCCCCCTCAGCTGGCCCAGCCCTGCACAGGCAGGGTCTCCTGGGCGTCTGGGCTTTTGGAGGGACAGGGCTCGTGAGCCTGGGCCCAGGGTTCAGGACACAACCCCCCCCATGTTGTACTTTGCCCACTCTGGAGCTCCCTTTATACACACCCCTCCTCTCCCTGGAGTGGTCACCCCTCTGTCCCCCAGAGCTGCTCCTTTCTCACCTGCCTGCCTGGTCCCCCGACCCTTGGCATAGTCCAGTTCACAGGAGAGGCCAGGAGGCCCTCACCAGAGTCGCCCCACCCTGTGGCCTTCAGCCCCGCCCCTGCCGCTCCTGACAAAACTGGGCCTATGGACACCTCCCCAAACCCCCAGATGGAAGACTCCGAGGCAGCGGCTAGCCTAGCTTCCCCCAGCTTGAGGTGTCAAGGCACAGCCCAGATGACCCCATGTGGGTCTTCCTGACTCCCTGCCACTCCTGCCTTCAGTGACCCTCTTGTGCCCTATGTCTTGCCCATAGACATGGCAGCTGCGGGTGAACTCCAACCTAGCCTGCTGTGCACCCCCTCCCCTGGCATGTACCGAGAGTTGCTCAGGGCCACACAGGGTCTTTCCTAGCTCCAGGAAAGATCCTAGACCTCAGCTAGCTCACCCTGCTGTTAGCTGGCCCACCCTGCTGCCATCTGCCAAGGCATAAGGAAGAATCAAGATGCTGGCAGACCCTGCAGCAGAACCCCAGACCCCGAGTCAGAGCCCCACATCCCACGCAGAGCCAGGCCCGCTGGGCGAGTTGCAATGCCAGCAGTGATGGGCGGGGAGGGTGCTTGGAGGCTGATGGTGACCATCACTGTGGAAGGTGCTCAGACCATGCACACAACAGGTGTACACATACACGGCATGTACGAAGCATGTGTATGTGTCCACAAGGCACAAGTGTGTACATATCTGCACGCACATAACATGTATAAAGCATGTAAATGTGCATGCATGCACACAAGAAGTGTGCGTACACATATGTGTATATATGTGCATGGATATACACAGCATGTACACATGCACACATTTATACATATGCATGCAGGCACATAACAGATACACACACAACATGCATGCACACACAGCACAGATACACACGTTCCCATGAGCATCCACATATATACAACATTTGCATGGCACACAGCACATGCGCACCTCTCTAAACACCGACTCACACATGCACACTCATACCCTCACAGCTTCAGAGCCCCCTTGGTTTGATAGGGTCAGTTGCAAGAGACGGAAGCCAAGGTCCGCTGGGCGCAGCATCTCTCTAGGGTTCGGGGGCCTGACTGGGGCTCCGGGCAGGGCATGGTGGATAAGACCGGAAGCAGCCCGCCCCCACCGCCTCCTGGAGCTGGGGTCTCAGTGCAGCCATCTTGCCTCCCCTCCTTCCATCTCAGGAACTCCGCCTATGTCACCCACTGCTGTCCATGGTCTCTGGCCATCTCTCCCATCCATTACCCTCCATGGGGCTCCCATCTTGTAACAGCCAGAGGAGAGGTGGCAGACAGCCTGGGCTGTGAGATCCTCTCAAAGATGAACCAGCGCCGCCCCAGGATGCGGCCTTGGCCAGTAGCTCTAGTCTATCTCACATCTGCCACCTGTGACCAGGGGGCTCATGGTGCCCTGGCTAATTTGCATCTCATTTACATCCCTCAGCAGCCTGCTTTCCTGCTCCTGGGCTGGTCCTCTTTTGCTGAGAGGAAGTGAGCTCCTCATGACATGGGGCATCCAAGTGGGGCCCAGGGCCCATTGAACCTGACTACCTGGTTCCTCGGAATTTTGTCTTTTTTTTTCCTTTTCTTTTTGAGGTAAGAGCTTGCTGTATGTAGCCCAGGCTGGCTCAGCTGCCTGTGGCACAGTCAGGTCCCACCACAGCAGGCGTTGAGGGTTTGTTTACCTCCCTTGCTTCGCCTACAAATTGGGGCCTCCAGATCTCGTCTTCTCCCACCCCCCCACTCCCACCTGGAATGCCAATCTCTAGCTCCTCCCTGTGTCTCCCTCTTCCCCGCAGCTTGGCTCACTCTCCATCCTCTGTCCAGACCCTCCTGGAGGCTCTGGGTGTGTTCCAGAGACAACCATGCTGGGGGCAGTAAGGACCGTGAATTGAAGGTCACCAGCAGCTTTCGTGTAGCCACTTTAAGGCCAGCCTCGGCTGCGGCTGCGTAAGTCCGTCACAGAAAGAGTCCCCGCCCTCCTCTGATTCCCATTTAGTGTCCCTGGTCCCGTTAGGGACAGGATCTGGGCAGGGGCGTGGCCTGGCGTGGGCGTGGCTAACCTGGGCCTCCCTCCCCCCCGCCCCCGCCGGTCCCGAGGCCGCCGCAGCTGCCACCGCCCTCACGTAATCAGAGCCCCGCGGTTGCATCAGAGCGGAGGCCGAGGCCGGGTAAACAGCGGGGGCCTCTAGGGCCAGGGCTCCTCAGCCACCTGCAACCGCTCGAGTCTCGTTCTGCACGTCGGAGCCCAAGAGGAAGCCCCCAGCCTCCTCCAACCTGCCAAGGGTCCCAGTGGGTGGAGCAGCGGGAGAAAGTGGGGGCAGGGGGGTTCGCGTCTATGCATCGGACACTTAGGGGGTGGTACGGGAGGATGGTCCTGAGTTTGAGGCCAATGGGGGGGAGGGCAGGAGAGAGAAAGGAAAGACAAGAAAGAAAAGAAAGTAGAAAGAGAAAGCCGCGGGGAGAGGTGGCTCAGGGGTTAAGCCTCTGTCAGGTGGAAGGTCCTGAATTCGGGTCCTAGACTCTACGTATAGACGCCCGGCGGAAGCGGGAGCGGCCTGCGTTTCTGGTCCTGGTAGGGCGGAGCCTGTGAATACAGGGGTAGAATAAATAAGAAGGTGGAGGCGGTTTATGGTGGTTCCCAAATTCGTCTGTGGTTTTACACACACACATACACACGCACACGCACAGATTCTACACACACGTACGCACCATACACGCATAATTGAATAAAATAAAAAAATTAAAAGAAGCAAATATAAAAAAGAGAGAGAAAGAAAGAGAAAGCTGGGCACGCAACACCTCACACGCTCACAGGACAAAAGGCAAGAGACAGAGGAAAAAGTTATGCCCCAGACATAGAGCGCTAAACAGCCCGTGTCAGGAACAGGTAAACTGAGGCACGGAGAGACATGCGAGCCCCCATCTCCCCGCTCTTTCCCCTCAGTCTCTGCACCAGGTAGCAGGCTGGGTCCCAGCACTTCTGCAGTTGCCCCCCAAATCCTTCCCCTCTGACCCGCCCTGCCCCTCAGAAAGGGGCTTGGAGGTACTCCTGGATTCTCTGCCTGCTCCCACTGTGGGCTTCTCCCAAACTACCCACACCACGGTGATCTTCCGCGTGACCTCTGTTAGCCTGTAATTCTTGGGGGCGTCACCACCCCTCATCCCTCCTCGGGTCCCATACCTGGCCCTGCTGGGAGCCGAGTGGGAAGGTATGGGTTGTGGCTTGAGCCTTGCAGGGACCCACGAAGGAGCTTTCAGCTCTGCACCCAGCGGTGAGTGGAGACAAAGCGGTGGGGTTGGAAGATGGTGATATTCCCGGGACTGTAACAAGAATGGGGTTGGCTGGAGAAGTGGCTCAGGGGTTAAGCCTCTGCCTTGCAGGCAGACGATCCTGAATTGGGATCCTCACCCACGTATAGACGCCGGGCGGAAGTGGAGGTGGCCTGCGTTTCTGGTCCTGGTAGGGCGGAGCCTGTGAATCCCGGGGCAGAGTAAACAAGGAGGAGGTGGAGGTGGTCCATTGTGGTTCCCCAATTCGTCCGTGGTTCTACACACACATACATACATACACACACACGCACGTATGCATACACGCACAATTGAATAAATAATAAAAAAATTTTTTAAAAAAGAAGGATAAGGTGCGGGGAGGAGAGGGGCGCCGGGTCAGCAGGGTCTGTCTCCGTCCTGCGGAAGCGTGTGGGGGGCACCGTGTAGTCAAAGATACAGCTAAGATGACAACCCCTTATTCAGCCCTTCTTTTATGTGAGAATGCGAGTCCCCCTTGGTCCTTGGAGTTATCAGGATCAATGATAGAAGCTGATTGACTGATTAATTGATTCATTGATTGGAGTGAGTTGGTTCTCACTTTGTGGCCTATCATGGCCTGGCACTCCCGGCAATCCTGCCTCCGCCTGCCGAGTGCGGGAGGGGGAGGGGGACCACACGCCCGCCCGCCCACGCTGCTCCCGACCTCAGCTTCTTCCCGGGTCCAGAGCATCCCGGGCAAGGCCACGGCCCCTGCGCCGGCCCGCGGCTCCCGTGAGTCACGCCCCTATGTAAATGACTCCTCGCCGACCAATCAGCGCACGGGGGCGAGACTCTGAGGTGGCACCTGTGGCCCGCGCGCGGGCCGAGAGCAGAGTGGCTGCGGAGACTGGAGCGGAGCAGGTGCGCGGGGTGCAGTGGGAGCGGGGGTCCGATCGCGGGACTCTGAAAGTTGGGGTGCTGAGGGGCGCTGTCCCCCAAGAATGTGGCTGAAGTGGTGGAGTCCAGTGCGTGCAGGGTTTGTAAAGACGGAGGTCTCACTATGTACCCCAGGCTCACCCCTAACACCTCCCAATGTTGGGATCACAAGTGTGTGGATGTGTGTGTGCGCCCACTCACGGTTGTATTTGAAATTTTCTCTTTTAAAAAAGTACGAGAGAGAAAGGAAGTGCGCACACATGCATGCATTTGCTATCTCCCTGTGGGCTTCTGGGGATCGAAATGAGACCCCCAGGGTTGCGAGCAGACACCTTACCCGCCAAGCTATCTCTTTGGTCCATGTCTGAGGTCTTCTCGGTTTGGGGGGTTCTGACACAGGGGCTCACTCTGTAGCCCAGGTTAGCTTCTTGGGAGGGCCAGGTGCGATGTCCCCCATGAGAGGCCATGGCTGAGGTTGGGATGGATGAAGTTGGGTCTCTGAGTTGGGGTGCCTCTTCTCTCTGGTTCACAGCCCTTTGGTAGGAGCCGGGGGTGGGGGACTGGTTAAATAAGTCTTGTGTCTAGATCGCTTTGGTGAATCTGTGAGGAATGTGGTTACGGGACGAGGAGGGCCTCAGCAGCCCCGCAGGACCACCACATCTGGTGCCTCAGTTTCTGCATCTGACACACCTCTGAGGGGCTGTTCCCCTTGCTGACACCTCAGGATGTCACCTCCAGGTCTGGCTGTGACACGGGTTAGGAACAACCAGGGCGCCCATCGTCTGAGACCCCCTCAGTGGGGGAGTGTTGAGGGCCCCTGGGAAAAGAATAGATCTGGGGTAGGAATTCTGCCTTGTAGTGAATGAATCTGTTCTTTATTACTTTTCATCCCTGAATGGGACTGAGGCTGAATGGGGCTTGCAGAGCACCTGCAAAGTTCCAGGTTCCAATCCTGGAATGGAAAAAAGTAACTTTGGAAGGAGTGTATTGAGACTGGTTTCAGGATTAAGGGTTGAAGGAGCTCCCTGGGGGTGTAGACTTGTCCCCCTCTCACCTGCACCCATCATTTGCTCCATAACAAGTGTGAAGCCAAGTTAAACGGGTTCAAGATAGCTAGGGGACCCTGGATGGGGGTGTCTCCTCCCAGAGCTGGGAGCTGGCTTGGGTTTTGGAGGTTTTGGGGATACTGACAGAAGGTGTCACATAGCCAAGGCTGGTTTGAAATGGGAGATTCTCCTGGGCTCAGCCTCCCAGTGTTGGGATTCCAGCTACATCCCTGCTCCACCCTCCCCTGGCTGCTGGAAGGTTCTGGGCAGGTGGACATTTGCAGACAAATGGCCTCTTTCTCCCTTCCTTCCTTCCTTCCTTCCTCTCTTCCTTCCTTCCTCTCTTTCTTTCTTTCTTTCTTTCTTTCTTTCTTTCTTTCTTTCTTTCTTTCTCTCTCTCTTTCTCTCCTTTCTCTTTCTTTCCTCCCTCCCTCCCTCCCTCCCTTCTTCCTCCTTCCTTCTCTCCCTCCCTTCTGCCCTCCCTCCCTCCCTCCTTCCCGCTCTCCCTCCTTCCCTCCCTCTGCAGTGTCCAGGCTGCCCTCAAGTACAGCCTGTGCTGGTGTCTGTGGTGCAGGGTAGGCAGCGTGTGCTGCCTTGCATTTTCTTGGGATTCATGTGTCTGTCCTCTGCACTCAGACCTGTCTCTGGCTGGTGACTCTGGGGGAAGATACACTCCTTCTCAGCTGGGCAGTGGGTTTGGGGTGTAATGATGGTCTTGACTGGGGACTTGAGGGGGGTCTTACCATATGGCTCTGGGGAGGGTGAGAACCCATCTCCCTCAGGGTGAACAGGAACAGATGTTTTCAGGACAGTCAAGTGTGCACATGTGTGTATGTGTGTGCAATTGTGTGTATAGGTGTGCATGTGTGTATATGCTTGTGTATGTATATGTGCCTGATATGTGCATCGTGTGCACATGTGTGCAAAAGGATAGGCACACAGTCGGTGCTCAGTGGAGGCAGGAGGCCCATGAGATGTGTTTGAATTCTGCACTGACAAGCCCATGCACCTGCTGTTCTGGTTCCGGTTCATCGGAGGTTAAGGTTGAACCAAGAAAGGAGCCATCTTGCTGGGTGGAGACATGGTGTGCCCACGTCTATGCCCACAGATGACCACCTCCCCCGTGCTCCTGGCCTCCTACCCATGAGCTCATCCTCCTTCACCCTCATGACTTCATGACCCTCTCTTCTCCCTCTCACACATGTTCCATAGCTTCCTAGTGACCCCCATGGGTCTCCTTATCCAGGATCCCCCTGTTTCCTACCTGCACTGATCTGCCACAGCTGACACTTGCCCACTTGGACCTGGCCATCCTCACCTCAGCCCCTTTGTATTGATGGTTCTGACCCCAGGATGCCACTTCCCTTGACACCTGCTGACCCTATTGCCCACCTCCACTTCCTCTGCCATCTTGTCTTGTGCATAACAGGGTCTCCTGGGTCCAGGCTGGACCCTAAACTCCCTGTATAGTCGAGGCTGACCTTGAACTCCTGAAGCACCCCTGGGAAGACAGGCAAGTGCCCCATTCCTTCTCTGCAAGGTCCCCCCCCCCGGCTCAGCCAAGCATCTCCCCAGCATCCCAGACCACCCCTCGGGGGTGCGAGCTGGTGGCATCTTGGGGACCTGCAGGTAGGGTCACAGGCCCGCCCGCTGTGACAGATGTGCTCATTTCTCTTGGCCTCTGGAGACCAATTCCCTCCAGGAAGATCTTTCTGTGGAACAAAGATGGGGAGCCTTGGGCTGGTGCCCGCGATCAGCTCCGAGGGGGACACGTCTGGGGGCCCTGAAGTGGCGTGGCCTCTGAGAGACCTTCAGTGCTAGTTGTGACCCACAGACTTTATTTATTTATTACTTTTTTTTTGAGCGCAGTCTAGGTGGTCTCAGACTGGCTGTGTAGCCAGAATGACCTGTGACCCCGGCCTTTGCGTGGGCGATTCTGTTCCCACACAAGCCGGAGGGGGCAGGTGGGGGGTCTGAAGGTTTTTCAGCTGGACTTAGTTTCCTCAGAAACAGCACAGTGACCCCTATAAATGCCAGGACCTGGGACTGGGGAGGGGGTGTCTCCCTGCAATGTAGGGCTACAGACCCTGGCAGGAAGCAAGGGAAGCTGCAGTGGGGCACACATGTGTGTGTGGGGGACCAGTGTAGATCGGATTAGGGGATTCCGAGGCGAGCATGTTACTGTCTTTGGGAGGTCATGAGCCTTTGGGGGTGACCTGTGAGCATTTATGGGAGGTCTCTGTGCTTGGAGAGGACTCTGCATGTATGGGGGGAGTCAGTGAGAGAGCCAGGGTCCTGTCCCAGAGCTGCTATGCAGAGAGATCCAACCATGACTGGGGGGTTTGCAACTGGGTTTTGAGGTGTCTGGGAGGGTGAACAGTTCTAAACTGTTATGTGTCTTGTGTTTGGGGGACTTTTCTTTTTTCTTTAGTTTTTACTTTGTAGAGAGGAAAGAGATAGATAGATAGAGGGGAGGGGTCAGTGCTCCCCTGTGTGGGCTTCTGGGGATTGAACCCTCCAGCTTTGCCTGCAGTCGCCTCCCCCGCTGGGCTATTTTGAGGACTTTGGTTGGTGGAGATGCCCGAGTGTCTTGGTTCTCTGTGGGCACCAAGGGCTGTGCATGGATTTGAGGTCTCTGAGTGTTGGAGGACCCCCAGGACCTTGTCCATTCCACAAATGGCTTTTCTCTCCGACGCCCCTTCCCCACGTTTCTCTTCGCCTCTGGCCGCGACAGCATAGGTTGACACCATGGCATCGATCTTCCTCCCCAGAGTTTGAGAACAGTTGGACCCCCAAACTTTCAGAGGAATGGGGGTCCGAGAACTCCCTCCCCCGTTTTTGGTGGGTCTAGCTGAAGGTGAAGGACGCTGGAGTCGTTCTGGGAGCAACCAGGGGAGGGAGTCCAGGAGAGGCTGGGCGCAGGAGGGGTGTCCCTGCTTTTCCGGAGGGCTCTTTCTGTTGCCCATAATGAGGAGCTTGGGGGAGCAAGTGATGAAACTGAAGTTCGGGTTGCGTGAGGCGGGGCGGCCCTGTCCTGCGGGGTCATCTGCCTTCAGCTTCCTCCCGTGCAGCCGCGGGCCTTGGAGGTGGAGTCATGTGACTGGCCGACTCAGCCTCCCCCAGCTCGGGCTGGGTCCCCGCACCCCAAAAGGATCTGTGGGGGCTTTATCTGTATTCATTCGCAGATGGGGAGATCAGTGGGGAGGGGGAAGGATCTCTGGGCAAGGGGTACTGACTGATGGTCCCTTCCCGAGTTGTTTGTTGATAGACTTGTGGCCTCCGGCGATCAGGGGCAGCTCTCGGATGCGCCCTTCCAGAAAGCGCAGCCAAGCGCCACACCATCTCTCCGGCCCCAGTGGGGTGTGTTTTAGGGGTCAAATCTCAACTTACCTCATGTCTGCCTCCACCTCCCTAGTATGGTGGTGCAGGTGTGTGTCGCGCCGCCCATCTTGCCTTCCTCTTCTCCCTGACACTCCTGCAGCCCACCTCTCCTCCCCACAGCTGGAGTGGGGTGCAGAGTCTGTCTGCGTCTGGGGGGCCATTTGCATGTGGATGCAAATAGGTCTATGGAGCCTGGAGGCTGCCTCCATACTGCTTTGGGGGGGCCTTTGACACCTGGACCAGAGAGGTCTGGGGCCGGGTGCTACAGCAAGGATTTGCATGTGCCCCAGTATTTCTGGGCAGCTCGGCCAGGCCGCTGGGGAAGTGGAAGAGGAAGTGGGACTAGAAGGGTGGGGGCTTCATGGAAAGGAGAGAGAGGAGATGGGAACCAACGTAGACAATGGCGGATGTCTGTGAAGTCCAAGCTGAAGGCTGCAGATCTCATGACTTCATTCTCCCCTTGAGACGAGCCCCTACCCCAAAAGGCACAGGCGTCCCCTCCCTCGGCCCTACCCCAGGGCCTTTGCAATGCCTTGATTCCTTCTGCCCAGAATTCCCTTCCTGTCTCTGCCCTCAGGTCTTGGCTGCTGGGCCCTGGCTGCTGGGCAGGTCCTGACTTTTTGGTACATCCTGAGCTGGTGCCCTGGTCTAAAGTGACATAAACGAAGGAACCATCTCAGCCTAGGCCTGGCTCTATCAGAACTTCTGGAGGGGTGTGGCTCATTCATTTCCAGTGTCATCTTGGCATGGCAACTCTGGTACAGCGCCCCCACACCCACCAGTCTCCAGGGACCCTCCTGGGCCGGGGCATTAACACATCACCATAGGAAACGCAACCGATTCCAGTGGAGGGTTTAAAATTAATCCGGAGAGTAAAAGTAGCCAGTGACGGGGCAGTTGGGTCTCAGAGACCCAGATCAGACAGAGCACAGGCCAGGCCCAGGGTCACACAGTAGCTGTGATGAATGCTACTGGGCAAGGCTGTGCAAGGTACATATACCCTGGGGGGCATGCCAGGGGTCTGAACCCTTTTTCTTTTCTCTTCCCTTTTTTCTCCTTGTTTCTATCTTTCCTCCCTCCCTCCTTCTGTTTCTTCCTTTTTGTTTTCGGAAGAGAGACCGACAGGGTCTCAGATCGCCCAGGCTGGATGTGCCCCTTCTGGCCAGAAGGGGTGAGAGATGTGGCTTCCAGGGCAGACTTTAGAATTCATTTATTTATTACTTACTTCTGAAACAGGGTCCCCTGAGTCCTGACCCCTCCTGCCTCAGTCTCCCCAGGCTGAGAATCACATACCCAGCTCTGAAAACTTACCTTTCATTAAAAAAAAAAATTATTTGACTGTTTCATGTCTACACAAGGTACCTTCCGACCTTCTGGACTATTCCTGACATATCAATGCACCCCCTTTGACAGACAGACATACGCATGCTCTCTCTCGTGCACACACACATGCACGCACTCACGCGCACACACACACACACATATATACACGAACTGTTTGCTCCTTCCATCTTGTAGGGTTCTGGGGATTGAACTCACGACTTCAGATTTGCCTACAGTCACCACGTCCCCTGTTGTGGTGGCCGGCTGAGTCCCATTGGTTCTGGCCACACAAGGTGAGTGTGAGTCTCCCACAGGAGGGAGTGTGGCCCCTATCAGTGATCAGATAGGACCTCCCCCAAAGAAAAATGGCTTCTTGTCCAGCAGCCTTGAAGCCCCCCAGTGGTAGACACAGGTGGAGGGGTAACGTGGTATGTGTGATGAGGGTTGGGGGCTTTGCTGGGAGCCGAGTGCAGGATGGCGTGATCCTGAGGTGACCTGTGGCCGGAAGCCTCAGTCCTCAGTCAGGCACGAGATGGGGGAGCTGCTTGGGCAGAGCGTGGGTGAGGCCAGCACAGGACTGCCCCTGGGGGCCCATGGCTCTCTGGTCCGCAAGTGTGGAGTCCCTGTGGGTTCCCAGGGGTACCCAGGTCCCCTGAACCCCACATGGTAACCAGTCTCAGCACATAGTAAGACAAAGGCCAGTTGAGCTATGTGCGACCTGGGTCCACACAGAAACACACACACACAGACACACACACACACAGATACATACACACATAGATACACACACATGTATGCACATATACACACACATAGACACATATAGACACATACACACACATACACATACACATACACATACAACACACACGTAGATACAGACACATACATAGATACACACATGGACACACACAAGACACACACATAGACATGCACACAGAAACACATATACATACATACACATACGCAGATACATACACACAGATACACACATGTGCACACCTACACACACACATAGATACACACTTACACACAGATACACACATGCATACACATACAACATACACGTAGATACATACATACATACACACACAGACACACATAGACATACACACATAAACACAGACACATACATAGATACACACATGGACACATGGACACACACATAGACACGCACACAGAAACAGACACATAGATACACACAGATACACACATAACGCGAACATGTGTACATGCACATACACACATATGTGCATGCACACATGTATTTGTTTTTCTTTATATGCCCCCAGACTCCACCTTGGCTGCAGGGTCTGAGGCCAAATCTGCAAGCCTTCAGTGTGTGTGTGTGTGTGTGTGTGTGTGTATGTGTGTGTCAGAGGGACCAGAGGTGACTTCAGGAATCATCTTGGATTGCTTCTACCTCTTGCTTTGCTCTAGGGTTTCCCAGCTCCTCTTTCCAAACCAGTGCATTTTCCGCCTTTTTTTTTTTTTTTAAGGTGGGATCTAGATCTGAACTCAGGACCTTCTGTTTGCAGGGCAGAGTCTTAACCCCTGAGCCATCTCCTCAGCCCCTTTCCTTCCTTCTCTCTCCTACTCGCTCCTCCTCCTCTTCCTCCCCCTATGTGTTCTGACAGGGTCTCACTCTGGCCCAGGCTGACCCTGAGCACAGCCAGAGACCCCACAAAGCCAGGAAGCCTATCGGCAGAGTCCAGGAGGAGTGTAGGACCTCAGGAATCAAGCTCCTGGGGGACACAGAATATTCTGAAATTAGCCCAAGAGGGTGGTCGATCATCAGGGTGTCTGCTAAATATCTGTTAACTATGCATGTTCAGAGACTGGGTTCCAGCCGGGGTGGGGGGCAGGGAGGTAAGGGGGTGGGTGAATTAGATGTAGTGTAGGCAAGTGTGGGGCCGTGGGGTCTTTGGACCACCTGGCTTCTCCTCTTTCTTCACAGGTCTTCAGAGGTCTGGGCTCCTGCTCAGAGCACCCTCACCAAGGGCACCCACTCTCTCCCTTTCCCTCTCTCCTCAGAACACAATCGGTCTGCCTCACCTGCCACCATGGGGAGGAAAAAAATTCAAATCTCACGTATTCTGGACCAAAGGAATCGGCAGGCAAGTCCCCTGAGCTGATCGAACGGGGCGGTGGTCGCCGGGTCCCAGTCTGGGGTTGGGGAATGTATGTGTATCTAGGGGAGTAAGAACAGATCTCACGGCCGGGTTCCCCCAGGTACCAAAGCCTGGGTACAGCTGGATGGAGGGAGGCGCCTAGTTCCTAAAGCGGAGGGGACATTGAGGTAGGGTTTTGAAGCTTGCAGAGGAGTTTTGGAGCTTGAAATGGGAACCAAGCTTCCCCGCCCCGGGCCCCCAGCCAGCGAGACCCTCACGCCTCAGACCCGCCCCCCTCCATCGGCCCGGCGCAGGTGACGTTCATCAAGCGCAAGTTTGGGCTGATGAAGAAGGCCTATGAGCTGAGCGTGCTGTGCGACTGTGAGATCGCGCTCATCATCTTCAACAGCGCGCAGCGCCTCTTCCAGTTCGCCAGCAGCGACATGGACCACGTGCTGCTCAAGTACACGGAGCACAGCGAGCCCCACGAGAGCCGCACAAACGCCGACATCCTGCAGGTGCGCGCCGCGCTCACGCCCGGTCGCCACTGCCCCGCACCTCGGGTCCACGACCTCCACGTCCCTTCAGTCCACGCCCCTCCCCTCAGGTTCCTCGGCTCCACGCCCCCACCCCACGCCCCTCCGCTCTACGCCCCTACCTCATGCACCCCTAATTCACGCCCTTCCCCCCACGCCCCTCCAGTCCACGCCAAGGTCCCTCACCACACGCACCTGGGCTCCATGCCCCCCACTCCACGCACCTCCAGTTCACGCACCTCGGCTCCACGCCCCTCACCCCACGCACCTCCAGTCCACGCCAAGGTCCCTCACCCCGTGCACCTCCAGGTCCACGCCGGGATCCTCCCCCACGCACCTCGAGGTCCTCTTTCTCCCCCGCAGACGTTGAAGAGGAGGGGCGTGGGCCTCGATGGGCCAGAGCTGGAGGTGGACGAGGCGCCTGGCGGCCAGGGAGAAAAGGCACTGCTGCGCAGGTTGACCGATGACAGAAGCAACCCCGCCTCGCCCCTGCCCCAGCTCTATGTAAGACGTCCACCACCCCCGCTCGCCTCCCCCCTTCTGAGGCTAGAGGTGGAGTAAGGGCTAGGGAGGGACCTGGGGGGTCTGCAAGGATGTTCCACCGGGAAATGCGTGGTTTCACTCGTTCCACAGGGAAATGCGTGGTGTCACTCAGACTGTGGAGGATGTTTAGAGGTTTCAGCAAGCTCCTCTCCTGATGTCTCTGATGAGTCAGAAATCCCAGACCACTCCCAGCACCAGTGCCCCCACCCCCCAGGCTTTGCTGTGCACCAGCTCGGATCCTTCTCTTACCCTGCAGCCCCTGACCCTGGCCTCCCGGGCCCCGCCAAACTGCGATCATGGTGGGCTCAGGGAGACTCCGCTGCCCCCTAGACACCCATCTCCCTTTCAGCCCGCGGCGCCCCGAGCCGGGCCCTCTGGTGAGCGCGGGATGGGACCCCAGGAGGTGGAGGCCGGGTGGGGAGGAACCCGGAACCTCCCAGCTAAACTCTCTCCCTGGGTCTCCCCCTCTCTAGGTCTGGGACACCCCATCTTCTCTCCAGGACACCTAGCAGCCAAGACGCCTCCACCCCTATACCTGGCTACAGACGGAAGGAGGCTGGGGCTGGCCAGGCCCCGGGGGGGTCTGGGCCCTTCGGTGAGCGAGGGGGAGGAGGGGGGGAGGATGGAAGGAGGAGGGAAAAAGAAGAAAGAGGAAGGGGAGGGAAGAAAGGAGGGAGAAAGGAAAGAGGGAGGGAAAAGAGGAAAGAGGAAGGGGAAGAAAAGGGCTAGAGGGAGAAGGAGCGAGAGAGAAAAGATGGAGGAGGAGGGAGAGAACACAGATAAGGGAGAGATAGAAGGGAGAAGGGAGAGATGGGAGGAGGAAGGAGGGAGAGATGGGGAGGGGGAGGAGGGAGAGATGGAGGAGGAAGAGATAGGAGAGAGATGGAATGAGCGAGGAGGGAGAGGGGAGGAGAGAGATGGGAGGAGGGAGGAGGGAGAGATGAAGGAGGAAGGAGAGATGGGATGAGGCAGAGATGAAGGAGGGAGAGATGGGAGGAGGGAAATATGGAGGAGGGAGAGATGGAAGAGGGAGGAAGGAGAGATGGGAGGAGAGAGATGGAGGAGGGAGAGATGAGAGGAGGAAGGAAGAAGGAGGGAGAGATGAGAGGGAGAGGAGGAGGAAGAGGAATGGTCCAGAGGGAGACCAGCAGCTCCCCCTGGGCGTGGGACTCAGTCTCCCCCCGCACCCAGCACCCGCAGCAGAGCCTCTACGGCAGCCTGCAGAGCCTGGGCGCCCTGGGGCCGCTTTTGGACAGCTTCGCCTTCCTGCCCTCAGGGCCTGCAGGTAGGGCTCCGGTAGTGCTCCCCTCTTGCTGCCCCGCAGCAGACAGATGGAGTGAGGTTGGGGGGGGTGTCCTGGAGGGCGCAAGCGCCCCATCTATGATGCCTCTCTCCACGCATGACAAACCAATAAAGCCCGAGGCCTCCTGGAGTCTTTGGACCCCCGTACTTCTTTGCCTGGGTCTGAGTGCAGATTCGGCAGAGCTATGGCACCTTTGGGGATGTCTCCGTTGTGTGTGAACCTCTTGGAACACAGTCCAGGCTACCCGGGACCTTCACACTTTTTCATGACTGCTAGTGGCCAGGAGAACGCGCTTGGCAGGCCCCTGGCCATGGGGAATTCAAAGTCAGCAGCCATTAAGCAGAGAGTTTCAAGCCCTGGGCTGTGGAGGACAATGTGTTAAAAAATGGGAGGATGGGGGCTGGAGAAGTGGCTCAGGGGTTAAAGCCTCTGTCTTGCAGGTGGAAAGTCCTGAGTTCGGATCCTACACCCCACGTATAGATGCCAGGCAGAAGCGGGGGCGGTCTGCATTTCTGGTCCTGGTTGGGTGGAGCCTGTGAATCCAGGGGCAGAGTAAACAAGGAGGAGGTAGAGGTGGTCCATGGTGGTTCCCGAATTCGTCCATGGTACACACACACACACAACACAATTGAATAAATAATAAAAAAATACTTAAAAGAAAATACACATTTAAAAAAAATGGGAGGATGAGGTGGGTGGCAAGATGGTTTAGCTGAAAGACTTGGATTCAGTCCCCCCAACCCACGTAGTGAAACAAGAAAACTACTGTAAGGAGTCCTTTGATTTTCAGTATGCAAGTTTGGTACACACACACACATTACACACATGCACATGGACGCATTCTCATGCATGCACACGAGATATAAATGCTTAACTATTTTAAGGCTAAGGGGTGGAGTTATGGCTCAGTAGATACACAGACAAGCATGAGAACGAGGGTTCAAATCCCTAGTATCCAGGTAAAACAGCAAGTGCTGTTCTGTCAGTTGGTGACCCCAGTGCTGTGAGAGGTGGAGATGGGATCTTTGAGGCTTGCTGGTCACCCAGGTGACCCCAAATTCAGTGAGTGACCTGTCTGGGACTGACAGATCAAGACAGGTGACTCCATCCCTGTCCCCTCCGCCTGCTAAGGTGGGTGGGTCGTCATCTTTTAGGGGCAGCACAGGAGGTCCTGCCCACAGCTACTGCTGTGCATAACAATACCCACCCAGGGAGGGGGGCACCTGCGGGCAAATTGGCAGTTGGGTCCCTTGAAGCTTCCATGATGGAAGGAGAGAACAGACTTCTCAGAGTTGTCCTCTGCCCTCCACCTGTGCACATCAGCCAGGAGGGTGACGGGAAGGAGCCCCAAGGACCCTTTGCACCGTTATGTCCCAATCCACACCGGGCTGGTCAAGCCTGAGGCCAGAAGCTTGTTCCTGAGAGACAGGGGTTACTGGGTTCAAGAGACGATGTGGGGCTTAAGACTGTCTCATAGGGAGAAGGACCCTGAGTTCAGATCTCAGATCAAGAAGTACCAGGCAGAGTACTGGAGAGGTGGCTCAGGGGTTAAGCCTCTGCCTTGCAGGTGGAAGGTTCTGAATTCCGATCCTAGACCCCACATATACACGCCGGGCGGAAGCGGGGGTGGCCTGCGTTTCTGGTCCTGGTAGAGCGGAGCCTGTGAATCCAGGGGCAGAGTAAACAAGGAGTAGGTAGAGGTGGTCCATGGTGGTTCCCATATTTGTCCGTGGTTCTACACATACAATCACACATACATACATACATATACACATACATACACACATGCACGCACACATACATGCACAATTGAATAAAAAAAAAAAAGTATCAGGCAGAAATAGTGATGTCCTGGGCTTCCGCCTTTGGAAGATGGAACTTGGGAAATCCCAGAGCAAAGCAAAAAGGAAGTAGAAGACATTTGGCATAATTCCCAAAGTCACCCGTGAGCCTAAACACACACACACGCACATGCACAGACCAAAAATAAACCTTTTTTTTCTTTTTAAAGTTGGGTTAGTGTAAGCCGTCTTCATGTTTTGCAAAACATTAGTCAGGGGCCAAGGTGGATCACAGGTTGGCTTATGCTACAAACTTAAAAAAACAAAAAAGCCATGGTTTTTTTGCAAATAGGGTTGCAAAGCCAGAACGGAGACGCCCCCTAGTGGTGACCACCTGCGCTGGGAGGCAAACATGGGAAAGGCCGCAGAAATACAAGGGATTTATCCAACACACAGGGAGGGCCCCAACACACACGGAGGACCCCAGGACCACACAGTGTCTCAACTGCTGGGTCCCAACAGCAGCCTCAGGCCCCAGGGAAACCGGAAGCCCCGCCCCATCCCTGACTCAGGAAGCGAGCGCAGGCTCCCTTTCTCTCCCTTCTCGCTCCTCTTTCTTTTTTTTTTTTTAATATACTTTTTTATTATTTAATTGTGCGTGTGTGTATGTATCCGTGTGTGTGCGTGTGTATGCGTGTGTGTGTAGAACCACGGGCAAATTCGGGAACCACCATGAACTGCCTCCACCTCCTCGTTTACTCTGCTCGGGGATTCACAGGCTCCGCTCTACCAGGACCAGAAACGCAGACCGCCCCCGCTTCCGCCCTGCGTCTATACGTGGGGTGTAGGATCCGAACTCAGGACCTTCCTCCCGCAAAGCAGAGGCTTAACCCCTGAGCCACCTCTCCAGACCCTCGCTCCTCTTTCTTTTCTCTCCCTTCTTTTTTTCTCGTTATAAAAAAATGACATTTATAGGAGGGAGAGAGAGCAAGGGGCACATACGCATGCCATGGCGCACAGGAGGAGTCAGTTCTGTTCTGCCACCACGTGGGCTCCCTGGGACCAAACGCGGGTCGCCGAGTGTGCAAATATTGAGCCATCTTGCTGGTCCAGTGAAAACGTGTGTGTGTGTAGAAGTCACTTGAATGTTCGTGGAGGCCCTAGGGTGACATTGGGAATCATCCTCCATCAGCTCTTAGAAGTGGGCTCACTAGCCAGCTTGCTCTGGAGATTCCCAGGCTTCACCTTCCGGGGCTGGATTAACAGGCGGGACACTATACCCATCTGGGCACTTGTAAGGATCTGGGGATCTGAATTCAGGTGGCTTCACTTGCAGTATCTCCCCACCCTGAAATCGTGTTAATTTATTGTTTTGTTTTGTTTTTGATATAGGGTCTAGCTAAGTAGCCCAGGCTGGCTCATATTGACACTAAATCAATTCCCAAATTCTAGGATGGCAGGTGTGCACCAAAGCCAATCACATTCACTTTTGAATCTGCCTGCCAAATAAATTTTCTATTCATTCATTCATTCATTCGTTCGCTGGTTCAAATGAAAATCTTCAAGTCAAAAAGACCCTCTGCGAAAGGGATTCTGGGTGGTTGTAGTGCGGGTAGCAGGGGGCTGGTGACCGGTGTGTGCCTCCTGCCCTTGGCTGGAGGGTGAAATGTTCCTGTGAGACACAAAGGTCCCAGGCAAATTCGGAATTAGGGATGACAAGGGAAGAAAGGATCCGCTTACCTATCCTGTTAGAACTACAATACCCGACACGCAACGCGTGCACTCCTTGTCCTCCATAAGGGTGTAAGCCGGCCGAATGGTTGTTCGGCTCGCTCGTCAAGCTAAAATCGGGCTGTGATTGGTCCATTTCGGGCGGTTGTACGGCCCTCAGTCTGGCCTCTCCCGGTGCTCCCGGCGCCCACATGGTGAGCGCACCGCTCGCGGGAACACCGAAGGGAAGGAATTTGGAGGCGACTTGGGGGCAACTTGGGGGGACGCAGTCTCTGATGGTAGCTGAGGCTCCGAGCTTAACGGAAGTCTCTCACTACGTGAGGCTACTGCCTGGCTGCCCGGAGTCGATCGAGGCATCCTGGCGCTGCTTGGAGGGACGTCCAATGTGTGTGTGTGTGGGGGGGGCATCTCTCTGGGTTGGAGTGTGGGAACTGCGGACCGTGCAGGCTTGCTGGGAGGATGGAGACAGCCTGGGGGTCTAGCCTAGGCAGGCCTGGATCTCGCGGTCATCCTCCTGCCTCAGCCTTAAGTGCTGGAGTGAATGGAGGCCTGGAGGCGTCCCGTAGTACTAAGCCTCGCAAAGCAGGGTACCCAGGAATCTCAGAGGGTCGTGCCTCTGTAGCCAGCCTGTCCCAGTAGCTGCAGCGCTGGTGGAGACCCCGTCTGTGGACGCACAGGGAAAAGGGGTGGGGGGCATCCCTGGAATTCCGGACCAACCTGGGCTACTTGGCCGCAGCTATGTGGCATTCTCCTGTGTCAGCGGGATGCCTAGCTGACATAACTTGCAGCGCTCAATTTCTTTTCATATTAGACTTACTTTTATGTCCTATTCGTGGCTCACAGCGCCTGGCGTCGACAGATCTATAACGTGCATAATGGCTTAATCACAGTGAGCAAATCAGCAAATGAAAATCTTCAAGTCAAAAAGACCCTCTGCGAAAGGGATTCTGGGTGGCTGTAGTGCGGGTAGCAGGGGGCCACATCCGTGGAGTGTGTGTGTCTCAAGTTCCCAGGGTAGAATGTAGTCTCACCCCGCCAGGCCACCCAGAGCCAGGAGGCCAAGCTCGGCTATTAATAGTCCGGGCTTTGCGGGGGGGGGGGGGAGCGCTTGACCTTCAGCGCTGCCCATAGTGTCCCCTCCCGGCAGGCCGTGCTGGGAGCGCATCTGGTAGTGACTCCTCGCCGCCACCTCCTGCACCGGCTGTCGCCACACTCTCTTTCGCGCGGTGGCTGCTGTGTAACCGAAGGCGAGCCAGCCACCGCGTCCCTGCCCCGAAGAGGATGGGTGGGCGGGGCAGGATGATGGACAGACCTTCCTGGTGGGTGGGGCGGGGCTAAGAGCCCACGCCCATCTGGTCAAACCCAAATTAGCTCTTACTCCCCTATTCTTTCCCCAAGGGTACTTTTGGTTTGGTTTTTGAGACGCCCTCTGAGACTGTAGCTCAGGCTAGCCCCAAATGTGTTGCAATCTTCCTAGGTCAAGCCTTTTTATTTGGGAAGATCTTTATTGGGAGTCCACCCGAAGTCACAGTGTGTTACTGAGTTGCGGTATAGATCCTTCCTAACTCTCTCGCCCCCCTTCTCCTGGCCTCCCTCCTGTTACTTGACCCTCTCCTGATTGGGTGTCGGACGATGTCCTAGCGATTATGCGCGCGCGCACACACACACATACACACACACACACACACACACACACACCCCAGGACAGCCAGTCACAGATTCAGAAGTGTCAGGACTCCTGAATCCCCTTCCCGGTTCTTCCCAGAATTCCCTTTCATCCCGGCCCCCAGACTACCTTCCCAGGGAGGCTGCCTGGGTGCTGTTCTGTCTTGCGTTCCCCTAAGCTGAGGCTCTGGGGTATCTCCCTGCACCCTTAATCTATTCTGGTACAAGCACCCATCCGAAGAGGAGCTGCGAGCCCTGGCAGGAAAACAGAGGCCCAGAGCCCGGAAGGAGCGGTATGTAACCCACCCACCCCTGACATGCACACCCCTCCTCTTCCCGGACGGGTCTCTTCTTATCCAGCGCTGTACTGGGCACAGGCGCGATGCTGAGCTGGAGGCGGCCTAGAATATTTCTGGCTGTCTCTTTTGGGCGTGGCTGGACCCCACTCTGGAGGAGGCTCCCGGAAACCACCCTACCTGGCGTTTCTCCCGTCCCCCAAGTGGGCCAACGGCCATAGTGACGAGAAGCCCCTGTGGGTTCCTCGGGACGCTCCGTTCCAGCTGGAGACCTGTCCCCTCACCGTGGTGGACGCTCTAAGTAACCCCAGGCTTGCCCCTGGTCACCCCATCCAGGGAGGCTTTGGGGTGTGGCTGAGCCACTGCACCCCCAGTCCTGCACTTCTTCCTGGAGTATCAGCGGTTCGTGGACTTCACGCTGTACGCGGCCGGCGTGTACGTCTTCACCAAGGTCTATTACTACGCTTTGGGCCCGGCCGGGGAGACCAACATTGCAGTGTGCTAGTGCCTGCTCACCGTGGCTTTCTCCATGTATCCTGCCGCGCGTGCAGGGGGAGGGGGTATTCAGCCTCAGCCCAGCAGAGCCTGCGGGGGACCCCTCGTTCACGACCTAGATCCTTAAAAAACAAAACAAAATTGGGAAGATGGTTAAAACCCTGGTCCTGTAATTAAAGGGACGTGAGTTCGAACGCCCAGATTCCATGTAAACTACTAGGCAGATGGGGGGAAGTCCAATGAGTGCTGAGTTGTTTGTGCCCTGGGGCGGGTCCTGGCGTGGAGGGTTTACATGGGCTTGGGGCGTGGCTTCTTATCTCCACCCCCAGCAAGACCTTCCTGATGGTGACTCAGCTGTACTTCAACACCAAAGAGAGTGGAAAGCGCTCCGTGTGCTTTACCTTTGTTTTCCTTTTCCTGCTGCTTGCAATGATGGTGCAGGTAGTGGGCGAGGACCTATTGGAACTGGGCCTGGAGCCAGTTGGGTGCTCCCCGTGGGGCCTGGAGTCAGGTGATGCTCCCCGTGGGTGCTCCCAGTGAGGCCTGGCTGAAGTCTATTATGTTCTCTAGAAGGCTGAGGTCGGGACTTAGAAGGAGAATGACAGCCCAGCATCCTCATCTTGCTCTAAATCTGGAAAATCTTGGGGCCTGCTTTAAGAATCTTTGGCTTTCTTGTGTATGTACCCTATGTGTGGCAGTCAGAGGACAACTACCCCTGTTCAGGGGCTGGACCTTAGGTCGATAGTTTGGCTGCAAGCACCTCTCCCGCGGGGCCCTCTTGTGTCCCCTCTGGTTCTCTTCCCTGAATCCTCGTGGGGCCCAGGAAGCCTCATTCCAAGTCCCCTGTCCCTCCCGGCCTGGCACAGGGGGGAGAGGCGATGTTACAGCGTGCCTGCGAGCGGCTCTGAGAAGTTCAGGACCAAGAGCTTGGGCTCCATTCTCAGGGTCTCCTTGTCCTATTTGGCTAGTGCGTTCACCAACCCCACGCACCAGGGGACCTGGCCATACCAAAGTCCCAAGACAGAAAGGGACGGTCTTCATGTGCCAGACAGCACGTCTGTTCACGTATGAGGAAGAACATGGACGTCCTTGTTCAGTTCCTTCCCTCTTATCCCTTTGCCTAGGGACGTCCTCCTATACCGTGGTGTGGACTCTTCCTATCAATTAGTCTCCTGCAGGCTTGCTCAGGACCTAACTACTAATTTTGTGCCCAGCATCTTGGGGGTCAACCGCTCATCTTTTCTGGTCCTAGGTCTGGCCAGCGTCGTGCAGAACCTGGAGTCTAATCCTTAAGCAGAAGAGCTGGGAATGGGCGTGAGTCCGGGAGCGGGGAGGGGGGGGTGCTGGATGTGGATCCCTGGCTCTGTGGGTGGGCTGGGAGCATCCAACGGCCCCCCAAAATGGGGTCTAAAGGGCGCCAAGATTTCTGTGACCTCTTTCGCTTCCCAGACTCTCCGCGGCCAAGCTGGCGGTATGCGTGGGGTGGGGGTGGGGGGCTGGCTGCCGGGGGGCTCCGTTCTGGGGGCCTTCCTCACCTTTCCCGGCCTACGATTGGTCCAGACCCACCGCGATGCACTGACTCTGGCCGAAGACTGCCCGCTGCTGCAGTTGGGGGGGAGGGAGAGGGTTGCTCTGGGTGGGGAGGGGTGGGGACCCCCTGGGGCTGGAATCTCACCCGTGGCTTCCAACCGCAGGCTGCTCCTGCACATTAGCTTCCTGTCGCCCCTGTTAGTCCTGTGGCTGTGGACCAAGCCGGTGGCCGGGATTTCGTGCGCCAGACTCCCACGGGGGCATCGTCCTTCTGGATGTGTGTGTACCGGAGGGGGTGCCCCAGTCCAGTGAAGATGGGGTTATGGGAGTGTTGAGATGCAGGATGGAGGGCTCTGGGCGGGGAATACGGCGGACCTGGAGAGCGGTCGTCTCTCCAGAGCCCCCTCGTGCCCCCTCTCTGCAGGCTATCGGGCGCCGTCTTCGACTCGGCACGCCTGTGGGCACTGCTGGGGCTGTGCCTGCTGCGGCTGGCGGTGACCCGGTCCCACCTGCAGGCCTACTGTGCCTGGCCAAGGCCCGCGTGCAGCAACTGCGGAGGGAGGCGGGTCGCATCGAGGCCGCGAGATCCTGTAGCAGGGGGAACCCGGCAGGGAGGGTCCCCCAAGGGCCCTGACTGTAGCCCCCCATTGCTCCCGCCCCCAGGTGGTCCTCGTGTATTATTACGTGACTGTGGTGAGCCTGCAGTATCTGAAGCCCCCCGTCATCCTCACGCTGCACTACACGCTGCTGCTCAAGACGCTGGGTGAGCGTTTGGACAGGGCCTCGGGAGGAGGGGAGCTGGGCTGAGTGGGCGTGGCCAATAGATGGGGCAGGGCCTTATGCGTAGGACTAGCAGACAGCGTGGGGCTTATGTGAAACCTAATAGGTGGAATCTGTAAGGGAGGCGGGGCCGGGCAGGAAAAGGATTGACGGGAAGGGCGGGGCTGGCAGGCGGAGGGAGGCAGGCGCTGCTGTACAAAGGCTCCATCAGCTTCCTCACCCCCTTCTCCCCTCCCAGGCGGCTACTCTTGGGGCCTGGGCCCCGCCCCGTCCGCCCTGTCCTCCACCTAGCTCTCTGGGGACTCAGCTGTGGGCGCCGGGCACGACGAGGCCCAGCAGGTGGCGGCGCACATCGCGAGGTCCCTGGGCGGGCTGCTGACATCCCTGTTCTTGCGCGGGGTGCTGAGCTACTTCGTGTGTGGACGGCGCCTGTCAGCTGCTCTGCAGCCTCTTCGGCCTCTACTTCCACCAGCATCTGGCCAGCTCCTAGCTGCACGGCTGCTGCCCTGGGGAACCCACACCCTCCCAGGACCCCGGGCCCCCTGGGCGCCTCACACCCCCGGGCACCCTGCACCCTCACCGTAGTGCCCCCCCCCCGTATGTGCCTGTCGGACTTGAGTGGCCTTTTTTTAGAGCTGGGATCCAAGTGGCTGCGTGGAGGTGACCAGAGGTGACTGTTTACAGTAAGGAAGGCCAGTATGTGTGTGGGGGGAGATGGACTGAGACAGGAGGATTTTGATTCAGAGGTCAACCTGGGCTACCTGATCCATTTCAGAGAGAGGGAGAGAGGAGGGTTGTGGGGAGCAGGTGCTGCACTACAAAGATGGGGCCAGGGGAGGTAGCACCAGTGTGAGAAGCCAGTGTGTCTGTGTGGGCTTCTAACAGGCATGGGCAGAATGTATGAGAAAAGAAAAGAGAGGCCGCCATTTTCCTCACCTGGGGTCCTGGGCTACCTTTGTTGTTCTCCCCCCATCTCTCCTGTTCCTGTGATTGGCTGGGGATGTTCAGGGCCTGCTGCATAGCCATGGCCCACATCACACCTCTGAGGAAAGTGATTTGGTTTGTTTCCAGGGTTCATGTAACCCAGGCTGGCTCCACCCTGGGTTCATGGAGCTTCACTGCAGGGTGCACTGTATCCGCAGCTGTCTCCCTGCCTCCTGCCTCTACCTCCAGGGCCTCCTGGTTTCCAGGGAGAAGCAGGGCAGGTGTGGTGAACGTTGCTGCAGCTCTGGGCAAGATGGCTGCCTGTTGTCCACACAGTGTCATGAGCCTGTCTCAGAAAACAAGAGTGAGCAAGAGGGCTCAGCCAGGAGGTAACTGTGGGAAAACCGGAGACCTGAGTTTGATCCTCAGAATCTCACATGGTGAAAGGTAAGAACTGACTTCTTAAATGTGTGTCTGACCTCTACTGGCGCATGGCTCGCTCTGGATACCTCTGTCTCTACTAAAAGTAAATGTTAAAAAAAGCAGCCACAGGACTGGAGAGGTGGCTCAGGGGTTAAGTCTCTGCCTTGCAGGCGGAAGGTCCTGAGTTCGGATCCCAGATCCCACGTATAGACGCCAGGCAGAAGTGGGGGTGGCCTGTGCTTCTGGTCCTGGTAGGGTGGAGCCTGTGAATCCTGGGGCAGAGTAAACAAGGAGGAGGTGGAGGCAGTTCATGGTGGTTCCCGAATTCATCCGTTGTTCTAACACACACATACACACACACACACACACACACATACATACACACACAATTGAATAAATAATAATAAATAATAAAATTTTAAAAAAAAGCAGCTGCAGAAGAGCTGTGCCAAGTAGTGCTGGGTGGAGTGCCATGTTTCTCTCTGGGTCCCTGGGGGCTGCACCTCTCTGCAGGCCTGGGTTCCCTGTCTGCTTTCAGTCTCCCCATACACCTCAAGATCCCTGCAGTATGGAGGTCCCGAGCGGGACCAGGGCTGGGAGGGGGTGTCCTGCAGGTGACGCCAAAGAGGCAGTACCAAGCCCGAGGCTTGGCTTGCTGGAACCTTGGACGACTAGACTATGGCCGAGCGCTGTGTGGGGAGGGAAGTCTTAAGAGGAGCCCCTGGATTTGCAGCCCATGCCGGGGTGCTTGGCTTATCACTCCAGATGTAGAGGCTGGGCATCTACGTGTGTAGATGCTGAATGACAGTTGCAACACATCCAGTGGAATGTGCAACGATTGCTCTTGACTTGCTGTGAGAGAGCACCCAAACTCAGGCGACTTAAGGGACACGGGGAGATTTATTCAGCTTATGGTCAAAGAGGGGAGAAGCAGTCTTTCAAAGTGGAGGCGGCAGGGCTGGCAGGCTGAAGCTGGAGGAGGCTACGTCACTGCAGACACCTTGGAGGCTGAGAGCTGCCAACTGCTTGCTGCAAAGGCAGATTTCTCCTGGAGGTAGGGTGGGACTCATCCACTTCAAAGCCCACCCCTTGCGACCACTTTCCTCCAGCAAGGCTCCACCTCTCAAGGTGCCATGACCTTGCCAAACACATGAGACTGTGGGGAACACATTTCAAACATGGCAGAATGATTGCCATCACATTCAGACAGAACTCAAGAGTTCTCTGAGTTCGCCCCCAGTCCTCCCTGAGGATGCTGGGCTGTCATTCTCCCCTGAGCCCCAGCCCCAGCCCTCCTGAAGGATGCTGGACTGTCACTCTCTTCTGAGCCCTGCCCCCAGCCCTTACTGAGGATGCTGGGGTGTCACTCTCCCGGGCCCCGCCCCCAGCCCTTATTGTGGGCTGCTGCTGTTGTGTTGACCACCAGCCAGTCCCCATGTGACCCGTTTCTCTCCTGCCACTCACAGGCTGCACCTGCAAACACAAGGTGCACAGATGAGGATCAGAAAGCGCTTGGGCAACAGTGGAAAATCCTCCATAGAGTGGGAAGTTCTGGGTAAGGAGGCAGCTGAACTGCAGGTTCAGGCTGCATCCAGCAGCTCTGATGCCACTAGGAATCCCGCTGCTTTGCTCTGCTTTTTACGGCCTCTATCTTGCCCTGGAGTTGATTTCACTTCATGTCAGTCATTGTAACCACAACCCACCTGGGTTTCTTTGCCCAGGCCCATTGAGAAAAGGAAGCTTCCAGAAGCTGGTAGAAGCAGCCAGCAAATATATCTACTTTTCCACATCCTTAGGGGATGCCAGCCAGGGAAGAGATCGACCCCCCACCATCAAGGCTGATGCAAGGTGTGAGATGTGTGTGGAAGTAGGGGGGGCTTCAGGTTCCTCCCCTTGTGTTACAGGGATTCCCCATCTAGCTGCCCTAGGTGGACCCCCAACTCCTGGAATGGAGACAACTCTCAAGCAGAGCCTGATGAGTAGAAGAGCTCCGCTGAGCAACCCTGGCTCCCCACTCAGCTGAAGGCCCCCCTGGGTAATGTGTGGGTGTGGAATATACTCATGTGTTGTGTGGATACACATGTATGCACGTATGTGAACGCCAGGACGGTGGTCCGTGTCTCTGTCCATCTTATGCTTGGAGCCAGGGTCCTCCTGAATCTGGAACTTGCTGATAGCTGAGTGGTTGACTGGCCTGGGGTCTGGCTGGGCTCCTGCGTGTGGATCAGACAAGGGCCCAGCTCTGACTATGTGGGATCACCTGGAAGCACCAGCTCGGGGCACAGGGGTGCAGCCTGATATCTGAACTTGGGAAGTGCAGGCAGCGTACTTCCAGGCCACCCTGTGAGACCCTTTCAACACCTACAAGGAATGTCAAAACAAAACAAGACATGCTGGGCGTGGGAGTGAGCAGGCAGGGATGGCCTGGGCCTCAAAAAAGTCTCTGTCCCCTGGGGAGTGTGGGAAGGAGTCCAAAGAAGGGACAGGCGGGGTTATTTTTTATTAAATATACTATTGGCACAAATCTTTAAAATATATAAACCTCATATATAAATAAAGGCTGTGTGGCACACTAGGGCCCGTGCCCACGGTGACTGGGCCTGTGGTAACACAAGGCACCCCGGCCATTCACAAGGAGTCACCTGTCCGGGTGCCCGGGGTTTCTCCTGCATCCTATGGGTATCTGACCTCCACCAGTGCTGGGCTCCCTCCCACGAGGGTTCTGCCCATCTGGGAGATCCATGCTTTCAGGAGGGCAGATGCACCCCCAGGCACAAGACCAGCCCTGAAAAGGGAACAATAGGCAGGAGACTCCACAGGGGATAGGGTCAGAAGCAGATGGGGGCAGCTGCCCGAAGAACTACTAGACTGACTCCCAGGTCACCAAGGACTTCAAGGGGCTGTGGCAGGCAGGCCCCTGGGAAGAGCTAGGACCACCAGAAGCAATAGGGTAGGGGGCTCTGAGGCCGGGTGGACCAAGACAGAAACTCGGTCTCAAAGGGCAGGGAGGTGTGCATCCTGGAGCCACCTAAGGGCCCCCCAGAACCTAGGGCGTGCAGCTAGAGCCCTGGCTCTGCCACAAACACCTCCCAGAGGATAAGGCTGGTGTCTGGGCCCTGGCTGTGGCTGCTATGGGAGGACGCCATGTGGCAGATTCACACGAATACCCAGCAGGAGAACCTGGGTCTCACGGTGGGGTCTGGGTGTTGGGGTGCTTCGTCTCCCCGCCCTAGCGGCCCAGGACAGCTGTAAAAAAGACCCTCGGGGCCTGGATGGGCGCAATGCCCTGGGATGACGCTGGGGTATGGGGTTGTGTGCACCCGAGAAGGAGGGAGAAGACCAGGAGGTGGGCGGCGCCGTAAGGGGGCAGTGAGGGGGCTCCGAGCCCTGTTCACCCATCGGTGGGAGAACCAGCAGCAGGCGGATGTCAATGGGCGGCGGGCCGGGATGGCTCAGGCTTGTGGCACCATCTTACTGAGGGCCCGCGACCGACCTCCCCTGAGCCTCGGCCCCCATCTCCGCAGTGCGGCCCCCTACAGCGCAGCCCTAGCTCTGCAGCTTGCCCAGTAGGATCTGCGTAAGGTCAAAGGTAGCGAAGCTGATGCCCACGGCGATGGGAACCTTGAGCCAGTTCATGCTGAGACCCTTGTAGAGGCCGCACACAGTGCCCTCCTCCCGCACGATGGCTCGCAGCGTGCCCAGAATGGAAGCATGCCGGTGGCCCGTGACTCCCGCCGTCTGCATGCGCCTCCGCACCACGCCCAGCGGGTAGGACGCTGACTGGCCGATGATGCCCGCGCAGGCGCCGAAGATCATGCGCTCCAGGGGGCAGGGCTGCCCGCGGCCGCTGTACTCTGGGGGGAACTTCCATTCGTATCGTCCCCAGATCCCTACAGAGCCCACACACAAAGTGCCCCCCCACCCCGTGTCCCGAGGTACAAAGCCCACAAGGCCTGGCAGTGCTCGCAACAGCCCCGGACTGGCTCCAGCACATGCTGGGTCTCCAAGCCCAGGACCCGTGGCGCCAGCCTGGAACCGAGGCATCTGCAGAGCAGTACTTCACTCAGGGTCTCGCTGCGCAGCCCGTTTGGCCTCGAGACCCACTGAAGGGCTCCGGGAAGGAGGAGTATGTGTGTGTGGGGCATCTGAACTTTTCAAAAAACATTTTATTAAAGCAATCTCCCTGCCAGGGCCGCAGGTGTGGCTGGCTCGCAGCATGAAGCCCTAGGTTCCAAACCCGGCAGCACAGGGGCCTCAGCTACACAGCAGGTGTAAGGGTGCCTGGGCTGTGGGGCATTTCTAACACACAAGAATAGAGGCAGCAGAAGAGGCCCTTGTGGCCCTGGGAGGTCCCCTTGGGGGGGATCCCGAGTGGGGGTGGGGATGGCTCCCCAGGGGAGGATGGGGTCCCCCTTACCTCTATGCAGGCTCTTGAGTGTCTCGTAGGTGAAGAAGCTGAGCCCAGCGTGGGGTATCACCCCCAACACTGTGGGCGTGAAACCGTGGTAGAGGATCTTCAGTCCCTCCTCTCGAGATATGCGGATGAAGACGTGAAATATGTTGCTGTATCTGCGGACCACCCGGGCTCAGGGCTCGCGACCTATCCCACATCCCGGTGACAGCCTTGGAGTGGGACCAGCTCCTGCATGTGCCCCGCACCTGATGGCAGGGCCCCTTGTGCTGACGTTCCCAATTTGTACATGCTTGTGTTTGAGATGGAGCCGCCTGCAGCCCAAGCTGCCAGGAACCCTTGACCTTCCCTCCCCAGATCTGTGCCCTGGGCCGAGGACTCCCGCGGCGCGAGGGGGACCGGCGGCTCCCGCAGGACTCACATCTCCTTAGGTGTCACGGCCATCCTCGCTCTGATCAGGTCCAGAGGGTAGGTGAGGGAGGCGGCCGTGGTTCCTGCCAGCGCGCCAGCCAACAGGCGGGGCCAGGGGGCCAGGGCTCTGCCAGCAGGAGAAGGTGAGATCGGAACCCCGCCCACCCCGATCCCCTGCATGGCAGTTAATGGCACCTCTCTAACGGCTCTGGGGATGGTGCCCTGCAGCCCCTCGGGGAAGTCAGCAAGAGCTCCCAGGGCTCCAGGGAACGCGGTGGGAGAAGCAAGACAGGAGGAAAGGCTGGAGGGTGTGGCTGATGGGGGCGGGGCCAAGGTGCAGAGAGTAGAAGGGCGGGTGCAAGGGTGGCTGGGGAACAGGAGCAGGGGAATAGCTGAGGGGGGTGTCAGGGGGCACAGGCCCGGGCGAGGCGCCTCACTCTCCATGGAAGCCATAGTAGTGACCGAGAACGCGCTTGTACTCCTCGTGCGCGCTGAACTGGATGGCGGAGTAGGGCACCACGCGCACCATGGTGGCCGAGTTCCCGCGCCACAGGCTAAGGAACCCCTCCTTGAGGTAGGTGAAGTACAGCAGCCGCAGGGCCTCCTGCGGGACATCGTGTCAGAGGGCTCCTGCCTGCCCCCACCCTCGCCAGCTCCTGCCCCTCGGTGCTGCGGCAGCTGGGATGCAGACCCAGAGGACCCAGCGTTTCCTGGGGCGCCGAGGGGCGTCAAATGCAAGGGCAGGATGGGCAGAATGGCGCGGCTAGACGGGACCACAGGGTCCAGCGTCCCAAGCTTCTCTCCTGGACACCCCCAGCCGCCCCAGACCCCCCTCCGCTCCCTCACGGACTCCAGCAGCTCACCTTGGCAGAAAACTTTTTCGAAGACACTGGAAGAAACTAGAGTACAAGGCTGTGAGGCACCAGCATTGTCACCCCAACTAGGCTTGTCATACCCCATTAGGGCTTGGGGAACTGGAACACACCCCCAGGGTCCCCAAATTTCCTCTTGGGCTCATCTCCAGGGGCATCCAGCACTCCAGGGCAGCACAGGACTAGCAGGGCGTCTGACCGGGATCCGCAAGGTGGGCACTCAGCCCCTCCTGGCAGCCCCGAAGTGCTGGCCCTATATCTGAAGCAGGCTGGGCTGGGGTCGCCCCCGGCTGTCTCTGAGGCAGCCTCCAGGACTTTTGGGGCTGATGGAGAAAGACAGACCCAGGGGCAGGTGGTCTGGGGTGGCGCCCCCTGCCCTGGGAACCTGGGCGCGGTACCCCTCCAGGACAGTTAGGGGCCAAGTAGCGGGAGCCGCCCAGGTCAGCAGAAAGGAGGAGTTGCACCCCACTCTGGCCCCACTGAGTCCCCAGAAATTAAGTCGTATCCTCAGCCTGGCACCAGACTTGAGAGGCCCTCTGAGAGAGCGGCCCTGGGACCATGTCCCCCGCGCAGGTGCACCTCGGCCGGGCAGGTTGAGCTGGTGTCGGCCGCAGGGTCGAGGAGACCCCGTAAACAAGGACAGTTAGGGCAGCGCTCGCCACACCAGCGCAGGCTGAGCTGGACTCCGCACCCACAGATTGAGCCGGGCGCGGCTGCCTTGCCACAGTCTGGGGATCTCAGGCTGACTGGGAGCCCAGGTTCAGTCGGAGAAGGGTCCGCTGTGCCCCCCACGCACACAGCAGGCGCCCCGCAAGCCAGCGGCCTGGGGCGGGGGAAACGCCGCCTGGCGGCTGGGGCGCGCACTGCAGGGGCCGCTCACTGGAAGATGATTTTGGTGCGGTCCAGCGGGGCTATAGCCGTCTTGGCCAGCGCGCCGGCTACGGCCCGGGACAGCAGGGAGCTGAGCACCTGTCTGTGATCCCTCTGCGCAGTCAGGGGCGGAGGTCAGGGGCATCGAGGTCAGGAGCGCAGGGGTGTGGGGAGTTCCCAGGACTGGGGGGTGTTGGGGGGGTCAGGGTCTCGGAGGCCCGCGGTTTGTGAGAGGTGCAGCAGTCAGGGGTGAGCAGCAGGGACACTGCAAGGAAGCGTCGGCACCTCCCTCCCCCCTGGACAGGGTCTGGCTCTGCTGCCCCCCCTGGCCCACCGACCCTCAGCGACCCCAGCTGGGATGATGGGAGCCTGTCACCAAGCCCTGCTCACCGTGCCCTGAGCCGGTGCATACTGGGAGGCCTGGCCTGGCAGAGCACACACAGATGCCCACACAGGCAAAAGCCTTCTGGGCTGGAACATCCAAGCACCGTTGTGGAGTATCCCTAGCTCCCTTGCCCTGTGCAAGACACCCCATGTGGAATGTTGGGGTGTGGCACGGGGAGCCTGGTCAGATGGCAGACCCAACTCTTGGGTGTATCACCTCTGTACACTCCTGATACTGTTGGGTGGGCAGAGCTCAGGTCCTCAAGCATGCGGGGTACTGCACCCCAATGTCGGACTGCGAGCAGGCTGCCCCAGCCCCTCCACGAGTGTGGGGGCCCTCCCTTGCACGGCTCCTGAGTGACCTAATCCTGGTGTGGACTTGACACACCTGGCATTAAGACCAGCTGAGGCCACCTGAAGAGATCTGGATCCACGTGGCCAACACAAGACCAGACAGAACCTCTCCGGAGGGGCCAGATCAAGGAGGCCCGGACAGGAGCCCCCGGCCTCCTCCAGAAGTCCCCTCTCTGGAACCGTAAGTTGGACGAATCTTTCTCCCTCAAGCTGTTTGACTGGGGTGCTTGCACAGCAGCAGCTAAGAATAACCCTGATACTCTGTACTGTGGGGCCTATGGCCTCTGCAAGGTCTGCCTTGGCTGTTGCCTCTGGAACTCTGAGGGGCCCCATGTGCTGCCTGGAATTGGGGGAAAAGTCAGGAAGGCGTTGAGGTGACACCAGCTCGCCTTTAAGTCTGTTGGTGCAAGGTGGGAGCTGGAGAGGGTGCGGGGCCAGCCAGCTGGCGGGCAGTGGGTCCCACGGTGCCCCAGGTGTGGAGGCAGGACGTCCTCAGCCTCAACCTCCCAGCACACCCACCCAGCAGAGTCTCTGAGAGAGCTCCTTTAGAGGGTGGGGTGCAGAGCCCAGCAACTCTTGGGGCCCTGCATGCTCCCCCCACCATGGCCAGCTGCAGGCTGGCAGGGAGGGGGTGCAGGATGGCAGGAGGGGGTGTAGGCTGGCAGGGTGGGGATGCAGAATGGCAGGGAGGGGATGCAGGCTGGGGCGCAGCAGGGAGCGTATACTTGCCTTGGAGGAGATGGGTGTCAGCAGGATAGCTCTGCATCCTTCACACCATCACCCATCCCAGGCCTGCTTGGACCGCGGGAGACTCAGCCCTGAGGAGGAACAGAGGCCAGCTAAGGCAAGGGGACCTGGGACACGTGACCATCAGGATCCAGGAGCCGCTGTGTCCTTTGCCACCACTTGAAGCCAGAAACAAACGCCTGAGATGGAGCCTTGTAATGGGTCCTAGCTTGGCCCTGCCCCTGACCAGGGCCTGTGTTGCCCAGAGGCCTGTCCTGGGCACATGCTGCTTCTCCCTCCTCTCTCTCCCTGGTACTGCCGACCTGGCTGTTGCGCCCCAGCCTGCATCCCCTCCCTGCCAGCCTGCACCTCCTCCCTGCCAGCCTGCAGCTGGCCATGGTGGGGGGAGCATGCAGGGCCCCAGGAGTTGCTGGCTCTGCACCCCACCCTCTGAAAGAGCTCCCTCAGAGACTCTGCTGGGTGGGTATGCTGGGAGGTTGAGGGGGGCTGTGATTACAGAGTGCAGCCTGCAGGCTTGGCAGAGCTTCGGGACCCACGTGCTCAGCCCTGGCTGGCAGACTGAGGGGCTTCCACAGTGTGTCTGCCCCTGAAAACACAGCACTTCCATTCCTTCTCTCCTCAACAGCCCCCCACGTGTACTCCACAACCATCACAGAGTCTCTGGGGCGTCCTTGCCCACTCAGACCACTGGGGGCCAGAGCAGCTCTGGACATTCTTGGTCAGCATTTCCCAGTTCCAACCTCTGCTTTCCTGTTTAAGATGATTCACCAGCCTGACAGGGCTTTCACGTGGTCTCGAGGGGTTGAGGCCAGGATGGCCAGAGCCAGCTGCAGGTCAGCCTGAACAACACAAGGAAATGACCTCAAAATTAAAGGTGCAGGAGGGTGGTCAGTCGGTGGGTGGGCATCACATTTGCCCTGAATGCACGGGACCTGAGTGCAACCCCAGTGCTGGGGCCAGCTGGGCCCTCGGCACCCATCCTGAGATCCTTGCCTCAGAAATAAGGTGGAGGGGTGGGAGTCAGAGGCCAGCACACAAGCCTTGCAACCTGGACCCCCAAAGCGTGCAAGGCGGGAGGAAAAAACTGAGCTGCCCGAGAGCCCCGGCTGGCACGGTGGCCTGGAGAGAGTGGACATTGTCAATCACTGAGGAATGAGTGGGCGGGGACTCAGATTCCTAGAACACAGGGCTTCTGTTCCTTAGGGAGACACGTAGCCCAGGCTGGCCCTGAACTCTTGCCTTCACTTCGAAGGCACCATTGTGGGTCCCACCTTGGAGTTTTAACCCCGGCATGGTGCACATGGAAAGTCTCTACCTTGGGCCGAGGCTCCTCCCTCTGTCCCACGTACGTGTGTTTTGTCGGCTGCATCAAAAAGGCCAGAATCACATAGGAGGTCAGAGTTTGGATTCTGCAATATTTACACATCTGTCAGGAGACACGTCAGAGATGGGGCCAAAATGAAACCTCAAATCCTCCCACATTCACATGCAGGAAACTTTGTCCTGGTCAGCTCACCTGTTCCCTGTGGACTGCGACACTGCCACAAGAAGATGATGACTGTGCACTTGGAAGCCGTGTGCAGGGTGCAGAGTGCAGGGGAGCTGTGTGCAGGGAGCAGGGTGCAGAGAGCTGGGTGCAGGGTGCAGGGAGCTGGGTGCAAGGGAGCAAGGTACAGGAAGCAGGGGAGCCAAGTGCAGGGAGCTGGGGAACAGGTAGCAGAATCTCCTCAGTAGCAGGTAGCAGGGGAGCAGGGAGCAGAGCAGCTCATCTAGCTCTTGGGCAGTGCGGCAATAGAGCAGGAACTCATGGTGAGCTGAGCGCCCCAGCAGCCCATGGTCCTGGGTTCCACCCAAGGCACACTAGGCCCCTATGTCAGCATGGGGATTCACCAGTGGCTCAAAGCCTCTCCTGCTCAGTTGTCAGAAGCCACCAGACCAAGGTCGCTTCCTGTCGCACTTCACAGACATGAACCCCACCCAAACCCCACCACTCCGGATATCCTCACTGATTCTGTGGCCTGCTGACTGCTGTGGGGACAGCTCAGTAGGCCTGCCCAGCAGGCAAGTGGCCCTGTTTGCCCCCAGCAATGTGGTGGAAGGAGGGAGAAAGAGAGGGCAAGAGAGAGTCAGAGAGAGAGACAGAGAGAGAGAGAGAAAGAGACTGGGACTCACCTGGATTGCTTTAACTTTTTTTTTTTTTATTTATTCAACTGTGTGCATGTGCGTATGTGCGCGCGCATGTGTGTGTCTGTGTGTGTCTGTGTATGTGTAGAACCATGGACAAATTTGTGAACCACCATGGACGCCTCCACCTCCTTCTGCCCCGGGATTCACAGGCTCCGCCCTACCAGAACCAGAAACACAGGCCGCCCCCTGCTTCCACCTGGTGTGTATACGTGGGATCTGGGATCCGAACTCAGGACCTTCCACCTGCAAGGTGGAGGCCTAACCCCTGAGCCACCTCTCCAGCCCTGCTCTAACTTTCTTAATGCTTTGCTCTGGTTTTTCCCCATCTCTGCCAACCAGGGCCGGAAGTGCAGGCCACCACCCAGCTCCCCTGCACCTTGCTCCCCTACACCCAGCTCCCCTGCACCCAGGTCCTGCTTGGGATTCAAACTCAGGACCTTCACCTTTGAGAGACCGTGAGCTGTGTCTCAGCCCGAGATGACTGGCTTCTGAAAGCTGTGTCCTCTACCTGGGCGTCACAGCCCAGCGGCTCTTCCTCATCTTTCAAGCAAATCCGAGTGAATCTCCTCAGTAGCTGGTCTTCTCTGCTGGAGCCCCCACCTCACCCTGGGCTCTGACCACAGAGGGGCCAGTTGGCTGTACCTGGTCAGTGCCCACTCCCTGAATGAGCTGAGTTCTGATTTGTCGCTTTGTGCTAAACTGAGCAAACTCCTCTGCGTCCTTTACAGCCCATCCAAAAAACCCAGCATCGTCTTTCCTACCGAGGCCCTGAGGACCCGGCCGTCTCTGTCTACAGGGATGGGCCTCTCTTCATGACTCACCCGAGGACCGGGGGCTCCGAGAGGCCCTGGCCATACGCTCCCTGCCATGCAATGCCTGGGCCTTGCCAGATGTGTCCTCCAATCCCTTTCTGAGTGTGAGTGCTCCCCCCATGCTGTTTGAACTCCCCCCCCCAGCTATCTCCGCCCCCTCTCTCCTCTTTTTCTCCCCTCTCTCTCTCTTTCTCTGAAGCAGGTGGAGCAAGATACACCCCACTTGTCAACACAGCTGGAGGGGGTGCGCTCACTCAGTCTCCACTCCACCTGTTTTGCTTTGTGTGGAGAGACAGCCTCATCTGAGTTCCAATCCTCTGCCTACAGTGCTGTGCTGTCAGCAGCATAAGGCCAGCCTAGCAACGCGTCCTGCCCTCCTAGATGCTGGGCATCCCAGGACTCCCCGAGTCCCTGTGCAAGCTCCTGGGGACACCAAAGATGAGAGATCAGAATCTCAGGGACCCTGGCACGGACTGTTGAGCCCATGGGAGTGGCCTGAGCAGGTTGGAACTGGTCTCTCTCGGGGTGCATGAGGGTCACGCCCAGGTGTACACTAGGCAGATACTCGGCTAGAGAAGCCAACTGTCCATGCCCAGCTGCCCCAAGCCGCCAGTCTGGGGGCTCAGAAGTTAAAGTGCTTGTGGTACACTCAAAAAGACCTGAGTTCAGATCCCCAGATCCATGTGTCATGGTTAGGCTCAGGTGTCAACTTGACTGCTGAAGGTTTGAGCTCTGGGCATATATGTAGAGAATTAGTGGTTGAGTTGAGCCCAGAGCAAACCTGCAGATTGTCTGACTGATGGGGAAGGCCCAGCTCATAGTGGGTGGGACTAGGCCCTGCAATAAACCACGGAGAGCTGGTTGAGGAAGTTGACATCCTTGTGTATACTCGGCCAGAGATGCTGGTCTGGCAAATGAGGATTATTTGTCTCTCAGAGGTTATGTAGAGACAGTGTGGCCAGTTCTCTCGGCCCTGGTGTTGGTATGACCTCTCCCATCAAGCTGGACAGACTGTAACTGGACTATCCTAAGAAAATAAACCTCTTGTTCCCTTAAGCTGTTTGATGTCATTTATCAGCAACCAGGCAGGTGAACTGCAACACCATGAACATACCCAGTGGGTGTGGCTTCCTGCCTGTCATTCCAGTCCTGAGGGCGGGTCTGGGAATCCCTAAACTAGCTGCCTGCCAGACTATTCCTAAGGCTGCTGGACTGCTGGGGGTGGTTCATGAGACCCCAGCTCACAGCAGAGCATCATGGAGACAATTCCCCACGGCACCCCACATGTGCCCCTGCGGATGCGCATGCTCATGCGAGTGGTCACTGCCCACATGTCCAGCCCTGGGTCCCTCCCTAGCATCATAAAGTGAAATCCACGGAACACACGCAGCTTGGGGCCAGAGTTCAAGGCCAGCCTGCTCAGCGGGACCTGGTCTGCAGAGTAAGCAGCTGGAGCACCAGGAATCCAGGCTGGAAGCCTCCCTCCTAAAGGGGGCAGAGAGAGCCTTGGACCTGAGGTCATGCGACCCTCATGTTCATGCACACACCCCACAGCACGCATACACCCCACAGCACGTATACACATGCACTGCAATGCATGTGCCTGCACCTTGTATTACACACTCAGGCAATGATGACAAAGTTACAAACTAGAAGGGAGGGAGAGGAAGAGAGAAGAGAGAGGGAGAAAGAGGGAGAGAGGGAGAAGAGGGGGGAGAGAGAGACACAGAGGCCGCGGGCGGCCACGCGCCCGTGGGAACATGCGCAACACGAGGGCACGTCCCGCGCAGGGGCCTCGGGGAGGGGGTGAAGATACCGGTCCCCGCGGTTGGAAAAATCCCTCTGGCCTGACGGTCTTACCGCCTGCCGGGGCACGGTACCACACCCTCCCAATCAGCCTCGTTCGGTGGGCTCGAGTCCTCCGTCGCCCGGCTCCGCTTCGCCCGTGACACCTGCTGCGCCGCGATTCGCCGGGTTTCCCGAAGGGTCGCGTTTCCTTTGTGCCCCCCCGTTCCTGGCGGGCTAGCGGCTGGAAGTCAGCGCGAACCTGATGACGCCGCAGCCGGGGCGAGGGGCACAGCCGGCGCCCCGGGAGGGAGGACAAAAGGCGGGCATCAGGCCCCGCGACTGCGTTTAGTTCTAGGCGCCGCATATTTCCGTAGCCCGTCTCCAAAAATAGAATTCCAGGCAGACAAACAACTCTGACTTGTGGTGGAGCGCTCCACCGACCCCAGCCGCGGCACCAGAAAGAGCAGTGCCAACCCCGGCCATCCCTCGTAGGGGAGATCTGAGGAGCGCGACTTTCGCGAGGCCCAGCCTGGGCTGACACCATACCCCCGGCTGCAGACAAGTACTCCAAAGAATTCTTCCAGGCCTTTAGTCACTGAGACCCCCATATAAAAAAAACCTTGCAAGCGTTTACCATCAACCCTGATCCTGCTGTGAATTCCTCTTTTCTTGGCATGCCCTTGGTGGGTTATCTCTCTCTGGGTTCAGGAAGGAAAAGGGAACCCCCTGTAGACCCTCCACGTTCGTAACCGATGGTAGCCTTGTACATGGATCCGGAAAGGTCGACGGCAAGGAGGGGACGGGCACTGGATCGACGGCCAGGCGCAACGAGGTGCGGGGGCTGCTGAAAGAGCTGTGGTCGAATGACTGGCTGGTGCCCGTGCACGCCCTGACCTTCCATGGGAAGGATTTAGCCAATCTTCACCGGGTAGCTAGGTGCAAAGGGGAACCAGATGTCCTCAAGTTTTCCTCATTGGTATGTGTACCCCTCTCCCCACAGGGAAGTTTGTGGTTGCGGAGGGGGCATTTGGGGGGAGGGGGAAACCAAAAAAGGTTCCGCCCCTTGTGGACTCGCGGGGTCTTTGAGATGAGAGTTAAAGTAGTCACATGAGCCTGTGGGCGTTTCAGTGCTTCAAAAACCAGAAGGCACAGTGTGGCATCCCATCTGCCACAGCTCTTGGAGGCATGGAAAGCAGGAGGATCTCCCCCAGCCGCTGATCTGCTGGCGGCCTCCCGACCATTTGAGCCACCACCCTTCTCAGATGTCTGTCTCTGGAGGACGTTAAACATCAAACGGGCTATTCTCTGTCTCTGCCATACTAGAATGGAAGTTTGGTTGCAAGTGGGCCATGTACCCAAGGCCGGGGTGGACCTTGGCTTTACCCTCGAAGGCTTGCAACAATGAACCTGGGGAGCCACTTCCCAAGTTGATTAGCCGCTTTGACATGAGGTTATACACGCAAAACTTATTCGTTAAAAAAATTTTGCAGGTCAGCTGGGCTTGGTGATGTCCTCCGAGCACCTGGGGGGGAGTAAGGCGTGGCAGGGGTCGGGTCACCCTCAAGCTCGCAGTTTAGAGGTGAGATCCTGCCTCAGTGAACACGTAAGTAAATGAACATGTATACTCTTTGTTATTACTTTTTAGAAAGGTTTCCATATATGTACATGGAGAGGGATCCACCTGACCTATGTGGCGAGTGGGTGTGGGTCAGAGAACAGCGTTCAGAAGTCAGTTCGCGTTATCGGGGCTCCATGTGGATGGAACTCAGGTCCTTAGGCCTCAGCAGGTGAGCTTCACGGGAGCCCTTTCATTCAACCAGCCAAAGACGCTGTCGCAAACCCCCCTCACCTGAAATCCGTGGGGAGGTACGACTGGAAAAGAAAGTGTGTTAAGAATGAACCCAGCACAGTGCCGCCAGGGGCAGTGCAGAGCCGCCAGCTGCGTCTCCTCCTGGGACAAACCGCTCTGGACTATTCTGCACAGAACCTGTGCAGCGGCACTATCCGGCTGGGGATTTTTGTTTCCTTATTGAGACGTGGGGGATCCTGACCTAGGAGGGGGAGAGGAGAAGGGAGGGACGGGTAAGGAAAGGGAGGATGGAAGAATAGGAGATAGCAAGAAAGGATGGTGAAGGATGGGTGGAGAGGAGGGGAAAGAGAGGTGGGTATGAGGGGACCGAATGAAATGAAAAGGTGGACAGAGGGGAATAGCTGAAAAGCAAAAGCTATTGTGATTGGCGTATGTGGTCCGTAGTAGCTGGCACTCGGGAGTTGCGGATGGTTAAGTGAGGAGGTTCTTAGGTTTCCCGTACCAAATTCATCACCTCGCGATGAGCTAAACTGCTCTCTTATTTTCCCGACACATCATCTTCTGGTGCCTCGATCTGGCGTTTTCTTGCATTCACCCTCCCCCCTTTCTTTTGCTTAGTGAGTCTATAAATCGGCGGGCCATTTGTGCGTGTTCACCTGTCTCAGTCCCCTTCGTCCTGAATTTTCAGGCCTACAAGCCCCCTGGTATGCTTATTTGTCTATCTTCTTTTTGTTTTTTTTTATCTTCTCTTTCCGTCCCTTGTCCGGCCAAATTTAAAATACTTGTTAGTTATTTGCAGCTCGTTGTCCTGCGTTTGTGTGTGTGATCCCAACCAACGTCTTCATTCGTAGACCGCGACCATGTACCCGCACTCCTTTTTTACCATCTGCCCGGTTGGGCCATTCACAGGCCTCCACCCGCACCAACGAGGCCCGCCCCTATCCTTTCCGCCCCACACAGCCTTCGCGCCTGCAGTCTATCCATGTTTATTCTAAGGGTATGCCAAACCCTGGGGGTGATCCATCTTCCGCACTTCATGTCAGAGGCTTAAACCCACTAGACAAACCAGGTCTGGGACACTCTCCATGATCCCCACCATGGTTTTTGCTTTTAATCTCCTTGCGTTTGCGCTGGTACTGTTCCCCAAGTTTCACACACCATCAGGGCTGAAGTGTAACACCCGCTGCAAGTCCATCCTGGAGTTGCTGAGTAGGGGGTGGGGACAAGTTTGACATAAGTTCTTCCTTTTTCCTTCATCCAGCCACTCTATCTACTTCCTACCTCCCTTTCCCCGCCTTCCTCCTTCCCTCTCCCCCTCTGTATCCCCCTCCTCAAGGGCTGGGGATCCGGCGCCCCGTCTCACACAGAAACCAAAGTCCCCCACAGGAATTAGTCAATGGTCTCTAAGGATTGAGGTAACCATCCAGGATCTTCTTGTGAACAGTCTAACCGCTGTGAGCAGTCCTACTAGCACCCAGATGGTTAACAAAAGTCTGCGGGCGGAGCACTGCCTGTTGTCGAAGATGTGACTTCTGTTATTAAGTGTGTCGCATTATTAGTGTTGTGTCCACTCATGGGGCAAGCTTGGGGCAGCGGGCATTTCGGTGGAGCAGTGTTTTCTCTTTCTGCTCTTCCGGTGGCCCAGTCTATTCTATGGTGACACCCTTTGCTTCTGAGCCAACCACCCACCCCCGCCGCTTGGTCTGTTCCCATTAGCTGGCCTGTGCCTGGTCGACAGCAAACGGGACGCGCAGTAGCTTGGGGTGAGGCAGGAGGATATTGGGTTTTGAGGTCAGCCTGGGGGTCGGCCATTGACCCCCTAGGCTGATGAGTAAACTTGTCTTACTCAGCAATGATCGCTGTGCTCTGTGTCCCACTGGGGGCCGGCTTACGTGACCGTACTGGGGGAGGTAGGACTAGGGAACTGGAGGATGCACCCGCGCAATGGCCCCCTCTGGTAACACAAGCCCCAACACTGTCCCAGGCCAACACTGCCCTGTCATTGGAGGCAATAGATCAGAGCAGGCCGCTGGGGCGCTGCCCCGGGCTTAGTGCATAGCAAGACCTAGGGAGCCGCAGGATCAAGAACCATCTGGGCAGATGTAATAGGTCCCCGGCAGAGCCAGAACGTGGGCCTTAAGCCTGGGGTGTTGCGACCCATGCCGCATCTGTCAGTGCTGTCGCTTGGTTGTTGACAGGTGGGGATCTGAGATTCAAGGTTCACCTCCCTGTGTGGATGCAGTCAGGGCTATGGAGGCAGAAGGGAAGGGAGGGAGGGAAAAAAGGAGAAAGAGGCAGAGGAAGAGACTCCTTTTAATGGGAAGTAAAAGTAGAGAAAGACTAGAGACTGGTATAGTCACCATGGAAGGCGGGTTCAGAGCCGCCCACAGATCATCCCACAGGACAGAAGTGTGTGTCTCCTCTCTCCCTCCCGCCGCCGCACTCCCCCTTCCTTCTCCCCTCTCTCATTCTCTCTCCCCCTTCTTTGTCTCCCGCTCTCTCTCTCTCCTTCTTCTCCCTCTCTCCCTCTTCTCCTTCTCTTTGATACTCTTCTCTCCTCCTTCTGAGTTTGTAAACTTTCATCATCTGCCTAGTGTTGTATACAGGTGCAGGCAATGCATTGCTAGTGCATTGTATACGTGCGCGTGGGGTTTATGCGTGGCTGTGGGGCGTGGTGCCGAACATGAGGGTGCGCATGCCCTTCAGGTCCAGGCTCCTCTCTGCCCCTTAGAGGGAGGCTTCCAGCCGGGATTCCTGGTGCCCCAGCTGCTCTTACTCTGGGCAGACGCAGTCCGCTGACAAGTGGGCCTTACATCTGGCCCCAAGTGCGGTGTCTGATTTCATTTATATGCCTAGGGAGGGACCCAGGGCCTGACATCTGTGGGCAGTGACACAGTCGCATGAGCCATGGGGGGCCGGCATCCGGCAGGGGGCCAACATGTGGGGTGCCGGATGGGGAAAGTTGTCTCCAGATGCTCTGCTGTGAGCTGGGGTCTCATTGAAACCACCGCCCAGCAGTCCAGCAGCCTTAGGAATAGTCTGTTGGCAGCAGCTCGTTTTATGGATGCCCAGACCCGCCCTCAGTGACTGGATACAGCCGGAAGCCACACCACACTGGGTAGTAGTTTCATGGTTGTTGCAGTTCACCTGCTGGTTGCTGTATAAGATTACATCAAACAGCTTACTAGGGAACAAGAGGTTTATTTTCTTAGGTAGTCCGAGTTACAGTCGTCCGCTTGATGGGGAGGGTCGCTCCACCCCAGCCGATGAAACTTCCACAACGTCTCTACATAACCAACTCTGAGAGACAAAATAATCCATCATTTTGCCCAGACCAGATCATCTCTGGCCAGTATACACAGAGATGGTCAACTTCCTCAAACCCAGCTCTCGTGGTTGTATTGTACAAGGAGGCCTAGTCCCACCCACTATGACTGGGCCTTCCCCATCAGTCAACAATCCAGGTTTGCTCTGGGCTACAACTCAACCACTAATTCTACACTATAGGCCAGAGCAAAAAGGGAGGATTAACCAGCACAGCTTTGACACAAAACGTGAGCCTAACAACCATGACACATGGAGATCTGGGGATCTGACACCAGGTCTTTTTGGAGTGTCCAACACAGCACTTTAACACTTCTGAGAAGACCCCCAGACGTGCGGCTTGGGGCAGCTGGCTGGGCATGAGACACGTTGGCTTCTCTATGGCGAGATCTGCCTGTGTACGACCTGGGCGTTGACCCTCATGGGCACCCCGAGAGAGACCAAGTTCCAACCTCTCAGGGACCACTCCACCATGGGTCAAAGTCCGCTGTCCAGGGTCCTGGAGATTCTGATCTCAATATCTTTGGTGTCCCAGGCGCTTGCACAGAGGAAGTCTCGTAGGGGAGTCCTGGGATGCCCAGCCATCTAGAGTGGCAGGACGCGTGCTAAGGAGCTGGCTTCGAGTGCTTGTGACAGCAACAGCACTGTGGCAGAGGATTGGACTCAGATGAGGCGGTCTCGTCCTCCCACAAAGCAAAACATGTGAGTGAAGACTGAGGTGAAGCGCAGAACACCCCAGGAAGTCACAGCGGTGTTGACAATGGGGGGTATCTTGGCCTGCC